>JAJTUP010000055.1:0-447024 GCA_021399435.1 Diaporthe sp. PMI_573
TAATTACAAGCTAAGGAAAGCTATTTAGGGTGAATACTTAGATTGATTGCTGAAAAGCTATCTATGCTATCTAGCTATCTGGTAACGAGTATGTCTTTATATGTCTATCTCTTTAGTAAGGCTTGCTAGAAGTGCTGGTTGCTTCTAGTGATCTAGTATGGAAGAGCATCTAAAGTGCTAGTTACTTCTGGTGCTCTATGGTATTAGATTACTAGGATTGATTGTTACTTTAATCAATCCGCCTTATCTAATTAGTGATTATGTGATCTATATCTTGGTCCCTTGTACTGTTTGTTTAGCTAGTGTGCTGGCCTAGTAGGGTTGTTTCTTCGTAGAACCAACCGTTGGTCCTATTTCTGTCAGGGTCGTGATAATTATAAAGGCGCGAGGTTTGATCCCCCTGAGCATCAAATTTGTAGGAACCACTATGTAGCTATATCTGGATTACGGGGGGCTGTAAGATTGTCCTTATAAGTCGCTCTAATCTAGACCTAGTGAGCATTTTTGGTTCCTACATTAGCAACTCTAAAGCTAATTATAAACTAATTAGATATCTTAAAAATATCTCTAATAATCTATATAGATTCCTACTTACTCTATAAGTATCTAGTAAAGCTAGAAACTACTAAAGAAAAGAGGCTTATAATAGATATTATATTCTTTTACTAGGTATATAAGTAATAAGAAATCAACAAGGTATAATAGATAAATAATAGCAATAACTCTATAGATACTATAATAAAAATATCGCCAAACAAGGCTTTAAAATACCTTATTAATACCAACAAAATTACTTGTTGAAACAAAATAGCCGCTACACTAGAAATAACCACTAAAAGCAACATGCTGCTCTTGGCAGCTACTCCAGAGAGCTTATATTTAGGTGTCAACGTCACCTGTTCTATACCCCTTCTCAAGCGTTATTCCAGTGAGCCCAGATGCTGGAAATAAGCTTGTTAACCCAAGTGCACTGAAAAGTGCTGTGAGTTGCTAGCTAACTCACTGTGAGACTAAGCTCACGAACAGATGGTTGTTTCTGTTCATTCTGATATTGTTCAGAAGCTAGGTTCTCTCGCCCGACTGGTAGCTGCGGGGTCTCGGATACTGCTGCAAGAAACAAAGGTATGGGCGGGGGTCGAACTCAGGGGCTTTGCGTGTAACACGCAAGGAGCAAGGACTCATAACCTGTTGAAACAAAATAGCCGCTACACTAGAAATAACCACTAAAAGCAACATGCTGCTCTTGGCAGCTACTCCAGAGAGCTTATATTTAGGTGTCAACGTCACCTGTTCTATATTACTATTTAGATAAAAGGCTATATAGATAAAAGTATGTAACAAGGCACGGGACTAAATATATATAATATAGAGGAAAACACAATTCTTAGAGGAATTAGAAGTACTGGTATAAAAGTAGAAACAGTTAGTATAGATTTAATAGTATAGAATTTAGAGGTATAGGGTCTATAGATTATCTAGCGCTAACCCCGCTATAGGGCAGTAATAAGATAACAGTCGGTCTATAGCAAACCGATACTAGCTGGCATAGCCTAGTCAATTAGTTGCCTACTAGGTTGCCCCAGCAGCTGCCCTAATTGGCCAAAAGGTCTATACACAGCAGATTAGTTAGCTAGATTAGTCAGCGCTTCTGGCCAATACTTAGGTAGGGGCTTCGGTACCCACCAAGGGTAGCCAGAAGCAACACACAACACCACCACCAAATTGAGGCTATTTACAGCCACTTCGGTACCCTTCGAGTAATTACTCGTTTATATACCCAACCAACATCGACACTATTAAACAAAATAGCCGCTACTCTAAAAGTTAGTGCCTTCAGCAGTGTGTGTGTAGCAGAGTCGCAGCAGGGTGCCTGGAGGTAAGTTGGGACAATTAAGAGTAGTTCGGACAACTTTACATTAAATTTAAGTAGGCTTCTGTCAGCCCTCCTCACAGTCCCTCCGACATCGTCTCATCCGCGAGCACGCGTGGGTTGGCTCTGGTACGCAGATAAAGAGGCCGGAAAATTCGGCCCTCGGACCCACTATCTTTGGCTTTAAATAACTAGCCAACCCTAACCCTGACAGTAACTAAACTAAATAAAGACAAACTTTAGAAATTAAGCTATCTAATAAACTAAGTTATATACTTTTTGGGTAAGAAATAAGGATAATGTAGAGATTTAAAGTTAGGATCTTAAAATAGCCTAAAAAATTAACTTACGGCCACCAAACTCATCTTTCGGCGCGTACGCCACTAGCACCAAGTCTAGGGTAACTCCTTACATGCAGCGCCCTAATAAGCGTTTCCGTTTAACAAATACTATTTACAATAATAATGCTAGCCAGTTTAATATTAAGTATATATTATTTAGTTTATAACTCCTCTATACTACTATAGTAGTGTTGCCAACATTAATGCTTGTTTGCTATAGGCTTAGCCTAAAGCCTTAGACACTTTCTATTCTAGTCACGAGTATAATAGGCTTCTTACTATAAATTTCCTAGACTTCTAATTATTACTTATTAGTATTAGCGCCAAGAAATCATTCTTTTATTAAAGTATTATATATCCTTACTACCTATTCCCTTATAGCCTTTAGAGACTAAAGCAGTATATATATTAATAATATCCTGTCTGTAGACCCTAGGGTTACAGGCCTATATACATTAATAGACAAGCTTTAATTATAAGTAAAAAAAAAAGTTCTATTAATGTCTTTAAACCTGTACTAGAGGGAGAGAGACCAGATGTAGTTTAAGGCTAGCACGAACTAGTAGGTTACAAAGGTTATAATTTGCGTTGTTTTCTAGGGTTTTTCGAGACCAACGTGTAGCTGTCTAGCTTAAAACGCGGTATACTATCTATACTTAGGTCTTGACCTTGCTTAAGCCTAAAGTTATACTTGTTAAGAGAGAGTCATTGTTGTATATAAATAAATTAGTTACTTAGATTTTAATTTCTAGGTAGTAGTTAGTATTAATTAGTATAAAGAAATAATTAATAATGGCAAGAAAGTTATATGTTAAGAAATAAGATTATAGTTATATTAGGTTACTAGCTTATTTAAGATACTTTGGTTTTAGAGTATTTTGTACTAAAATGCAGGTACTGGGTAGGCGGAAAGTAAAATGCTGGGTGGGCAGACACTGGCTGCTACTCATCGGCCAATCTTTAATATTGTCACGAGCTCAGGGCTCCACTGTTATAGCACTGTATTTCTATAGTCAGAAAACCAGTCAACTTGCTCTAATCGATATGCCCTGCTTGGATTTGTGATAAATATCAAGATAGTTGTGCTGATCTTGGCCCTTTTCCCGCAAAGATATTTGCGGGAGGAAAGGAGAGTAACGATTCTACATATGATATTTACGTATGATTCCAGCGTTTCGTTGATGTAATCTACAACAAGGTATCCCACTGCGGTCAAATGGTGCGTTCCGCCTCTTTGGGGAAATGCCGTCATGCTGCACAGTCAAAACGATGTGGTTGTACAGTGCGTTTTCTCATTGCATGAGATGAGTGGAGTATCACCCGCTTTATTGTAGTGTTGGTCGTTGCAGTACGACGCCCGGGCCAATGCAAGTTCGAAAACTCACACTCGTGGAGCGGGGAACTCGGAGAGGGGAACTCGAAGAGGAGACCTCGGTAGGAAAAGTAAAGGGACATCGCCCCCAGAGCTCTGAACATGACAGTCCAGTCAAGACGCACTCGTCACTGATTCATCGGTCGTCCGCTCTTGATCCTCAATCATGGCGGCTTATGAAGAGCTTCGTGCGCTCTCGTGGGCGGGAATGCCCCGACGGCTCCTGAACATCGTTGCACTCCTGCTACTTGTTCGTTTTGGCCTCTTTCTGTGCAATGGTTGGCGCGTGCGGGCGAGGTTTCGAAAGCTTCAAGATGAAGGCATTGTAAGGGCACGCACCGATTTCAGCGGAAGGCAAGAAGACTGACCTGCCGTAGGCCGTCACACCCGAGCACTCGCTCATGTTCGGCCACCTCATGCTTCTTAAACGCATCCGCGACCTCTATCCAAAGGACTCCGCGAGCACCTATGCGACTCGGCACATAGTCATGAACTGGCAGCAGTACTTCCCCAAATCAACTAGTTGCCCATCTGTCATCTATCTTGATTTCTGGCCGTTTAGCAGCGAGCCGATCGCAATTATTGTTGACCCGGCAATGTGCCAGACCGTTACGGCAGACCGGTTCCCCATTCGACGTAAGCAGCTTCTGTATACAATCTTGACCCCTTCCAGAAGAAACTTCTCCCCTCTGTGGCATATGCCTCAAAGAACTTGTCACACTGCTGCCTCTGAAACAGGCCATGGCCACATCGTGACCATTTTCTGCCCTAAATCGTATGAAACTACTCGATTGGCCCTTTGACAGCTGACTCCGAATGCTGCAGATGACCAAGGCAAGTACCTCGCATGGACTATGTCAGGGCCTCGAAACCTTTTCGCTTTCGACGGAGATGAGCACAAAAGGTGGCGTGCCAGACTCAATCCGGGGTTCAGTGCCCGGAATCTTCAGTCACATATTGCCAAAGGCAAAATCATCGATGAAGTGTTGATCTTTGCAGAACGGATGAAGAAACATGCCGGCGCAGACGGGCAGTTTGGCGATGTGTTTCAACTGTTTCCACTGGCAATTGATCTGACATTCGACATTATCTGCAGGATCGTCTTGTGAGTTTGCTGTTGTGAATCAAAAAGTTGTCTGAGCGGGAGCTGATATACAGTTATAGAGATTTCAGCCCAGGCGAGCAAGTCAATGGGCCGACCGAGATGCAGAAGGCCTTTCGCATAATAAGCCAACATCTCGTATTCAAGAGCTGGGCGAGTCTTCACCAGCGCCTTAACCCTTTCTGGCAGCTTTCCTTGTGGAAGTGTCACCGGACATTGCGACGCGTGGTGCTGCCACATATAGAGAAGCACATGAGAGGGCATTCCCTCGATAAGAACTCGGGAGCTCAGAGGACAGTCCTCGATCTGGCCCTTAAAGAGGTTGAACTAGAAAGTCCGGGAGCTGAGCCCAGCGGACGGTTCATTGAGGATGTAGTAGGGCTAAGCAAGCAATTCTTGTTTGCGGGCCACGACACTACAGCCATTAATATGTCTTTTGCTTATCACTTCCTTCACAAAAACGCTGGTGCACTCACTCGGCTAAGGGATGAGCATGACCGTGTCTTTGGGACCGATCCGAGCCAGGCAACAGCATCCGAAATACTACGGCAGTCACCACACCTCCTTAACTCCCTACCCTTCACTACTGCGGTGGTAAAGGAAACCCTGCGCCTGTGCCCTGTTGCCGCGAGCATTCGGAAAGGACATCCAGGGTACACCCTCCGGAGCAATGACGGCATAGAGTACCCGATGGATGGCTTTATCGTTACTACCGGAGTTGCCTGCCTGGCATACAGCTCAGAAATGTTTGCAAGGCCGACAGAGTTTCTCCCCGAGCGATGGACAGCCCTCTCAGGGGACCCGCTGCATATCAAGGATGAAGCCAAATATGCCTGGCGTCCCTTTGAGTGGGGGCCAATGTCTTGTATAGGGATGGAGCTCGCTATGGTAGAGCTGAAGATGGCTCTTGTGCTCACCGTTAGGGAGGTGGAGGTCGTGACCGCCTTGGAGGATTGGGACAGACTGCGGTAAGTTATTGTCCCTAGCCACTTGAGCTTCCAGAGCTAATCTCTTGTAATCAGGGGTATGGATAGTGGAACGAGACCGACTCTATTCGGAGACAAGATCTTCCAGGGTGCCGTGGGTCTTGGTCCGCCGACAGAGGGTTTACCAGTTCGCATCAGGATCTTGCGACAACAATGAGATGCCTTCTGGAGTAGGGGACTTGAGGAACGGGCTCTAATAAATTCTGTCGTACTCACGCAATGTTGCCAAAGGGCATTCAGGAACGAGTCACGTTCGGCTGCAAAGAAAATCAAAGTCTGTGGCCTCTATGCTAAGTTGCAGGCCTAGGGCGCGTACATGCTTGCAAGCCGTCAAGTCTATTCCCCATGTGCGACATTTCACACTCTGCAACCTGCTCCATGCCCCCTTATGGCAGTCATGCTTTCTCAGCACTAACACTTCAATTGACCTTTGTCATCAATGCCCACGCAGTCATCTACCCGCAGAAAATACATGCATTAGTTTCGGATCAGACCGCTGAACGGAGGCGAATGAGCCACAGACAGCATCTTACTGAGGCTCTTCGGCACTCTCGTGTGAATGCCGTCGTTTGTATCACAGGAGCACTCCAGCCATGCGGGCTCATGCACAGCGCTTTGGGTGAAGTCGCAGTCCCAACAGGTATTGAGGAAATCTCCATACGAGCACTGCCAGCCCTATCAGTCAGGACCATATTTAGGCGTCGAACACGGAGCACCGAGTGCCTACCACGAGCTGACCCTGAACGTTTCCAATGCACGCATTTAGATCCAGGTGTGAGACGACTGCCTGTCGAGTGCAGACAGCGCTGATGTTTCTGTGCTCTTCACCATAGGAGTAGACGCTTTCGCAGTCAGAAGTAAAGTTATGGTACGAGCCCAAGCCCGCTGCCGCAATGTTGAAGAACAGGGGCAACGAGAGTAGAGTCAACATCTTGCATAGAAGATCGTATGAAGATTCGAGGAAAGTTAGTTCGTTTCGTCGGGAAGAGCGTGTAAGTTGAGGAAGGGTGCAGATGGTGCAGCCAGTGGAAGGACACATGATATCTTATATAGCCTTGTGAAACTTCTTTGTCACAAAGGGCTGTGACACAATTTGGTGAACGTGTAGCCTTCACGCAAATTCACCACACAAGAGTGACACATGACCCAATTCGCCATCGTTCGCCTACGTACCAAGAGTTCCAATGGCCCTTGCAACATAGCCAGTGCGCTCTTGTAATTCTTTGAGCCGCAAGTTCCCAGACCCCTTTCAAAAAGCTACAGCCAAAAGTAATATCAGCTTGGCTATCTCGCCCTCTCTCTCTTCCCACCTTGGAAGAGACAACTCAAGTGCCGACTGCGTCACATGGCATTTCCGTAGACAAGCCGCACAAGAACTGAGCAACGCACTTAGGAACGGCATGAGAAGGTATTCGCAATTGTTACATACCTAGGTAGTTAGTTATATGGAGAAGATGAGCATTGGCTTCCGTTTAGATTGATGCTGGCAGTGTTGGACGCTTGGGCAGGACCAGCAGTCCATCCGCCAAGCAATTATGATCTCAGCGCTCACTGGAAAGCAACTGTTCCAGCACCAGAGCCCCCTGATCTGGACCGTTAGCACACGGGCGGAAGAAGTCGCACCCACAAGGGTGTTTAAAGGCCAGGGTCGTTTCAACTTATCTTGCAAATCTGCTGACTGTTCAGACATCTGGTCGGCAGAATTGCAAGGCAGGCAGGCATCAAAGGTGCTACTCGCAGCTTTTGCGGGGTGCACCGCTTTAGCTTCCGAGGTCCTGTTGACACGCTCGCAACAAGGTAGTGAATTTCAAGTCGTGTTTTCGAGTGGTTGGAAATGCTTGCAGCTTGGCCAGGTCGATGACAAAGCTTGCCGTACATGTCCTGTAACAGAGCACTTCCAATTACAAAAACTCCATCTTTTGAAAATAGCACGTCATCCAAACCACCTCTCCACCATTCTCAATCAGGAGATAATCAAAAATGGCAAGGATGCAAGCTCTCGTTACCCAAGAGGACCACGAGGTCGCCGTCCAAGAGATCGATGTCCCGACACCAGCCGAGGGAGAGATCCTCGTCCAAATCTCCTACTGCGCCCAGAATCCTACTGATTGGAAGGCCGCCGCCGCCGCCCCTCCAGGCCGCGTCGTCGGCTGCGACTTTGCCGGCACTATCGCCAATGCCAACGGCTCCACGTGGCGGGAGGGCCAACGCGTCGCAGGCTTCGTCCAAGGCACATCCACCAACGGCATCCCGCCAAACCCGACTCGTGGTGTCTTTGCCGAGTACTGCGTTGTTGAGAAGAGTCTTGTCTTTGCAATCCCGGACGCCGTCACAGACCAACAGGCTGCCGTCATCCCGCTGGCCTTTGCAACCGCCGTGCAGGCCATGATCCAGCGCCTACAACTGCCCGAGCCATCGAAGCCGGCCAGGACCGCCTTCTCCTTCCTTATAAACGGGGCCACCAGCTCAGTAGGAAAGTACGCGGTCCAGCTCGGCAGGCTTGCCGGCCTCTTCGTCGTGGCCACGGGTTCCAAGAGGAACCACGAGCTGCTCAAGTCCCTCGGCGCCGACGCCGTGGTCGACTACAGTGACGTAGACTGGCCCGAGCAAGTGCGCAAGGTGACCCACGACGGGCTGCAGCATGCCTTTGATTGCATCGCTGAGGGGGGAACGCAAGAGGCTATCGCCAAGGCAATGGACCCAGTAAAGGGCGGCCACATCGTCGGCCTGCTCCCACACAAGCTGGAGCACCCGAAGGTCAAGTATGAGAGCACCATCGTCTACACAGTCTTCGAGAGGGCCCTGAAGTATGGCGCGTTCGACAACTGTGGGAGTGAACCGACCCCCGCAGACAAGGCTGTCTGGGAGAAGTATCTTAGCATGCTGCCCGAGCTGCTCAGCAGCGGCAAGATCAAGCCCAACCGGATTCGTGAGATGGGTGGCTTGAAGGACATCATGGCCGGTTTCAAGGAGCAGCAGGAGGGAAGAGTCAGCGCCGAGAAGCTTGTATACAAGATCGCGTAGCTGGGGACATGGTACTAGACGGCGGGTGTGAGAGCATTGACGACCTCCACATGCAACGGTTGTCATGGTATTGGGAGCCAAAAATGAACAAATTTTTATTCCACATCTATCCACCGCCCATGCTTTTATCCTCTATGAGCTAGACCCTTTCCGCCTTTACAAACGAGACTCCAGACTGTGGAAGCATAATTCCGGCCTGCATCACCACCCAGAGAATCACGAACAACCCAGCCCAGTGAAGTAGACCTCTGCCTATTATGAAGCGTTTGACCATCTTCATGGTCTTCTGGTCATTGATCCTTGGGTATGCTGTCGGCGGAGTCTTCTTGCCCAGTAACCGACAGATGGGCTGCCAGCCATCCTCCGCCTTGAACTCTAAAACCTTCCTCCCCCTCTTCTTCGCCTCGTCTCTCACCCATTGATTGTGCTTATCGTAGATTAGCTGGTCTCGAAACGTCATACCCCATCTCTCCATATATAGGTTATCGACCGCCTTCATCATCCCCATCATCGCCCTGTCAGACTTGACGAGGAAGGTCGCGGCCCAGAAGAGCCAAGAGTCGAAGAAGCGCAGCCCTTCCGAGAAGCTGGTGTGCCACGAGGCAGCGCCGCCGGAGCGTACGTTCAGTATGATCTGTGCGTCCGGGTACATGTCTATCAAGTCGTCGGCGAAGGTTATGGAGGGGAAGTCGGCCGTGGCGGCAAAGCCTGCGAACAGCTGGCTGAGAATCTTGCGGCGCTTGAGTGTGTCCTTCTCCTGGGCGGCGGCTGTGACAAGGCGTTGCCGCTCGGCGCTGGGCTGCACGTGCGCCATGTGCATACAAGGGGCGGACCCCAGAGTCTCGAGGGCGGCTTGCAGGGAGGACGTCGCGCACCGTGGGAGCCCCAGGGCTAGCACTTGGGGGTGGGTAGAGGAGCGATCGAGCTCGTGGGCGGAGACTGTCTCGTGAACGAAACGGACCATGATGGTGGCTTGGCTGGAAATTCAAAGTGCCGGAGGTAAAACTGCTGCACTATTCTATAAGTTTCTAGTGCTTTGTAGAATCTATTATGGTTTTGTTTTCTTGATCATGACTACCTGACTCTGCTTGAAAAAGACAATCACGAGCCGTCCGTATTATAACCTCAAAAGATTGTATATTCTGTTCTATCCGTCCGGAACTTCCCCCTCGGTGATCCATTAGCCTAAGTCTGACTGATCGTCAAAATCGGCGGGAAGGAGGTGGCAGGAAAATGCTTCTTCTGCCGCAAGTTTCTCGGCTACCAAGATTTCTACTAAGATCAAAGGCTGTCTCACGGCGCGCCCAGAAATTGAAGTCCGAAGGATGTGGGAGGCAGAGCGGCAGCTAGTCTTAGCATCAATGTCTCTAACTGGTCTTCATCATCATTGGCTCTTAAAAGAAGGTTGGATTAAGTACACTCGGGCCCGAGGACAACGAGCTCAGGGACGGCACGGGAAGCTAGAAGATCAGTTCGTATAGTTGAGTGGCAGACCCTGTCCTACCTCTCGCTTAGAGCTGGCGCCGCAGGAACGATAATAGGAAAATGATCGGACGAACCAGTCACGCAGCATGTGCCGATCTGGGAGCCACAATTGGATACAGAGGCCCGTTCTACGGGGAGGAAGCCTATAGGACGGGCAAGATTAATTCACCGCCCTCCCTCGCGGACAAAACAAGCGCGGGGACATCCGACTGAAGCCCTATTATAATGTGTGTGTGTCATTAATACGGCGATCCTTGGCCCGAAGCATCATCTCCCGCTGGTGTGAACACCTGACTAGAACCCGTCAAGTCTCTGTAGGGGCTGGGGATGATGTCGAGAGACACCGACAACCGCTCCCAAGGCTATATTACACAGTAGATCCGGTTATAGTAGTCAGCCGACTTCCGAGCCGATACTGATCGGCCAAAAAGGGCTGACGGGACCCAATCAGGTGTTACTTCTTCGGCGTGCCGAGATGCGGCTGTAATGCAAGGTGTCTGCGGTGTAACGGTGGCTGCCAACTGGGTGGCATTTTGTTCGGCCCGGAGGATAAGAATATGCGAGGTGACCTATACCTCGATGCGCCGATGAGACTGAGAGACGCAGAGTAATGAATATTGCATTCAAACATTGAGTTGAAGGGGCCGCTCTCGAGACTTTGCATTCGGGCGAAAGCATGACAATCCCATCATCGAATGTGCTTGTCTCACGAGATCCGGAATTTGCCCAGAGTGTCGGTGGGCTCGAACAACTTCGCGCTAGCTAGACATAGACGATGAGCTTATGCTGAGTAGAGGCCTTGGCCTGCATTGCAAGTGAACCACTCGGACGGGATAGGCGCACACATATTGGGGTCACCCGGTCTAGGCATGACATCTATGGCTCGGTGATCAGGGACGTTTTCGTCTCACCGACAAGTCTTCTCTTCCAGTTGGGCAACTCTGCTGCGAACCAGTAGATCGGAAACCGTGCTACATCCGGTGAACCTAGGAAGATCAGTTCGGGCCCATTCAACTAGCTACAATACCATTCCTGGAGGATGCCGTTACTACTTGATCCCATACCTAGGGTACGCACTACAAGTATGGTTTTCCCTAAATCTGACCATGTACCTAATGCTCTTTCCTCCGACATTTGACTTTTGAGCTTGGCGTCCGGCGGAGATGTTGGCGATTCCGGCTCCTTCTCGCCTCACCAAAGGTAGGGCAAGGCTCACGTTTGCCGAGGTCACCATGATTTCGTTTCCTGGGCAGCGACGCTAGATTTCTGAAGGCGCGCTTGGGGTTTTCCTCGCGCACTAGAACAATAGCTGATGTGGCTTACCCGAATCTGATGTCAAATTCTTGCACAGTGGGATCTGGGGCACTTGACCCGTCGCGCAAAGGTTTTAACCCTGCGGTTGATTTCCTATTTCTCCGTTGGTAATTCACAGTGTACGCGACGGCTGGCCCAACCAGCGTTACCAGGATGGTGCTCAACTAGGTTCCCACATCTCCACTTGAGTTGAGGGCATCGTCTTTTCCATGCGCGTCAGGATTTCCACGATCGTACCTTCTCATGACCAGGCCTGTGCGAATCACCATGCTCAGTCCTGATGTAAGTGAGTACAGATTCGTCGCGATTGGCTTCAGAGTATTTGTGATTTACTTTGTCTAAATAACGGGGCTTGAACTCTTGTATTGCGCAGGAGTCCTGCCCAAGTGTGTAATATCTGGTCGAGTCTGTTGAGTTTTACACCGAGAATACACAGAAAGGCTCGCCATGGGTGTTGTTGAGATGTAGGTCATGAGTTCCCTGAGCTATGATCATTGTCCGAAGACGCATGTTGATCTGAGGTCCATTTGCACAATTCAAGCAATACGTGAACGTACTTAAGTACTGTTGATTCCGCTGATACGCATGGGACAGCAGGGCAGCCGCGTGGCCCCAAATACATAGCTCCAGCTTCTGAGCATATTGCTTCTGCGATATGCTGGGGAAACGTTGAGAACTCTACACTCAGCTCAAGAAGACGGGGAAAAGGACAGTCATTTCGACTCACCAATGTCTTGTCACCAGTCTGACTGGATGCCTTGACATAAGATAGCGATATGGTAAGTTTTTAGGCCGGAGACTACGTGAGGACCAGATTATCGGTTGATCTGGTCAAGTGCCCTAAGAAGAAGACTTCCACTGTCTGCCTGCTCCCAATGTTCCAGTCCTCGAAAGGTGAGAAGTCTGACCAAAATGTGTGTCCTTTCCATTAAGACAAAATTTGAACCATACACTCAAGGCCGCAGTCGCGTTGAGACCTTGATTCACAGAAGCAGTGAGAAATTTCGCGTCCGCAGGCTCAGAAACCCCGGACAAATGTTGGACCACGAAACTAACGCTATTAACATGTTGGCGGTAGAGACTCCCCTCAAGCTCAACTTCGTCGTGAAAAATGTAGTCAGCACCATCAGAACCGGTCTTGCTGTTAGTGTCCCACGAGCTTTGCTCGGGTGTCCGCTTCGCGGCCACAGCATCTATAGTACTCGCTACCCAACCTCCTATGGGAAGACCTCTAGTCGGAAAGTCTTCTGTGGAACGACTTCCTATAGAATAACCAGACTAGACATAGGTAAGCTAAAGAGACTCTGTAAGCCACAGGGGCTCAATAATGAAGTTTTCGATTTTCTTCTTTGAATGTGGCTGTGTTACCGTAATAATGTATGTGATAGCACCCGTAAAATTGAAAGTCGTTGACAGACTTGGGCCAACTAGCTAAAGGGCGGCTTTCGTAAACTTGTAAATGCCGTCCAAACCATAACATGACAGACTGACAGCCGCTCCGTGCACAGTTGCATAATGCATCACATGAGGAATTGAGGGATGGGACTAATATAGTCGTCCCTGCGTCTTCCCTCGGCCGCAGGTTTACTGCCAGCCCAGGGACTCCCAGACGGTCAGAGGAGCTCTATAATCAGGGTGGGGCCCCTGAGAATCGACTTTATTTCCTCGTCGACCCATTGGATTGAAGACTTCGCTGACATTTAAAGGACGCTAAAGGGCGGGCCAACATGACCAGAGACGACATATTGTGTAGTCAGAGGCACTTCCGGCTGATTTAACTCGAAAGAGTTACAGGCATTGCGCGTAGATGGTGGAGACCTCAAGGCGCTGTCATACCAACAAGGTAGGATCTATTGTACTTGATATTTTTGCCAATTGAGGAGAACCCTGTCAGCTTCACTGCAGTGATACATATCATCATCTGGTGAAGCGAGGCATCTGTGTGAGTCGTATTTCTCTTTTAAGAAAGCAAGGTGGAGATGTAAGCATTCCTGGTCAAAAGTCCGTAGGGGACCTGGTCGTGATCATGGCCATCAGTGCCACAAAATAAGGGGATAGTCCCTGACTCTTTGGAAAGTCGAGGAGCGGCACAGCAAACAGGGAACACAGTGGGGACGGAGAGAGGCCCACCTCGAAAAGGACCCAATACCACCTGCCAGATCTAGATAGTAGCCAGATCTAGATGGTACCCTGTTGGATTTGCCACCCCCCAGGTATGCGATTGATGGCCAACACACTGCCTTGAAGTCGTCCAGAATGTTGCTGACAACAGTAAGACATTGCTTGTTGGCGCGGTCGCTGCCCGTTGTCTTGCTGACTACTTTCTACCACGTCAAGTTCATAGAAGAGGTTCTACAACAAAACCTAGGCGCGGGGGGGTTACTTTATATACTTTCATTAAATATCTGCATTGAATACTAGACAACGCTATATCATCCGCATATGTTCATCTTTATGCGCGGCACATCCTGCCGTCAGCGGCAACAGTCCAGGCATCACTGCCCACCGTCTTGAGCGCGTAGAACACGCCTGTAGGGTCCCACTTGCGTTTGATCTGGAGGAGGCGGTCGTAGTTACCACCAAAGAACTTCTCCTTCCAGCCGGCAATGTTGAAGTCGACCTCGTTGATGTAGTTGCCGCCTCCCGGCGTAGCCGTCTCAATAGGCGGAATGATTTCGTCAGTCATGCGTTTTTGGTCCGCGAGCATCTTCTCCCAGTCCGCTGGGTCGTTGCTCCAGGCCGTCGAGTACTGCACGTGGAGCGTGGCTTTGCGGAAGTATGGGTTCACCGCGTTGGAGACGCCAGCAGGGGCGCTTCCGTTGAAGGCCGTTCCCGCAGCCAGAACACCAGCGTTATCGGCACCATAGCGGATTGCAGAGATGTACTTAGCGCGGGAGTCTGAGTTGGCGAGGATATTGCGCGGGACAATTCGCTACAGCATTCAGAGTCAGTTATGAAAGAACCAAAGAAGTAGCTTTATGCCAATACGGTGAGGGGTAAGCAGTGATGTTATTGGATTGGAGGCAATTTGGATTGGACTGGATTTGTCGGAAAATGGCTGGACTGGATTTGGGTTTCTCGAAGATTTGGACTGGATTGGATTGATTGGCAACCAGCTCCTGGAGCTCCAATGGTCTAACCTGATAAGGCAAGAGCTAAGCCTAATTGAGTGGTCATGAGGAGTCTCCCGTCGCAGCTGCCGTCGCAGACCACGACACGACGCGCGAACTATCGTTCCGCTATTGGGTTAACATCCAACGCGTGCAGATTGCTACGCTATTAAAAGCACGGAGGCAAACGCGTCGCTCGCGACTTCAGCAGTCCTTCTACTGTGGCAGACGTGTCTGAACAGTCCACTCACCAGCTACACCATGGCCACTATCTCCAGCTATTTCGGTGCTGCCAGCGGTCGCCGTCCTGATTCTGACAGAGTTATTCTTGCTCCAACATATATTAGTCCTCGCCCAAACGACCCCGACGGAACCCTGATCGAACCCGACGAATTCAAGCTGAATGGGAAGCAATATGTACGCTACTCTGTTGTGGCAAAGTCCCAAAAGCACACCAAGAAAAGGACATCAGTCGTCTGGCAGTATGGTGAAGACATACAACTCAAGCAGGACCCGACGAAGACGTTCTGGTACTGTTATCTGTGCGAACAGCAGCAGCGCCAACAGGGACTTCCTATTTCCGGCAAGGGCAATTGTACTACCTTAAACCACCTGGAATCGAAACACCAAATCATCGCTCACGGCTCCGGATGGACGTCATTGAAGCCAGCGAGTGCTTACGAGCTTGGTATGGTCGCCCGGAGCAGAAGGCATTTGATGACTCTGCCATCGGTTTGATGGAGGGTGAGGCAGGGAGTACAGTTGGGGCGGATGGGCTGGGTGAGGGAGAGGAAGGCGGCGAAGATGATGGAAGCGAGAAGAACATACTGGAGACGCAAGTTGCTAGAGAACATGAGCTCCGTAGTTAGGTGGTGTCATAACCCAAGGACAAGAACAGTTCTACTCCAAGTCTGCTTATTCAGCGGCTCATTGATTGTCCCAAAAGGGTAAAAATATGAACTGGATCGGTTCTGGATATCCTGGAGGCTGCCTGTCCCCACGTCTGGACTGGATTGGATCGAGGCTCGGATCCAGCTCCAATCCAATCCAATAACATCACTGGGGGTAAGCCACAAGGTGGCCACCGCGTTTTTTTTTTAAAAAAAAAAAAAAACCTGCAGCCCGTAAGGTCTTTGTTGTATGGGCTAAAGATGGGGAGTGTTTTTTCTGGAAGGGGTAAAGATTGTATCCAAAAGCTGCTTACAGAGCCGAAGTTGTAAGACTCAACCTCAACGTGACCATAGGGAAGAGGACCCATCCACTGGTTGTAGTGATCACGGTAGCTGGTGAAGTTGGTGGCAGACAGGGAGTACGGGATGGACAGGTTGGCAAGAACGTCAAGGAATGGGCTGAGAATAGCTTGTGCCTGCTCGGCGGTCTTGTTGTAGGCCGTCAGAGGGTTGATAGCAAAGACGGAGCTTCCGTACACAAAAACAACCATTGCGCCTTGATCGGTCATGCCTGGAAGAAGTCCGTGGAAGGCGTCCAGCATTTGCCACCACTTTTCCTGGGTAGTGTAAGAGGCCGCAGTCTGCAGGCCGACACCCCCGATGACGGGTGCCTCGGGGTGGGCTCGAACGGTGACTGAAGTGACGACGCCGAACGTGCCAGGACCGCCGCCACTAAGAGCCCAGAAGAGGTCGGCGTTCATAGTACGAGAGGCAGTAACAATCGACCCGTTGGCAGTAACAACCTCGTACTCAAGAGCTTGATCAGCGGCCATACCGAAGTTAGTTGTCAGGGCCGAGTGCCCACCCCCTTGGATATATCCACCGGCAGGGCCGACAGTAGGACACTCGCCGCCAACGACGACAAGACCTGCGGTCTTCCCAGCTTCCGTGACTTCGTAACCGAGCACACCGGCACCCATTTTAATGGCGGGTCCATTCCAGAGGTTGTCGGACCATTGGGTCACGGTGATCTCCTTGAGCTTGTGCGTCCAAGCTGCCAGTGCTCCTGCACCGGTTGACCGGCCAAGGTGACTAGATTCACGCCATTCAGCTGCGTGTTGCCGCAGGTGAGGCGTGAGGGAGATTATAGCTTACTCGTGACCAGTGTTCCGGACAAGGAACCGAATATTGTTATCCCGCGCAAATCTGATAGTCGCCGCGACATCCTGAGCAGAGGTGACCTCAACGGCGTAGCTGACATAGTTTTCCCAGTCTACAGGGGGTGGTGCGATCTGTGAACGGGTCGCAAGACTGGTTTGCGAAGTAAGACTGCATGACCGAGGAAGATGACGGGAAGCTGGAGGTGTGATTAGATGTTGGCTCATGTAACTGTGAGGGCGTGGTCCATGAACTGACTGTGTCTGCGGAAGGACCCAGGAGTCGCGCAAAGCCGTACAAGCGGCCTCGTCGTACGTTGGGTCGTGACATACAGAGCCGATGGGAACGGTGGCGATCAGCTTGCCGCCAACGGTGCTGTTGAGACTATCCCATGAGGAGGTCGCCGGCCAACAGGCATCCCCGGGCAGACAACGACAAGTGGCGCCAGGAGCACGGGTTGTGATGAGCCCTGCAGCGGCGAATGGCGTGGCAGCCAGGGCAGCCGCCGTGGCGAAGGTTGCGGACTTCATATTTGGGATTAAAAGAATGTGTGAGCCGTATGGTAGGGGCAGGGAAAGAGAGAAGTGCTGGGCTGCAGAGACAACGGCTCCTCACAGCTCAATGACACGGGAGGCCATGGTATGGATGTCTTTATATCGAGGAGCAGCAACTAGGATACGAGGACCCCGGTGGCGATGGCGAGGATTCGGACGTCCAGACTTGGCCGTGAGCCGCGGATGGGGAGCAAAAGTGTCGTTAATCTCCCTACTAGTGACATCGTCTCCTGTATGGTTTAGGAGCGTCGCGGTCTTATAGATCCGCTTTAGGCTTCTGGTCCGGGCAGTGTGCCAGAGCGGGACCATGTAGCCGAAGATGATCTCCCGCTGTCCCTCGCCTACCAGGGACCAGGGGTGCAAAAGTTGGCATCCACCGGCGCTGCTTAATTCTCCGCCCTGGGCGGAGATTGCCACGAGCTTGAACCATGCGGAAGCACATGGCATGATAGTTGATGGGCGACAACGGGATCTATACACAAAGGGGGATGAGACGAGGGTATGTGGTCCACAGTCAGGGTCGAGGGACCGAGGCTGTTGGTCGACAAGACCTTTCCTGTCATGGCATACGCCGCATAGGGAGGGCCTCGAAGGATCGTAGACCTGACAGCGGCTCCGTTCCGGGGAATCCGAGTCGACTGTATCCGGTCCGTCCTCATTGCTCCGGCCCTGGAGGTACGCCGAAGTAACCCAGTACTTCGAAATAGGCCACGATAGTCCAGTCGTCGGGCAAGTCTGTATTGCGTATTCGCATCGTGACCAAAAACAAGGTGCGTCCGCTCTATCAACCTCGGCCCGGCAGCCTGGGAGGTTTCCTGCCCCCCCCCCCCCTCGTCGTCCTAGTCCCATGGAACCCCTCTTCGACCTGCACAGCCCCAGATATGAAGCCCCTCGGCAGTCCTGACTCCTATGATAGGAACATCTTGGACAGGCCCTGAAACTCATCATGTCCTTGAAATCTTGGTGGTATCCACAGGTTGCAGGATTCGCATTTGGTTCCAAGAGGATAAGAGAGTGCTATTCTCCCCCAGCAAGTGTTGTGTGCGACAGAGATAGGCGAGGAGCATGCATGCAGTGTGCACGTAGTCGAAGAGGAGAGGCATGAGACCGATGAGAGGGTGCCAAAGCTGTGGGACAATCTGAGTGCCGAGAGTTTGGGTCGCCGGTGGAGTGCACGGTCTCACGGCTGGTTATTGCAAGGTTTGGAGCTAAAAGGCGCTATGGCGCACTGCGACGCAGCCACGGGGTCCATCTTGGCTGCCTGGGGAGGGGGATGTTGAGGAGAGAGAGGGTCTGAGAGGGCAGGGGTGTGTATCTCAGCCCAACCTATGTATTAGCACAGTACCTATCTCGAGGGTGTAGAGACTGCTAAAGGGTATAGGTGGTAGGTTGTTGATTAAAGGGGTCTAATCTGATGGGTGACAAGAAAATGCAAAGTGTTTCGAAGCCCGCCAGGGTGTTGCCTCGCGGCTTACGTAAGCCGGTCTACGGATCCACAGAGGTGGCTCCCAGTTCCCTAACCCTATCTCCCTGTGAACATCAGGGGTGACCCCAAATTCGCTGCCTAGCACTTTAGAGTGCACAAGCGCAGCATGATTGATAGCCGCTCCCAGGCACACGGCGGATTTGAAACAGGGTTTGTGTGTGTGTGTGTGTGGGCGGCTACGGAGAGACGGTCGTACGTCCAATGTGCTGGCTTGCGGGCCACACGACCTGTGACCTGCCCGACAAAGGCGACAGACGGACGACCTTCAACTCCGCACCTGGAATTCTCTCAATCCATCACCACCTCCATACCCATCATCGAACCCGTGCAACCTATCGTCGTAATCAGGGAAATTGAGGCAGGATCCTCTCTCGACCTCAACGCCCACGTCGACGTCGTCCCATACTCGGGAAATCGAGCGACCGCCGTTGCGCCTGCGACCGGCGGCTCTGCTAGGCGGAAACCCAGCACACAGCAGATCGTCCAGGCAGTCCTCCGTAGGGACGTCATCTGTTGCGGCTTACTGTGGTCCTCCCAGAACGCACTTGTTCCGAGGTGCCAAAGCCCAACCCGCCCCCGAGAGATCCACCGGCAAACACAACGCCGTCGTCATAGCCAATTCCTTGTTGGATCGCTTTCGTTTTTTAATTCTCCTATCTCAGCCCGGCCACCTAGTTCTCCTTTCAAGATGACTTGGGAACTCACACGCCGACGCTTCACCCGCGCCATCAACAGCAAATACCTCTTTGACCGTGTCGTATGTCTTACCTGGCCTCGTCTCTCCTTTCTCGGTGCACTTGTCGTTTCTGACTCGCTGTCGTCATCTTGACCACAACCGCCTTGCGCTCACCCTGCTGCTATCCTGCCGTCCTGCTTCAATTTCCCATTTCTTCATCAACACAATCCTCCAAAAAAAAGAAAATACTCCGAGATTGGACCCCAAAACTGACAGTATATCTCGCCCTCATTTATAGCCTCTCCTACATGCCATCATCTTCCTCATCGAGATGACCCTCGTCGCCCGCCTCGTCGCAAGGTACAATGCCTTCTATGCTGAACGACCGGGTATGTGCCAGCCATGCCCATCATCGCCGCAAGCCCCGTCCATCAGCCTACAGCCTCTGACTTGCCCAATTACAATATCGGCTTCAATGCGAAAATCATACTGACAATACCCAGTCCTCACCATGATGGTGACCAACGCCGTCTTGGGAGGCATCGCCGACACCGTCGCACAGTCAATCACTGCTGTCCGCCAGCGCGCCCTTAGGAAGGCTCCCGCTTCCCCGGGAGCAAGGGACACAGCCTACGAACTCGACGTCAAAGACCCGTTCACCGAGCGAGAGCTGATCCCCGGCTCCAAGGCCCTGCCGCCGCCATTCGACTTCGAGCGCCTGACAAGGTTCATGGCGTACGGTTTCGCCATGGCACCCCTACAGTTCAAGTGGTTCGGATTCCTTTCGAGGACCTTCCCTATCACCAAGACCAGTGCTTTTGGGCCTGCTATGAAGAGGGTTGCCTTTGACCAGATTATCTTCGCGCCATTCGGTACGTGTCTACGACGAGAACACCGGCTCCGGGACGGGGGCTGTTCCGGAATCCTGAAGATGAGCTCCATCTTGGTTTTGCTCACGGGACTAACAACGCGATAGGTGTTGCCTGCTTCTTCACCGTCATGACTGTTGCCGAGGGTGGTGGCCGACGTGCCGTCATATCGAAGCTCCGTGATATGTACGTGCCGACCCTGAAGGCCAACTACGCAGTCTGGCCTGCGGTTCAGGTCATCAACTTCCGTCTGATGCCTGTCCAGTTCCAGCTTGTAAGCACAATACTCCTCACAGACCTTCCCAGCCCAAGTTTGCAAGTTGCTAAGTCGTTTGTATAGCCTTTTGTCTCTACTATCGGAATCGCTTGGACTGCGTACCTCTCCCTCACCAACGCTGCCGAGGAGGCTACCCAGCCAAACCCAGCCGCGCTCAGCCCCAACAACATCCGCTTGGAATAGATTAGGAACGGCTCTATATGATAAAGACGAATTCTCCTTTGCGTGTTGGTTCTGTCATTGGTGGTGTATCGTATATAGAGTTTGGCCGGGAGGTTTCTCGGGCATTGTGTGCGGCGTTTGGTCTGTCTGGGGTTTTAGAGGACTTCAGTCCCGTACTTGTGTGTACTCTGGATCGACTCATTGGCGTTGGCAGGATTGTGCTGAAGTACTTGAAATACAAAGTATTTTTATGTCAGAATGTCGAGCATCGCCCTCGCGACGCAGAGAATGTGCATGGTCGAGATGTTGTTCAAGACCTTCATGGTCCTGATGCAAAACCCGTGTTGACATGAATGTTCAAACTGCTCTGGATCATTTCGTCAGGGGGCTCGCTCAGAGGCCGAGAACCTGGCTCTGTGTGTCGACTGTTTATCCACTCTCGAGATCCTGTGTTAGATGAATTGCATGTCCAAAACACGAGATGCGAAGGCTAAAAATTTGCCAAGTCAAACGGTATCGGACCTCCTGAGTCTGACAAGTCAACGGCGAGAAATATCGCGCATGGAACGATCAGGAGAGCTCACGTCACCGGGAGCTCAGATACTGCCCCTCCAAAGCACCCCTCACCCCACCCAACAGCCCTTCAAAACCCAGCGTTTCCCGCCCTCTCCTCCCACCAAGCATCACCTGTACTCAAGCATACATAAACACCTACGGACCCTCCGTCTACTAACACTCGCCTTCTATTCACCCCCGGCATCAGAAGATTTCTGCTGTGTTCCATTGATACCCAATCTACAACACAACCATGTCTCTGTCCAGCAAGCTCTCCATCACCGATGTCGACCTGAAGGGCAAGCGGGTCCTGATCCGGGTAAGCTGTGACTATTCTCCGGGCCATGGCACACGGCTCTCTGTCTCTCCTGGCCTCGTCTTTGTGATGGGACTCGCTTCAACTTGGCTTTCGATCAGTCGCCGGCCATGTTGGCCCTCCCGAGAGATGAGGAGCTTGCTCTGGAGCTCCAGAATGTCCCGGGAGGGCTTGAAATTTCGGGGGACATTCCCAAGCTCACATATCTGTGACTAGAATCTTACGCTGACATGTATCCTCACGATCTAGGTCGACTTCAACGTCCCCCTCGACGCCGACAAGAAGGTGACCAACAACCAGCGTATTGCCGGTGCCATCCCCACCATCAAGTATGCTGTAGACAACGGCGCCAAGGCCGTGGTGCTCATGTCCCACCTTGGCCGCCCCAACGGAAGCCCCAACCCCAAGTACAGCCTGAAGCCCGTCGTTCCCGAGCTCGAGAAGCTTCTGGGCAAGTCTGTCACCTTCGCCCCCGAATGCGTCGGCCCCGAGGTTGAGGCTATCGTAAACAAGACAGAGGGCGGTGGCGTTGTGCTGCTGGAGAACCTGCGGTTCCACATTGAGGAGGAGGGATCTGCCAAGGACAAGGATGGCAACAAGACAAAGGCGGACAAGGAGAAGGTTGCCGAGTTCCGGAAGGGCCTCACGGCGCTGGGGGACGTCTACATCAGTAAGTTGAAGATCCCACCCACTTGCGTCAAACACAAGCACTGACAAAGGCTTCAGACGACGCTTTCGGTACTGCCCACCGCGCACACTCCTCCATGGTCGGTGTCGACCTGCCCCAGAAGGCCGCCGGTTTCCTGATGAAGAAGGAGCTGGACTACTTCGCACAGGCCCTCGAGTCCCCCCAGAGGCCCTTCCTGGCCATCCTGGGTGGCGCCAAGGTGTCTGACAAGATCCAACTGATCGACAACCTGCTGGACAAGGTCAACACGCTCGTGATTGCGGGCGGCATGGCCTTCACCTTCAAGAAGACCCTTGACAGCATGTCCATCGGCAACTCGCTGTTCGACGAGGCCGGCGCCAAGACCGTCCCTCAGCTGGTCGAGAAGGCCAAGAAGAACAACGTCAAGCTCGTCCTGCCGGTGGACTTCATCACGGCCGACAAGTTCGACAAGGACGCCAACACTGGCACGGCCACGGACAAGGAGGGCATCCCAGAGGGCTGGATGGGTCTGGACTGCGGCGCTGAGTCCGTCAAGCTGTACAAGGCCGCCATCGCCGAGGCCAAGACTATCCTCTGGAATGGCCCGGCCGGTGTGTTTGAGTTCGAGAAGTTCGCCAGCGGCACCAAGGCCACCCTGGACGCCGCCGTGGAGGGTGCGCAGTCCGGCAAGATCGTCATCATCGGCGGTGGTGACACGGCGACCGTGGCTGCCAAGTACGGCGTCGAGGACAAGCTCAGCCACGTCTCGACAGGCGGCGGCGCCAGCCTGGAGCTACTCGAGGGCAAGGAGCTGCCCGGTGTGACCGCCCTGTCGAGCAAATGAAGGTCTGCTCAGGCTCCTCAGATCCATGACGGCAAAATCGCAGGCCGGACGATGGACAAGGCCAGTCTCTAGTTCGACGACTCCAGGGGTAAAAAGCTATAATAGAATGTAAAATGCGTCCCACGTTGTTCATGCCTAACGCCGAGCCTTTTGTAATTTGAGAGCGTCAATGAGCCATCCCTACAATAGTCATGTTCTTGCTCGCCATCGAATGTAGTCTATGGTGTCAACCCCTGCCCTCACTGGCAGCACACTCGGAGATATCTCGTTATGCTCAAACGCCTGTTTAGTGCGAACGTGGCTCGTTCGATTTCTACGACTCTCCTGCCTGCGCGCCCTTGTGCCGCTCGGCCACTAAAACGTACTCCTCATCAGCAGCGCCATCACCGCCGTTCGCTGAGGCAGTGCCGTAATCTGAGCTGATGACCTCCTAGGAACGGCTAATGCTAGCTTCATCATCACTCTTTTCCGAGCCGTCGCCGCCGTGCTTTCCGGCAACAGGGGTTTGTGCGCCGGGTTCCTCCCGCGCCGCCGGCGGCTCCGTGGCGCGCGTCTCCTATCTCCGGCGCTTCGACTCCTCGACTTTCTTGAGCTCCTCCCTGTGTGTGGGCAAAGTTTGTCAGCTAGCTGTTCTGTATAGACGAAGCGTGCACGACGAATGCCCCAGAACGGAACGGAGCGGGGTGGTTCAGATGCGTGTGCATTGTATACATGCAATCGTGTATACGTTCTGGGTGAGGCGATAGTGGCGTGACGTACTTGAGTTGCTGGGAGAAGTCGTCGCTCGTGTCGTCATCGTCCCAGGACTCCTCCCACAGGTGCTTGGTCTCGCCGCTGTTGGCCGCCTCGGTCTCCTCTACGGGCCAGTCTGTCGGGGACGTCAGCCATAAGTATGGTCTCAGGGTGCAGCAGTAGGTGGATGACGCGTGGTGAAGGGGCTGGCGCAAACCTTCTACCGGGAAGTCCTCGAACTCGTCGTCCTCCTCAAGGGCTGCGGCCGACTTCTGCTGAGCCTCCTCGGGCTTGGCCTCGCTGGACGTGGGCTTCTCGTCCTTCTTGGGTTGTGATGATGCCATTGTTGCTGTTGATGCTGTGTTTGTGAAGTCGCTAAAGAGCGGGAAATCCGATCGAAGTCAAGTATTAGGCGTGCGTGCAGTGTGCTGTATGAAAGGCGGAGCTGTGCTGGTGTCAGGACGTTGGGAGGGTGGAAGTCGGGTAGGTGGAATGGAGGGGAGCTGCGATCAGAAGCGAAGCTCGACCGACCGACCATTGACTACCCAACTGTCGGCAGGCTCCCAGGGTGCTGATGCCATCCAAATGTGGCGCGGCCTGTGGCTGGGAACGGGTACCTAGGTACTTATTCCACAACCTAAGGTACGCTAAAGTACTGCAGTCAGGTACCTACAGTCGGATGTAACGCTGGGAGATACACAGTACCACCGTCAGCAACCGTCTCTCTATCAGCCTGACGGGGACCGGAGTTACCGGGCGGCCCCAGGAGGAAACTATGCCTCGCCCTGGTAGAATGATCCAGGCTAACACACGCTTCTGGGAAGGGTTCAAGGACTGACGCTGGATAAAGGGCCCGAGACCGAGCACGGGTTACGCATTACAAAAATGGCTCGTCTCTTCTCTCATGCTGACGAGCCAGATGTTTCTACTCCCATCCACCCTCCGCTTGGGTTCCTGTTTCGCTCTTGCACCAGGAGAGTCAGCCCAGCAACCATCCGTCTCATAAGGCTCTGTCTGTCTGTCTGCCTGTCGAAGCGGCTGAAGTCAGCATCCATTCAACTGCGGCGACTCCAGTCACCAAGATAACCAACCGTATAGAACCCGCACGCGACCCTCCCTCCTGCTTGGGGCATACGGCACGGTTCTAATCCAACTCCCCCTGGCTGTTCACCGGATCGGATACGTCATTTTGAGCTGTGAGGAGGCCAGACTCTGTTATAGACGGCGGCTGAGCATATTGGCCCGAATTCCATGTCCTCGCTCATCAGCTCGCTCATCAGGACCCTTGGCCAGCTCCGAAGCGATTACGAAAGTTTATCTTGAAGCTAGCTAGCGCTCCCGGGGGCTCAATTCCGCACCTCTGGCTGTTACATCCGGGTTCAAAACGACTCGTGGACTCTTGCACGACTGCAACCGTGCTTTCGAGATTTCTTGTGCACGGGTCGAGCAGTTGTTTCACAACCCACGACAACTTCGCTGCTGCAGGCCGTGGGACGGAACCAGATTCATCCAAAATCGCTCGCCAGACTGCCCGTCATGAGGTCGTGGTTCAAAGGCTCCGTTGCGGCCAATTCCTCAAAACTGAGTGTCTCATCCAGCAAGAATGCCAGCTCCACTCAGGTTGCAGATCCCCGGGATGTCGAGGCATCCGACCTGCAAGATGCCATGGAAGCAGCCGCCCGCATCGTGAATGATGATATCGACGGCGCGGAATCACAGCTCAAGGCCCGGAAGGATTCGTCTAGTTTCCACCAGCTCGGGCTCGGCATCGCAGTTTTCATGAGGTCGATCTTGGGCTTTGAGAAGGAGATCATGGCCGAGGCAGGTAACCGACTAGCTGAGTGCGAGACCCGGGCGTGGGCCGACATGAAGAAAGCGCAGAAGCAAGCCGAGGGGGGCGGCGGTTGGTTTAGGGGCGGCGGCGCTCAGAATGGCCAAGGGCCTCCAAAGAACAGCCAGATTTACCCGCCAGGAAGCGAATACCAGCTTGTCAATGCGGAAGCACAACTTAGTCAGTGTCACTTTTCTCTTGCAACGCATCCCCGACTTTCATGTTTTGGAATGTTCTAGAATGCAACACTTTAGGATCCATAGCAGGACTAACGTCACCATCAGTGGGCGCCATCATCTCCGTCATGCACGAGAGTCTCACGGAGGGAATCAGGGGGTTCTACAAGCTGCGCAAGGCTTTCGTTGCACTCGATGCTATCATGGAGGCTGAATCGAGGATCTTCGCTGAGCGGAAGCTCAACGGCGCGGCGCAAGAACCGTCCAGCGTGGTGGATGCTTCTAAACAGAACGTGATCGCTGAGGATCAGAAGAATCTTGAGTCTGATAGCGACCTCGAATTTGTGGACGCCCCGGAAGATGTTGAGAGGTCGCAGGCACCGGCGGCATATGCCGGCCACCTGAAAAGAGTGAACAGCAAATCTGCCCCGAGCTCCGTGCTTGAAAATGATGTGAGCGACTTGGCTTTGGATACTGCCACGACATCTTTGCCTACGTCGAGGCAAGGCTCACCGGACTCTCAGGAAAGGAATGGGTCTCCGCAACGACGCCTAGTCCGGCAGACCCTCCTCGACCAGGCTGGCCCAGACTCGTCGATTTTCACAAATCCAGTCGATGTTTTTGTTCGTAAGCATCACTCTTCTCCTGTCACGGATCCCCGTCTTTCATGTTTTGGAATGTTCTAGAATGCAACACTTTAGGATCCGTAGCAGGACTAATGCCATACTTAGACAGCGGGGCGAATATGTGTTTCGGAATATTGTTGCTCATCATCTCCATGGTTCCGCCAGCCTTTTCGAAACTTCTGTATATTATCGGATTCAAGGGTGATCGTGAACGCGGGGTACAGATGCTGTGGCAAAGCACCAAATTCGACAATGTCAACGGGGGAGTGGCCGGCCTAATGCTTTTGGGTTATTATAACGGCATTCTCGCATTTGCAGACATCCTCCCTTCCGAAAAAGACGTCGAGGAGCTCGCGGACGAGGGCGAGATCATTGGGTATCCCAAGGAACAGTGCTCTGCCCTTCTGCAAAGCATGCGCTCGCAATACCCGCAATCCGGGATGTGGAAAGTCGAGGAGGCTAGGAATCTCGCCAACGCCCAGCGCGTCCCTGAGGCAGTGGTAAGCAGCTTTTGGATGCGACTTTTGCCCCTTCCAGAACAGACATACCCCATATTTAGCCTATACAACAAAGACTTTATGGGCTGCAGGTTTTAAAACAGGCTATGGCCACCTTATGGCTCAGTTCTCACCGTATCAGCATGAGGCTATTTCTTTGGTTCTTTGACAGCTGACTCTGAATGCTGTAGGCGATGCTCAAGTCGAACGGCGACTCTAAGATGCGCCAGGTCACGGCGCTCAGCAGCTTCGAGCTGTCTACCAATGCCCTTTTCATGATGGACTGGGTGACTATGCGCGACGGTTTCCTGAGGTGCATTGAGCTCAACGACTGGAGCCACAGCCTTTACTACTTTTTCATCGCGTCGGCTCAGCTCGAGATGTACCGCGATGCGGTGCAGGCGGGAGAGTCCACGGAGGCCAAGAAGCACAAGAAGGCGGCCGAGGAATACTTCCGGAAGGTCCCCGCGTCGGCAGGCAGAAAGAAATTTCTCGCTCGACAGATGCCGTTTGAGGTCTTTGCGCTCCGCAAGGTCCAGAAGTGGGAAGACCGCGCCAAGGAATATGGCATCGATTTCGCCGATGCAGTAGGCGTGTCACCCGCCGAAGAGATGACGTATCTCTGGTCCGGGTCCAAACGCATGTCGGATGAGATGTTTGGCAAAGCGCTGGCCTACCTGAGCTGGGACAGGTGCACGGCGAGCAAGGAGCACGTGGAGAAGATGAAGGCCATCCCGGACGAGGCGGCCATCAAAGCGGTCGCAGAGTCCGCCATCTTGAGCAACATGGGCCGGTATGACGACGCCAGGGAGAAGGTCAAGCCCTACCTGGAGCAGGACAGGTGAGACGTATTGCCGTGTTATCACTTCCAGAGACTGATGCTGACTATCTGTCCAGGACACTGTTCAAAGGTACCACGAGAGATGACTACACCCTCCCGTGCGCGCACTACGAGATGGCCGTAGTGGCGTGGAAGGAGGCATGCGACCTCAAGTGCTGGCCAGCGGCAGCTGAAGAGTCTGACGATTTCAGGCAGAAGAAGGTCGCAGAAAGCCAGGAGTACCTGGATCACGTCAAGACGTGGGAAAGTTTTGTCCTCGACGCCAGGATTGGAATGAGGGTACAGACAGGTTCGGACAGCATCGCGTGGCTGAGAAGGAAGAAGAACTGGACATGATCGAGTATGTCGTTCACATTGCACATGAGGGCTTAGAGTCGATTTGGGGGTGGTTTCATAGACGACGCATATGATTGGCATCTTAGAACACGGAGCATGGGTGATTTGTATGGGAGGCAAAGTTGATTGTGGAATGTGGCGTTGCGCTGATTTTTGTTAGGGGTATCTCGAGGCTCTAGAAGAAACAATCTGCCAGCAGGCGTTGAGGCAGAGACAGGAGCGCATCTGAACAATTAAACAACGTGCACGAAGACCTGATCAAACCAAAAGGAAACGAATGCCTCCCTGCGCCGTCCACGCTCGTCACGTCGGATTACGTGCCCTCCAAGTCATGAGGCGTTCGCTCTCCTTATTCAATCACCCCCGCCGCCTCTCTTGCCCTTCTTCCCTCCTTTCCTAATACCATCAATTCCACTTCGGACAATCGCAGCAGCATCATTCGCCTTTTTCTCGCCCCTCTCTCGAACATGATGCTTCTCAGCCTCGGTGCGCACATCGTCCTCGATGTCGCGGCCGCCCATGCCCGTCCCGCAGCCCCAGTCCAACACGCCCCAGGCGCCGTAGTTCCCACTCGACGGCCCCCGGTGGCCAGCACCGTAGTGCGTCGCGTTGCGTTTTGCGATCCCGCCCATGATGATGCCCGGGACGACCGTATATCCCGACATGGTTAGGGTTTCCTCCAAAGTCACAAGACCCACAAAGAGGAAGTATACAAGCAGATGTGGGCGCACGGCTAGCGCCGGCAGGTATACAGGGGCGAAGCGGTGCAGAAGGAAGGGCGCGGGATGGTCGGCCGCAAGGGTCAGGCTGTAGGGCGCCGCGGAGCGCGAGTGAGCGAAGCGCGAGTGCTGTTCCGCGACCCAGCCGCGGGATGATTTCAGCGGCGCCCTGCGGGTCCAGGCGTGGGTGTGTGAGTGTAGGACCGTCTTGTGGATGTAGTAGGTCAGGGCCTCGCGGGAGACGTAAAGCCAGCCCAGCTGCTTGAAGATGGCCCATGGCAGTGGGAGGGTGGTGGTGGTCTTGAAGGGCACACGGCCGAACAGGAGAGTCAGGCCGAGGCTGGCGCCGGCCTCGAGGGCTGTCTCCAGGACGAGGTTGAGCAGCGCGAGGAGGAAGGTCGTGGCGAGGGCGCGGGCGTTGCGCGGAGGCAGGGCGGATGAGCCGCCAAACTTGATGCTTTCTGCTAGGGACGGGAGCAGGGTGTCGAATAGCAGGAAGACGGTGGAGGGCAGTAGGAAGAAGACCAGGCGGATGGCCAGGGTGCCGAATAGCTCGACGTAGAGTGGGTTGTGGGACAGGACGAGGGTGGACCAGGTCATGTAGAAGAAGAGGAGGTTGAGCGAGGTTGACCATGAGGTCAAGCTGCCTCCGAGGAAGACGGATAAGATGGGGAGGGAAAGGAGTACGTCCATCATTCTCGCAGCTGGAGGACCTTCCAAGGGACTGCGAATCCTGCAGGCGTGGGTCGTCGCCAACCCGTGAATATTTGCGATGAGGTACTTGACTTGTATCTACTACTGATGTGATGTCGTGAGAGTAAACCTGCGCCACGACGACCCCATCCAGATGGACGAGGCACCGGCCTAGTATACTCACCAAACATGCATGTATTCAAGTTTGCGCCTCAATCTGGGGGATGACGTGTGGCTGTCTCGTTCACCCTCAGTCAAACCCAATGCGACAGCAGAAACAGTAAGCAGGCAAGGCTGTGTGGACTGCCGGATGCTACTGTGAGATGACGTAGCACCTGAGCAGGGGCCGCCGATTCCCCGGCTTGCTCCCCCACTTGGCGAGATTGAGTACGCGGCCGGTGCCGTGGTCGGCGCAACATCTCGGAGAATGGGGCGAGCGGCACGATTGTCGAGGAGCCCACATTAATGATCCGTGGATAGCCAGCCAGGTCAGGGGTTGAAGTCAAGGTTGTCGGGGCCAGAGCTGCGTCGAGGTAGCTGTCGAAGCAGATGGAGTAGTCCCCACAGCCATCAAGCGTATTGTTTTTGTTTTTTTTACACAGCATGTACAACCAACCCGCTGACATGCCAGAGCTTAAGTACCCACACGCACACGAGACGCATAGGAGGTCGCAGTGAGAGGTATCAGAAAACTTATACAGGCACGGCAGTTTGTCCTATGACACCCTTGCACGACATTGAGGTCCCTGCGAAATGCCAGTGTCTTGATGGTTGTGGACCCGCTCATCCGCGCGCCGAGTCATACATGGTCGGACAGCCAGACAAGTATTGCGGTCTCGACTGGTGATCTGCCGCTGCGCCGGCTGCGACCTCAGCGTGTGAAGCTCCCATGATCAATCCCTCGCTCGTGCAAGAGAGCCGTTTCAAAGAGCTGCTGGACATGGCGGGCTATTTCATTTCTGGGGTAGTAGCAGCTTCATGTTTATTGCCCGTGATGCTCCCATCCGACACTGGCGGCCGCCTTATCAGATGGCAGGCAAGGATGCCCGCTGAGCCTGTTAGGCCGGGAGCTCCTCTCTCGCAGGCATGATGCTGATTTCGGGCCTGCCGAGCGGGCGAGCACCTGGCAGGTACCTATTCCCTCCCTACCAGTCGTCGATGAAGCTTGCCTGACCAAGAGTATGTATATCCCATCCTCCATCGCACTTGGTCGTGGTCATTCGCGCCTGTCCCCATTCCACCACTACAGGTGTTTGAGGCTGCCGTCTGCAAACTCCCAGCTCGGGGCCTTTTTGGGGCAGACATGCTGCGATCCACGTGGCACAGGGGCGAGGTACCGGGCAGTACACGACATACACAGCGCCTTGATCCTAGCCTGGGTGGGGATCCGGATTCCACCTGTACCTGCCCGGCGCGCTTTGCGAAATTCATCATTATCGAGGGTGATTATTGATTATTGATTTGCGACCTTCGACACAGACCTTCGCCCCGAGCTTGGCGATACTCTTGTTCTTCTTCCCTCTCATTGCCTCCCTTCTTGTCCCTGGCTCTGAGCCTGTCTCTGACTCTCTGTTCCCTGCCCGCATCCCTCTTTGCCTGAGCCAGCCTCTCTCTCCCTGCCAACACCAGGGCAAGGCACAGCGCATCGCATCGCATCGCATCGCATCCCATCCCCAAAGCCCACCTCAAAACCGCGCAGGGAAGCCCGACGTCACACAGCATTGCGGCTGCGGCTGGCTCCCCGGCCCAAGACAGTCTGCGACGCTCTTCTGAATCGCCAATCCGCGCCTTTTACTTTCGAAACACCCGCCAAAGCCTGAGCCAAACGCTTCAAGCTACTCATCATCGCCAACTTGTGCTGCACTAGAACCGCCCTAGAACCAGTCGAAGCCGTCTGTGCTGCGAGCCTCTGGCTTCTCTCCAACAACACAACGGCCCAGAGACGACGGCGCCAGGCGCCAGCGCCCGTGTCCCACAGCCGGTCAGGGCAATTGCTGCGAGTGCCAGCGATCCGGAAGCTCGGGTTAGACTGAGACAAGACAGAACATTCCATACCACCGAACACCTCGTGCAACAATAGCCTGCGCGGTCTGCACACCGAAACTGCGACCGAGACCACCGGCGCATCCTCCCGAAGTGAGTGCGACCTGGAAAGCCAAGACATAAATATCTTGCGCTGAACTCGGCACCCATCCGCCCTCTTCATTTGCTCGAATCCGACGTTGCAATTTAAGGCACACGCGCACAGCTGCTTTTTCGATAGTCGGTCCTTTGGCGCCACGCGGAACCTCTTCCAGGTTCCGACCCACAACAAGCCTGTGGTAAGTTGCGCCCACTCCCCAAACCCGTTGCCTCTATTTGGCTCGATTGCGCAGGGCAGGCCCAGGGGGAAACGGGGAAAGAAAAGCCTGCAAGGCGCATTCATGCCGGCAGTAAGGCTACATCGTGTTCAGGGGAATCTGTGCACCCGTGATGTGACCCCTACTGGACCAAGATGAGGATTGGCCAATTGCTGCAACCCTCCCCACGCATTTCCTGGCGCATCAATCCGTGTCCCGTGCCGCACCGTACCGTACGAGGACTTGCACAGGAGGGAGATCCATACAGGGTCTCAGAAAGAGTACCAAAAAGGAAGATGCACCTTCAATCCATGGAGGGGGTCTGCTTGTCATGGCTGGATAGGATCACTGACCTAGAGCTGAAAGGGCTGACAGGTATTCCGAGACCAGGTACGGACTTTGTTGTGCGCCCGGTTCTCGCAACGATAACCGTCGACTTATATACCCAGGGTTGAAATATCTGGAATTTCGCGCTTGAGACCCTATCGAGGACTGCCGAAGTTACCTGCGATATTATTAAAGAACAGCGTGCATCCCTCAGCAGAAGATTTGGTTGCGCCGGGAAACTCGGTCCCTTTGCATATTCACTTGCAAACGTCGACGGCCGCCCAGCGCCCCCCCCCCCGGAGCCCCTGCAGATACAGCACCCTCAGGCAGCTTGATGTACTGTATTTCTGGACCGTTGCATCTGCCAGGCTCACAGCACCCCCAATGCTATCATCCGATCTCTCGAAGCCCCAAGTCCCAAGCCAGCCACTTGAAACCGACCTCCTCGCCCTTTTAGGTTCGATCGCATTTCAGAAGCGCACCGTCGCCAGCGGAGTTGCAGTAGACGGCATATGGTCTTGAAGGGCAGCGCATGTTACACGGGCCCCTGCCTCGCAGATCCACCTGGGGCGCATCCACCCACCCACACCTTCGGATTGGGGAGTGCACCTGTCTTGTCAGCCCAGGAACGCAGGAACTGCATGCGCCCGAACGCACCACCCCTCTGCATGTCAGATTGACTTGGGCCTGCCTCATCGAGCCTTAGCCCTGTGGACGCAGGCACGTACGTGCCGCAACGGGAAAGGATTCTTTGACGGTCCAGCACAGTTTGATTCTCTTCCGGGCTATACGGTGGTTCCAATTTCGCAGCTCGACCTCGCCTCGGCCGCCCTGCAACAAAGATGGACCACACTGCTGTCCCCGCAGCGCCTCCCTCAATTTCTAGGCACGGTCGTCACTCACGCCGCCGGGCGCCTGAAGGTCCGTCCGCAATGCTTTAGCTGTCTCGCATCTGCATTCCCAGCCGTTGTGCATCTTGTCACTGACACAAATCTTATTTCCACTCAGACACCAATCACGCTAATCAATCGGCTATCCGACCACACGGACGGGACGATTCTGTCGCGCCCGCCTCCCCCGAAGTCATCTCCTCCCTAATAACCAGCCTCTCCGTGATATCGAGGCCAGCCAACGCCCATTTCGACCTGCCGCTCGACCTGCTCCAAGCTGCCTCACCCTCCAGCCCCAAATCGTCCAACGACCACCGGGCCGGTTCCTTTGGTGTCACATACGGCGGACACAACCAGCCCACACTCGCAGACTTGCGAGAAGAAGACGCCGGTTACGACGACCTTGCGGCCCTTCCCCCGACCATCAAGACTGCGAAACCTCCGAGCGGATTCTCTCCGCTGACAGCGCCAAAATCGCCCGACAGACGCGAGAGCGGTGGATTGCGGAGTTTTCTCAGCGGGAGGTCCTCCTCGCGCCCGTCATCGAGAGGCTCATGCGCATCCAAGGATGCTGATGTCCGCAGCATCGGAAATCTTTCCGTCGAGCGCGGATTGTCTCCTGTCTCGTCTCCAGAAGTAAAAAGACAGCGATCATACGATAGCTGGGGCAAGAAGTCTGCAGTGCGATCCCAGAGAGGGTTGATGTACATGAGCTCGAAAGAGCGACTGAGAGACAACGAGGACAGGAAAAGAGTAGCCTCGGGAACCGGGGCAAGTGCCAATAGTGGGCTAGACGCGAGCGCCATGGCACGAACAACGAGCCCACGAGTTGAACAATTCCTAGCGGGGACCTCTATTACAGAAGAGCCCGCATGGAACATTGACGATCCACTTTCGAAGCCGAGCCTTGGTGCGGACGGGTCGGCTCGATCAATACCCCTTAGAGACTCGAGTTTGTCCAAGACGGGCTCTAATGCGAAGCGATCATCAACGCGGAACAGCCGGTCATCGAAACGCGACAGCGACCATGGAGCGATTCCTGAAGAGGACTACTTCGGCAGATCTGACAAAGGGAAGGGGAAAAGTCCAGAGATATCGCGAGAGAGGAACAGCTTTCGGATAGACCGCGAGACGTCAAGAGAACCAAGAACCAGGAGGAGGGGCTCTGGGCCAGAGGGCTTTCTGGACCCCTCCCGGGCGGCAAAGGCTAAGGGGAATCATCATACCGATCATTATTTTACTGACACCGAAGTCGAGCTCGATGATGGGGCTCCGTCTCCAAATATTGCGCAGGGGAAAAGGCGAGACCGGGAAGTCAGCAGCGATCGGGCCGGCCGTCGGCGATCCGGTCGAAGCACCCCGGAGCTTCGTGTCAAACGGAGCAGCTCAAGATTGAAGAGGCTGTCCGGACCTTTGTCACCACGACCGGATGACAGGCCCAGAGACTCAACTACTGAGCCAAGGGCTGTGTCCTATGAGCGGCCCCCTTCGGCGGACAGCATCGACGACTCTGTTGAGGCGTACTTGCGCTCGCCTCGCCTGAGCCAAAAGATCCGCCATCCGCAAACGGGCCGGGTGATCAGCTTCAGTGAGGTGGGGGATGCTGAGGGGAGCGCAGTGTTCTGCTGTGTCGGCATGGGCTTGACGAGGTATATCACGGCGTTCTATGATGAGCTTGCTATGACTCTGAAGCTGCGGTTGATCACCCCTGACAGACCTGGTGTGGGGGACAGTGAGGCGTATGCGGACGGCAACGCTACGCCTCTGGGCTGGCCAGGTAAGTCATGAGTTCAACTCTTCAGCGATCGCGTTCTCGCCCTCAATCTGCGCCAAATGAGGGTGGTCATGCAAATGTGCTAACAACAAGAACAGACGATGTGTACGCAATTTGCCAGGCGCTGCGAATCACCAAATTCTCTATCCTCGCACACTCCGCTGGTGCGATCTACGCCCTGGCGACAGCCCTTCGAATGCCGCAACATATTCGTGGCCGGATTCACCTGCTGGCACCATGGATTCCTCCGTCGCAGATGTCTGTATTTGGCGCTTCCGCCCAAGCACCTTTGCCGCCGACCAACGCCATACCTACGTCTCAGAGAATACTTCGTGCGCTGCCAACACCGATCCTTAAGGCCGCTAATTCCAGTTTCATGACCGCTACAAGCAGTAGTATCACAAGCAGCCTTCCGAGGCAGAAGCGAGCGAAGCGGAAACCAAGCGGTAAAGATAAGGATACGTCGGCGTCGAGAGCCAGCGACCGGCCCATGCTCGACAAGGAGAACCATAACGGCGGGAAGTTATCAGGTGACCATCCTACGTTGACCAGGGAGATGTTTGCCTCCGAGGAAATGGACCAGATTCGCCCCGAAGGAGCGAGCCCAACAGGAAATCTGTCACCTATCGGAGCTGCGATGGCACATGAAACTTATGGTGGTATCGGCGGAGGCAGTCGAGGCGGAGGCAATCGCAACAGCAAACAGGACGCCGTCATTGCCGCCGCCGAATCAGCCATGGCCGACAAAGAAAGGCAGGAGACATACGACACGCGCCTCACCCAGGCCATCTGGGAGCTCGCAACTACGGGAGCCAACCCCGCCGTGGACCTGCTAGTGTGCCTGGAGCGTCGACATACTATCGGCTTCAGGTATGTCGATATTACTAGGCCGGTGGTGATCCACCACGGCAGCCGGGACACGCGCGTTCCGGTCGAGAACGTGAGGTGGCTAGGCAAAATGATGAAGCGGTGCGAGGTGCGAGTCCTCGAGGGCGAAGGCCACGGGCTCATGGCTTCTCCCACATGCATGTGGGGGATACTAACGGATGTGGCCAAGGAATGGGAGGACTGGATGAGGGTTACGGGGGCGACGGCACGCAAGGAAGAGAAGAAAAAGGCATTAGTGAGATAAAGGCATGGGGACGCTCCCGGTCTGATACAGCCAAACTTGATTTCCCATCCTCACGATGCAAGGCACCGGCGAGCGGCGTTGCAATTTCCAACGGGTCTGATTTGGTGGGGTTTCTTTTATTCGAAAAAATGATACCGATCTCAGCCTGCAGAGAAATCCGTTTTTTTTTTTTTTACCTGGTTTCCACTTGTGTGGCGCATATATATCATGTTCACGAGCGTTTGTTTTTGTGTATATCAAGCGTCGGGGGCCGCATGTAGGCGGTGGACAAATACTTGGGTAGAGTATTGTAATAATGATGAGCCAGCGGTGGGAGTGTTTGGCGCCACTCAAGTTTTAATTTTTCGAGATGGCCACAGTATTGGATTGTGTCATGTTTTACAACGCGAGCCGCAGGGGGCGTATGGTCATCTGGTCATCTTAACATCTTCGTCAGCAGAGAGCAGTTGGTGTGGGCGACAAGGACATGAATGATCAAACCCTTATTTATTGCTGTCTAGTCGCTGTCGATAGCCACGGCCTTCATCAGTTGATAATCCTACAGACCGCTGGGTAGAGTTTTCTCACGAGTATTCCCACTGCCAGCCAAGATGGTTGCAGTATCGTCCGTCTAGCCACTCTTCAGCTGCTTCTCAATGCAGATTCTCGATCGAGGTCTCCCCGCCTGGCTCTGTGAATTCTCCCTCCTCCGCGTCCCGGCCTCTCAATGCCCACCAAGTCACATCATGCCGGCCGATGTACTGTCCAGTGATGTCAAGCCTGTGAATTTTTTTCCCGAGGCGAGCGGGTCGTTGTATAGTATTTTGGACGAGAACTGAAGGCAGGTGATATCCGGGAAAGCTCTGGACCAGTGGAAGCCGAGACTCTGGTGGTGTTTTGCATAGGTGACGCGATCCCAGCCGCTGTGCCCCCATTTATCCCACATCTCGTACGTACGCATTAGCGAGACCTTCCTTCCCGTATATAGGCTGAATGAGTTCTTTGACAGCGTCCGGGTCGAGGATATAGTCAGGGCTGACCCGCAATATCGCCGCCCTGGCCGGGTCATCCCAGGTCTCCAGGTACGGGTGGGCGAGTGTCTCTTCGGTCGTCATTCTGGTGGCTTTGTACGCCATATTGTGTGCGGATGGCCCCCTGTATCTCACGCCAGGCTCCTAAGCTAGCATTTGGGGGTCCATGTTCAAAGGAAAATAATTGTACTGAGTCGGTCGAGCCAAGACAGTGGAGACACCCGGCACACGTTGAGAACCAAGATTCGCGGCCCATTCCGACTGAGGTGCAGTGAATCGGATCTGAGTTGGACCAGTCGTACCTTGCCGTCAGGTTCTTGTGGGCTGAGTATCTTTTCTCACACTCCGGGCAGAGGTACGAACAATGGTATCCAACGTAGTGGTGGAAGGTGAAATGGACCCTGGGGAACTTCGGGGCCTCCTAGTTCCGCCACGCGGGCTTCGCAGAGATGCCGTCGAAGATTGTGATGAGAGATTCTTCCGCGTCAGGGATGTGGCCCATGAAGCAGACGATTCGAAAGTTCCTGAACCGGCCGATAAACGTGAGGTAGCCAGGTCTTCGAGGGCCACGGTCCCAACGGCTGTCGACCATTTCCTTCCACAACATTCGGATCTTCCGCAAGGTATTGTGATGCTGCAGCGGGCCTTGGTATGCGTGCTTGACACCCCAACTAGCCTGGTCACCTGCCCGGGAAGCAAGTGGTGGTACCTCGGGCCCAATGCGGGACACTTGAAGAGGGAGAACTCGGTAGCGCGCGGTTTTGGATGTACTTGGTCTTCTTGAAGTAATCCCGCTGATGTTTCTTCGGACATGACTTGAGGAACGACGTGCCATTCCAGATGGACTTTTTGGGTGTCAATTCGCGAAGGACAATCTGCCGTAGTTCGGAGGGGAGGCTGGCATAAGGAAAAGTATCCGTTTTAATGAGTTTCTTGGGGATATTGAGGCTTGTTCCAACCTTGTCGTGGGCTACACCGATCGGTGTGGCCGGCATGCCTTGTCGCCAACGTGCGGCAGCTCCGACCTGCAACAAGACTTCAAGGCTCTACTTGACTGTGGAATACTCTTTTGATGATGGTAGGCTGTTCTCGGACTCATAGATATCCTGTGTCATGCCTTTAGCAGTGTGTTGAGTGCCGAGATGACTGTCCAGCGGTGCGAAGCGGTTCGCTTGGAGCCGCTTGTCAGTTGGGGCCATTGTTGTTTGGGAGCTGTTGAATATGACTCTGTGCACTTGGCATGAAATATTTGCCGGCCTGGTTCAACTGAGGCCTAATTCTTCGGAAGAGTACCTGATGTCGCGTGCGTTTCCATCATGGGAAATTCCTGCTGAAAGAGCGTGATTCCTGTGAAGTTGCAGTGGTGTGTCGACATCCTTATTGGCACACTACAGCTCATGTTATGGACGCCCCTTCTCCTTCGACTAAGCGAACCCGCCCACTCATCCTGAGTTCTACGATTTGACTGGAAGGAACGAGAGCTACCTCGTCAGATGAGGGGCCTTAGCTCTCTACTGCGACTTTTACAACCCCAATGCCGGCGTAAGCAGAGGGAGCTCGCCTATCCTGTCACGCTACATAAATGGAACACCTGCCTCTCAAGCTGTTGAACTACAGAGGAAAATGGATGCACCCACACCCTGCAGTGTGCTTTGGCCCTCATATGCTGACTTCCTGGTTTCAACACAAGCTCCTCCTCTAATCACATGTGCATTCTTGCTCCCAGTTCTCCTGTGATAAATGTCTACCTGGATTTACTCCATCCACAAGGGCTTATAGTAAACCAATTTGTCCTCCTTTTCTTTCATCATGCACTGGCTCTTCTCCTCCTCCTCGGTCTACATGCTCTGAGAACGTAGCGACCTGTTGATTTGCGCATCAAGCGGCTTAAATTATGGGGGAGAGCTCACCGGAAGAGGAGCCGTGCCTGTGCCCACACACAATCTCCCAGGAGCCGCCGAGGCCAGCTGTTGAAGTATGTACCGGGCCTGTGTCACCCATCACTATTCGAATCAATTGTAATGGTTCCGCCAACTGAAAGAATCTTGGTTTGTGCGAATCGCTTATTTCCAGCGAAACCAGGCGAGAAATTTGAGTTGCAAATTCTCGCATCAAGGTTCATGTCCCGGTAGAACCGTTGGGAGAAAATGGCGTTGAAAGAGCGGCTGACCAGGCAGAGCCTGGAAAGAAGTCCGCGATCGGATACCTGTATGTAAAGACTATGACTTAGAAGCCATTCAATGTTGGCTGTCTGCTCGAGCTGATGATTTGACTCACATGATCGCGCATGATGAGGACTAGCTCATGGTGTTGGGCAAAATGGTGGGTCAGGATCGATAGAATTGGTCATGGCGACAGTAACATCACCTGAGTTGTCCTTGGAAGCTGTGTCGTCTTTCACCAGGGGAACACAGTTTGCCTGTTTGTCATGCTGACAAGACACTTGGTTGTAGACTCATGCGAAACCACAGAAATTATTGCGAGATCGTGAACTCTCAATGTTGAGGAATTGAGCGATTAGAACTTTCTAGACAGATCCTCCACCTGAGAGATGCGGCAGGCTCTTTGCTAGGCCGGATGGGGAAAGTCAAAGCAATTACGCAACGTCGGCTGCGGGATACTGATTCTGAGTACAGAATTCATACAGATCTGGTTCATGGGAATGATAAACAGGCATGGTGAACTTATGTCGGCACACAAGTAGTTATCAATAAGACATAGAGCTGGACATGGGGGCAGCCTCGGAACTGCTGGAGAGCTCCTGACGGCTCTTTCAAGAACTCAACTGAACATACTCGGCAATAATTTGTAAGCAGGTAGTAAAATAACGACACCAGGGGAGTCTTTTCTCCTCGTGATGACTCGATTAATTCTCTCGGCATGTGAGGTCTGAAGACTTAGAATAGACCTGTGATCACAGCAGAAGCCGCAGGGAAACTGGAGAAGCGAGACAAGTCCGCCGGAACCTGCTCTCGAGAACAACAAATTGGGGCGGCAACAGCGTGCCTTTCGTCCTTGGATCACAATGGCTCACCGCTTTGCTGGCAAGCCACAGGCCTAGGTTTGTCGGTTCTGGGCGTACTGTTTGTCTCGGCCGAGAAACCCCTGAGTTCAGGGGCAGCCGTGGGTCTTTTTCCGCGGTTAGTGCCATGGAAACCCGACGGCTTTCGCTTTCAAAAGGACGTGAGAATGCTAGGATGAATGGCAGATATCATATTCTACACGCTAGAGTTATCTCCAAGAGTAGTCGCCAAGCTATGGCGGATCAGCCGTTGTCAAGATATCATGACATCACACGCGTATTTGTGCTGCATGACCGCTGCTGGGATGTATGTACATGGAACAGAGCGTATACGAGCATCTTCGGCCATTGGTTACTTCTTGGTCCTGGATCAGCCCTTCATGCGTTACTGAGAGCTACCATTGCGTGCAATGGTCTGCCCAACTAACGGCAGTCGTTCCAAAGTTGCAGTGACGGGGACTCAAGATCTAACCGCTGAGTTCGTATTGCACTGTACTTACTCGTGCCCCAGAGGTCCGGCACGAGTGTGCCGGAAATACTTACTCGTTGTGTGTACACTGCTAGGACTGTCCACATACAGTAGTTCTCACCGCAGCTCTCTTCCACAAGGAGAAAAGGAGACTTTGGTGCAGGGTTCCGAACAATCCGAACGATGCTGGTCTCTGCTGATATGACGTGCGTTGATGGAGGCTCAGACGAGGCCTCTGCGGCCATCTCACAAGCCCAAAGGCAGCTTAGCTTAGCCAAGGGAAGATCTGCAACCAATCGATCATGGCCACGACCTTCGCCTGCAATGAACATCAGCCCTATTAACTGTCACGGGAACCTTCTCAACGCCTTCTGTTCTTCGAGAACCTGAAGGGGTCGGGCATTTTGCATTGGTTTGCGGGAATATTTAGAGTTTGGAAAGGGGCAGTCTCCTTTATTCGTCACAGGCCCATTAAAGCCAAAGTGGAGAGCCGGACAGCAGGTTCATCCCATCAGCGGCTGGGATCGGGGGCCCCACGACCCACAGGTTTCTAGAAGGCATGGAAATAGCATCATAGGGATCGGCAGTCGCTGCACCTGCCCGCCTTCTTATGCAGTTAGGGTTCTCGTGTTTGTACACGCACCCAGCCATCGCAGGTGGACACCTCCCTATGTGACTGCCGCCTTGGCAATTACGGTTTACTACCTTACCCCGGCTGCAGGCTTGCGGTCAAGGTTGGGGGCAACTTACGACCAAGGTAGGTATATAACATCATCGGCCCAACCCCCTCGACCACCTACCCGGACCGTCACTCCTCTTGTCCAACAGCATCCAACACCTCGTCAATACCACATTGGATCTCGTTCTCGCTGATCAGACACTCGTTCAACTCCACACAGAATACCCAACATGGTCTCCATCAAGTCCCTCGCCGTCGCCACCCTGGCTGTCGCCCATACCGCGATGGGGAAAATCGACACCATGACTGCGCCCGCCGAGGCCGCCGCCGGCAGCAACATCACGGCGACCTTTCAGACTTCCATTTACTCCCAAAACTGTAAGCGTCACTCTTCTCCTTCTACGGATCACTGTCTTTCATGTTTTGGAATGTTCCAGAATGCAACAATTGAGGCTCCGTAGCAGGTGACTAACAGCCAGAAGTTGTTGAATATGGTATCATCTTTGCTTTGCAGAAGCCCGCGGACACCGTCTTTCCATGGACCGTCGGAACCCAGATCGGGTACACACCTTTGACGTAAGTACCTAGGTATACTGTACCTGCTCTAGGCCTTTGCAGTCAACACGTTGTAAAATAGTGGACAGGCCTCAACTGACCTTGTGTGCTTTTGCAACAGCGGCAAAGAGGCTCTTGAATACCCATACACATTCGATGAGGATGTTTCCATCCCTGAGGGTTTCACGGGCGACTACGTCCTCCGTGCTGCGATCCCCTACCTTGTCGGAGTAAGTCAACGCCTCATTGGATCACGACCCATGTTTCTTAAAAGAGCCCAAACTGACCAGAATAATAGGCATCTGGTACCCTCAACTACACCATCTTCAGCTCCAACATCACCATCTCCTAGATGCGATCTTGGACGTAATGCTGCTGTCGTTCTTTGGACTGGAAAATGGACTGGCATCGACATCCGGGACGATGGTAGATAATTGCCGGAGACAGATCCTATTATCTACCGCGTGCTCTTGGGGGTTCTGTTCGCAACTAGCTTGAATTCGATGAGGGTAGTGGGTCATATTACGCCAGAAATGAGTACATATATGACAACCTGAACCGGTTCCTGGCGTTTGCGTCTGTGGTTATTCCAAGACTACCAAATAATAGCTAGTAATCCACTTCAGTACCACAAAGGTTTTTGCGTGTCTTGTTTTGCTTCGCCGGGGTGATTAGTTTGAAAAAGTAGAGAACTAACTTTATCAGTTGGTGAGGCTTCCGGAGTTTATGCTGCCCAACATGCCACGTACTGATTGCAACCAAATGAGCTCTTGCGACGCGTGGAGGTGAAGAATGGACAAATGTTCCTAGAATTTATGTCTGTCTGGTGGAAGAAATTCTTATAGGAATGAGAGTACTGAGTTTTTGTGGGAGACCACCTCATTCTCAGCGCCAACGAGGTGGCACCGCGGAGTCAGGCGCACTGTTATCGCGGGCGCTGTTCCGCGTTGCTACCTTTTCTAATGACGATTGAAGTTGCAAATAATGGTTAATTATGTCGGGTTGTCGCTAGATACGCTCACGGCCAAACCCTGTTCGACAGGGCATTGTAATAGTAGTTATTGCATGTTCACGTCTAGTTTCATAACATAGCGGCATTATTGGTGAAATGGATCAGTATTCCCTGGTCTGCCCTCATATCGTAACGTAGCCATAAGATTTATACATATACACGAGTCTTCCTTTTGTTCTGACAGCATCTGTTAGGTAGTCATAGAAAGGGCTGCTGTAACACACAGACTTCTCCTTTGGAGCTCTACCCCATAATGGGCCCTATGAGTGAATCTTTCCTCCGCCTAGGCTGCACTTCTCGCTAGCGATGTACAGGTTGACCACCATGGCGCCTTGGGTAATCCGTGATGATTGGAACCGACAAGCATCTTATCCCGTGGAGTGTCGTAAGGTGCACCAAGTGCCTTGTTCCGAGAATTTCGAGAGTACACTCGGCCTTGGACCCAGGTCAACTGGTGTCAATGGTTTTGGAAGCGCCCAGGTAAGACTCGGACCCGTCCCACACGCCATTTGTGACACCGTCAAACTTGAAATCGTCAAGTGTGATTCCTGTCGTCGCATCGCCAGTCTTGTTTGTGAACGGGAAGGTCTGAATGGCCGTGGCAGTCGACCTGAAAACGGACTTGACCACGGCGAGAGAACCGGTATTGTGTGTTTGATCCTCTCCCATGAGTTTGAAGCCGATGCCGCAGTTTTCTATGAGAATGCTTTTCCATACCTAGACAAATATACTACAGATCGATCAGTGGATGACTCACCGAGCAATGTTTTGAGACAGTTCCAAAAAAACGACGTACCCAGCCCCAGTCCCAAATTGGGCAGTTGGACTGCCGTCAGTATAGTCTTGAATGTCAGCCTTTGGCTGATGAATTGTTGGTTCCCTCCATCTACGAATGATTGGTATCCATCCGTGTGATCAGAAGCCCATGCACAAGGTGCACGTTCGAATAAGCCAAATAGTAATTGTGGGCTTGACTTACACATACCGAAAGCGCCACCATTGAAGATAAGGTCGCTCATGAAACCTCCGCTACCATTCTCAGCATAAATGGTCTGCTGGGTAGTGGTTGCCGACTGAGTGCATCGGACTTCGACAAACTGCAAACTAGTCGCCTGAGCAACCTGATAATGAAGTGCGGCGACACAGGCTCTGATCAGTAGCAGTGATGTCTATAAAAGAGTTTCTGATCTGACGATAGAAGTTTGCCAGGCCAAAAGGAACATTAGTTGCCGAATGACGGGAGCTGTCAGAATATTTGGTCCAAGTTCCACCGTTACTTGAGGTAACCGTAAGGAAAGCAAGACGCTTGAGATGTCATGAGTTCTTCAATGAACCAGACATACAGTGTTGATAAACCACTGCTTCGCATTGCCGTCCGAACCTATGATAAGGGGGGCGGTTTGTGGCCTAGAGACCATGCCAATGCAGGTTCGACTTCTCTTTTAGCAGCCAAGAGTTTGCCATACATCACCGATGAATTGCGTTCCGTAATAGGTCTCAATCGTGCTGCAGACAAGGTAGGTGCCGGCAGGGAAATAGATAATGACGCCTTTGGTTGTTGAGCTGTAGCAAGCTCGTCCGCAGGCGTGGAAAGCCTTGACGGCATTTATGATGGCTTGGGTATCATCCTAGCATCGAATTAGATTTTGAATGAACCGCCGAGATCAAATTACCGAAGAATTTCAGAAACAGAACTGCTTGCAGTCTTGCCACCTCCCTTGGCACCATAGTCCTTGACATTCCGATACACCTATTGGAATGATCATTAGCATAAATCTCACACCAAGACACGAGCGAATGTTGACGAACTTTGAATCCAGAGGGCTTGCTGCCCCAAGGCCATCCGCCACCTGTACCAAATTACCCATCCACCAAGACCAAGATTGGCGCTTATCAACAACTGAAAGGTTTCTAGTTGTTGCTCCATCGTAAGCGTTTAGTTCGGCAATCAATACGGCAGCCGCACGAATATCATCCGTGATATCCAGTGTTCGGTGGCGCATCACCAGAACCCTCGACCTATCGTTTAGTGAGTTTCGTGTTAGGATCGAGCTTGTACTGGTTCCTCGAGGGATTGGTCACTCTATCTAGCCTTGTTGAGCTCCGAAGACTTCTTAGCGGCAGCTATCAGTGCCTTTGCCTCCTCGATATCAGCAATAAATGCGTTAGCCAGTCTTGGGGGGGGGGGAGGGGGTTCGTCATTGTCACTCGTCTACCGAAGATTTAGTTGCGGTGCGCCTTCGATATCAGCATGAGTGGAGAGCTTATTTCTGTGCTGGAATTTGTGGAGGGACTGGTGCGAATATCCATGACCTGCCTTATCGGCAACACATACCACCGTCAGGAGAGCGAAGACATCGATATTGTACAACATGATGAAAAGAATGGATAAGACCTAGGGGGGCAAGAAAATCAGAAAGTAGACACTGACTTAGAGAGTTAGTAATTGACAAACAAAGCAGGAAGGCGACTGCGGTAGGAGCTGCAAAATTTCATCTCTCAGAAGAGAGGAGAAGAGGAGACAAGTTCACGAGTTGGCCATATCATGCCTTTCTACGTCTCCTACAAGCTCAACTTTCCAGCACGCGAGTGTGAGCCCGACCAACCCGCCATGCGGAAAATTTTCTTACCGAATCCAGATTTGTTTGAACCAGACGTCGGAAAGGACTTAGTTTCAGGGTCCGTTGGAGTGTCACGGGAATGCAAGATTTTGCCGAGATTACTGTTCGAACAAGAATTTCCGTCAGCAATGTAGCTTTTCATTATTGCAAATAGATTGACCGTCCCTGTCTTTTCAGGTCACGGCCAGAAGATAGAAGAGGAGCGCCATGAACCTATATACATGGATATAATTTTGATCTGGCCGCTCTCTGTCTAGTAACCTTCTCTCGAAAAAGAGACTGCTCAATGTACCCATAGCTTCGTAACATTTCGCGTGGCTCTATTTGCTGAGACCCCCTTGCATCACCAGATCATTCCTCTACTACTCGCTGACCTACGGAAGAAGCGAGAAGTCATGATCATGAGCGCCCTGAAGATAATCGTATCCCTCGTCCATCCACTCAACGCAAGGCACCAGGTCTCCCCACTCAACCTTGCCTTGCACAGCCCTCGGCAACTTCATCTTCAAATCGCTCCTGTACCAAGAAGGAAACTGCACCGTCACCAACATCACCCTCGGGTTGTCGGTCCGGTTCGGCATGCCAGCATGCCAGAGGCGCAAGTCCCTGATGATAAGTGACCCCTTGGGCAGGCTCGGCTGGATGGGCGGCCGCGTCTTCCTTCGCTGCCTCTGGAGGCTCGGGAGGATCTGATAATCCTCCGGGTCTAGCACGTTGACGTCCGTGTCGACGTGCGACCCCAGCCAGACCTCGGTGGAGCCGTTCTCGGGGGTGACGTCGACGAGGTTGACGTTGACGCAGTACCCAAACGGGATCTTGGGGAAGTCAAAGTCGACGTCGATGTGTGGCGGCTGCCGGCCCGTGGCCTTGAACGCCGTGTTGGCGCTGTAGAATCGCAGTGTCGGGCGGGGACCGAGCATACATTGTATCACGTCGGTAGCCCACGGGTTGGCGATTATATCCTGAAAGATGTAGCCATCTTCGAGGACAGGTTCTTGTTGGATATTACCCGTGGCCTGCCCGAAGTTGCGGTGCGTGCTAGGCCTCGAGTACAAGTCCTTGGCTTCTGGCACCATTCGTGCGTTTAGCTTGTCCAGGTGACCAACATGGACGGCGTTCTTGAGCACAACAAGACCGTCCTGGTGGAGCGCCTCGACGGCGGCTTGGAGGTTGTGTGAGCCGATCTTCTTGGTCCGAAGCTCTTCAGGAGTTAGCTCGATGAGCTTGGCTTCGGGTATCCGGTCGGTCGCCATGTTGCGCATTTATCGGGTATTTTCTCCAGAGATGAGATGCGGTCGAAGTTGATTGCCGGCTGCTCCCCGGGTGACGCTACCGGCGGCCGCCTCGTCCACGTCGAGCGGGGACTCGGCTCCGGGACCCACTCATGGTCGGGTTTCCATTCGGGCTTGCTCTCGGGCATCGCCGGCACACCCGGCTTCCTAGTGCAATATTGATTATATTGATAACTTTGAAGGTGAATAGCATGGTAGATTGACCGAGAAAAGAAAGCAAAAGCCTGGTTTTGCCCCCGCATCCCGGGGCATTCTGCCGCCCTCCTGTCCCGGGAGTGCAACGCCCTCTCTGTTGGGGTGCCATCTAAGCGTAGAACAAGCTCCCAGCGGATCAAAACCCCATGCCTGTCGGAGTTCCCCAAGACAGCTGGCCACGGCGCCCAGAATGAGAGGCGGCCAGGCATGGTTGTCCTCGACCGTCTTTCCCATCAGGGCTCGCTAGCTGCGCGAACCACAGGTAATGGAAATTTCTGTGTGCCACGAAACGTGGCTACAGTCAAAGAGGGGTTAATAAACGCCAGTAGGTAGGGCGTTTCTTCTGTAACCCGGCCCGCTTCGGAGTCCGGTAAAACCAACTAGCCAACGTTCGCAGGGCCAAACCTTATTCGACCTCGACATGAACCTGCGCTCATCCGCCCATTTGTCTCCTCGCCGGCCCAGGCGTCCATACATACCCCGCCCCGGGTGCTCTCGACTGATATATCAAGGTACAACAAACTCATAGCACCCGCTGGATCAACAAATCCTTTTGACAGCATCCTATAAGGACATATCCAACATTTGTGTCACTATGGCATCCTCATCCGCGACGCGCCCTCCCACGGAGAACCAGCTCTCCCCCAACCCGGGTGTGCATGTGCAAGTCACAGCCCACAATGAGGAGGGCAAGGCCGTAGTCAAGTCTACCACTCCGGTCAAGGTATGTGAACAAGACTTGACATATCAATAGAATAGTTACACCTCGAGCAAATGTTAACAGCCGCCACACCCCCATTACCCCTCCCTCATTCTCCCGGCGCTTCACACCGTCCCAACTTACTAACACAACACACAACACGCCAGTGGGTCCGGTACGACGATGACAAGCTAGTCATGTCAGTGCTGTACACCACACAATTCCCGCCCGACCTCAATGATGAGGCCGATATCAGGCTCCACGAGTCCCGCGTATCCAAAGGTCCCGAGGCGACGGGCCTGGCGCTCAAGGGCGGCACCGTGTTGAGATACGTCGAGTTCTCTCCGGGGTACACGGTACGTCTAGACAACTCCCTCCCCTGAGGCCCCAGAGCTTCCCGCCCCCCCCATTCAACCCATGTCCCCAAGAAACGAAGAATTTGGTATGACCTCATTGTTCCAAGCCACTCCCTCTCTAACACCCTCACCTTAGTGTATGATGCACCGTACCCAGAGTCTTGACTACGGCATCGTTATGGAGGGCAGCGTGGTGGCGGTTCTCGATAGCGGCGAGGAGCACCTCATGAACAAGGGCGACATCATGGTCCAACGAGCCACGATGCACGCATGGAAGAATCCGAGCGACACGGAGTGGGCGCGTATGCTGTTTTGCTTGCAAGATTGCAAGCCCTTGTTCGTCGGGGAGGAGCGGCTCAGGGAGGCTGGTGTGGGCGACGGTCTCCCGCCATCTGGCAATGATGATTAGAAAGAACGGGATTACCTAACAGTTGAGCAAATGGAGAAATCGCAGTTCACACGCAGAATCACTTTGATTGTTCATGCTGAGGCCATCACACTTGAATAGCAGGTGGAAGATGGATGTGACCAAAATTTCACGCAAATGGTATTGCTTCGGATGCTCGAGCCAGGCATCTATCTAATCTTGCTATAAGACGAACACCCGGCCCGAGCCTGTTCGGAATAAGTAATAAGAAATTACCACCAAGAAATTAACAGCATGTCCACGACATGCCTGGATGGCTTGCTCAACTCTGTGTGATATCCATCTCCCCTCGCTGATCTTGGCTATGTATTTTCGGCAGGTTGTAAATCTGCGAAGAAGTTGTACAAAAGGTCGTGGGGTAAAAAAAGGGGCCGGCTCTTGAAGTGTAAAAAAGGGAATAGAAGAAGAAGAAACGAATGTCGTTCAATGATTTCATCTCGTAGCGCCAGTCTTTTAGTCGTGACCAAAATCGGGGTTGGTAATGCCTATTGCCTCCGAAACTCATAAATAACGCCAGCGCCTGGTATCTCGCCCACCAGGTGGTTCAAAGATTTCCCTTCTCGCGGGTGTGCAGTTTGTGCAGTTTGTGCAACTAGCTCAGTAAGCCTGACCAGGCACTGGCTTTCGTGTGACCGCACCCTGGGGGGGACCTTGAGGAGGTCCTGAAGGAGGACCTTGGGGAGGGGCCTGCGATGGACCGTCAAAGCTTGGTCGGTATTCCTGCTGCATGCCAGATGGCCCAGGAGGGCTCGGTCTCCTGCTCGCGCCGTTGGGGGATTGAGACCTGGGTGGGCCCTGTCCGCTGGGAGATTGAGGTCGCTGCGCCGGTGACTGAGGCCGTTGCCCTGCTGGTGACCGGGGTCGTGGTCCGGGTCCCATCTGTGGTCCCATAGGGCGGGGTGGGCCCGGGCGGCCCGGTGGGCCCATCGGGCGCATTTGCCCAGGTCCCCGAGCTCCAGGTGCGAGCGGGTGTGGTTGACCGCCAGGGGGGCCCATAGGTCGGTTGCCGGGAGGTTGATTCGGACCGGGACCACGTTGGCTGCTCACAGAAGGACCTCGAGGTCGTCCTTGAGGCTTGACTGGCGGCCCTCGGGGGCCCGCTTGCTGAGGCGGTCTGGGCTTGACAGGACGGGTAGATAGACAAGTTCGGGGAACAACCCCTTGCTGAGATCGGTCAAGGCGAATGCAGAGTGCCTGTTGCTCATTAGCATTGATCACATATTGTAAGCGCAACTTAAAACTTACCCAACCGTCGTCGTACTCGTGAAGCAGTCTCACGACCTGGCCGACGTGCAGCTCCATCTCATCATCCATGGTGGGCTTGAAATCGAGCTGCACACGGTGGACTGACGAGTCTGCGGGTCCACCTGCGGCAGCGATCGCAGCAGCACCGGCCGATGGCTCTGAATCCTGACCTGACTCTACCTCATGCACGCTGAACTCGGTGCCGGCCGGACTAGGGGGCACGGGTCCGAGCTTTGGGGGTACAGTCAGGTCGAGGGGCGCGGGAACATGGTCTTTCCGTACGGATTCCTTGCGTCGCAGGCCAGAAGCAGCCGTGACACCGCCAGCCGCCCCAGCCGCCCCAGCTGCTGCCGCGGCCGTCGATGCAGCAGCAACTTCAGACGTAGCAGGGGCTGAGGCGACAGGACCAGTAGGGTTCATCTGCAAGGGCGCAGGAGCGGCACTGGCGGCAGCGCCTTGCTGTGGAGGGTGCGGAGAGAGTGGCGGGGGGTGGGTGACAATCGGAGCAAGAACCGCAGAATCGGTCGTGATAGCAGAAGCTCGGGGAGCAGGGGCGAGGCCGGGTGCCAACGCGGGCGAGGCTATCATGCTGACCTCGCTGATGGGCGTCATAGGGCTGGCAGGGTTTCTAGGCGTGGCAGGCTCTTCCGGAATAGTCTCGGCGTGGTTTCCGAACGGGTTTTGCGCATCCTGGCTGTCACTGGTCATGGGCCGTTCCCAAGGGCTGGCGCCTGGAGCCCGCTTCATGGTTGGGCTGGCGACCATCGCAATGTTTTGCTGAGGACCCTTGCTGGCTCGCTTCTCCGCGGCGGCGGGAGCCAGGAACAACTGGGTCATCGGCCGCAGACTGAGGCGCGGGGGTTTCGCTGGAGTTGGGGGAGCACGAGCATGGTCCCCGAACGGACCATTGAGCTTCTCGTCGTCAGCCAGACGTTGCTCCTCTCGCATCTGCCTCTTCCGCTTGGCGACGACAAAGTACACCAGACCGAGGATAACAAAGATACCAGCCAGAACACCAATCGCAATGCCTGCCTTGGACGCTGCGTTGCTAGAACCTGAACCTGAACTGGACTCGACCGACTGAGTTGCTGACGCTTCCGAGGCAGCTGTGGATCCCGCAGCCGCTGGCGACCGGGAGGTGCTGGAGGTGCTTGCGGCCTCGGTGGCCAATGCTAGCGGGCCTGTGGCGCTGTCGGACGCCGCCGTGGAGGCCATGATGGCCGAGGGAAGTGACGACGATGTGTCGTCGTCGCCGTCGTCGCCACCGCCTCGGCTGATACTGCTGCTGCTGACGATGTTGCTGCTCGTGGGAGTGCCCTTGATAGCAGGGGCGCCTATGGAAACCCTGGGGGTATTCTCAGCCGGAGTGGGAGTTGGCTCATCTCCCTCAGTCGCCGTTATTGTCTGCTGAACAACCTGGGTGACGGTCGCACGTGCAAGAGTCGTCAGGGGGCCAATGCCGTCCCAGCCGTCTGGAGTTTGCGTCTCGTAAACTGTCACTACCCGCCGCTGCTTGCGGAACGTCGGCAAGGCGCCCTCATCGTTGTCGATAACTTTGTCCTGTTTCAACTCGGAAGCAAGGTCGGCGTCCACGACATTGCCAAGTACTCGCCGGTGGACATGACTTCGTTTGACAGACATGTCGACTGGTCGTCTGTAGATCCGGACCCGTCACGAAGTTCAAACCAAGCGCAATAAGGCGGCGCAACTGAGACCTATCTCATCAATATCGCCTGATTACTCCGTCCGCCGTGGCACAATTAAACGCCGGTTGGTAATCTGCCGTCTCTGACCTAGAAAAGTAATGACTGTTTGTTGACTTTGGGGTGTCGTGTGGGACTTGCGCAGAGGAATAGGTTGTGAAATTATCTTGCACGGGCATGGATGGTCACAGGTGGGTGACGAGATCGGATGCCAGGCGGCAGGATTATGATTATCGGCTTGAATGGCAAACAGAAAAGAATGACAAGCAGTCTGAGCTTGGGGTCCGCGAGTGACTGGCCAAGTTGGAACCAGTCTCTGCGTGTAATGGGAGGTATGCCAAATGAAGGAACGAAGACAGTCAAGTCTTCCTCTCGCCAGCTTGCGACGGTTGGGGGTGCAAAAGGTGAGGCGCCGCTGAGAAGGAGTGGTCGACCTGCAGAGGAGGTCTAAAAAGAGAGACGGGAGGAAGGAAGGAGTGAAGGGCAGAGAGAGGCTGTGCGTTCTAGCGTGTGTACTTAGTATGAGTGAGTGTTGGTGAGGTGAGCATGGGGCATGGGGCATGGGCATGTGGCATGGGCAAGGGCTAGGCGATGTACACGATGTACACCTGCAGCTGCCGCCGCACTCTGCAGGCTCTGGTTGGGCCGGCGCTGGGCTGGGCTGGGCTGGGCCGGGGTCGCCTGTTGGATGGGTGGAGGGGGGCCCTCCCTCGGGAGAGGGTGTGGGCCGGTCAAGGTTGGGGACTACACTAGGTACGGAGCACACGCGCAAGCAAGCCTGGCGAGCAAGCAAGATTCTCCGACTTCCCAGGCAACAGATAACCTACCACACGCAGTCCAGGATGCAGCTTGCTGACAGCGCACACATTGGGCTGTTGTTTCCCGGACCGAAGAGAGGATGCAGCAGCGGTGACCTAAGAAACCCCCGAGAAAGAGAGAGAGAGAGAGAGAGAGACGCCTTGCTCTTCACTCCTTCCTTTCCTAGGTATCTCTCCCCAATCCTTGCAGGCCCTACCTAGTGTACGGTAGTTTATAGAGCTTCCCCCAACCTTCTCCCAGGAGGCGTCATCGTCAGCATTGATCGTCCCCAGGCCACGAGGGCGGGCATCTGCGGCCTCCTTTGGCGATCAGATGAACAGACCAAGATGACGAGACCTCCAGAGGGACCTCCCGAGCAGAGCCCAGCTCAAACTAAACGTGGCAGGCGTGGGCACTGGGCACTGGGCACTGGGCACAGGCAGGACAGGGCATCCGGCACAGGCCAACAGATCGACACTCAACCAGAACCCAGGTGCCCAGGGTGCCTGGGTGCCAGGACTCGGGGCCTTTACTACCGTACGCGCCAAGCTCCTTCCAATCCTCCCCATGTCCCCGCAGGCGATCCCCACTCTCCCAGGTACCCCTCGGCGCCCATTGGCTGGGCCCTCCACCCCGGTCACGCACCTGCCCGAAGCGAGATTTGTTTCCAGCAGGGGCCACATCCTGCCTCCCGCTTTGATTGGCAGGCTGGGGTAATTTTTGGATGCTGCAGGCCGGCTCCCTGTGCCCTCTTGTCGGCTCTCTCTCTTGGCCTGTTCGTCTGGTCTCTGCCGTTTCTTTGCTAGCACCTGGCTGTTTTGTCCGTTGGTGAAACTTTAACAGTGATCTCCCGAGTGGATTCCTCTTTGAGGACGACAATCACACCCTCGCAATCTTCATGCGACAAAGTGCTCAAGGACTGCCTGGATTGACTTCGGAAAATGCCTCTCTTTGCTGCCGCCGTCGTACTGCGTATCCCGAACTCTGTGCGCAATGGTAGTGTGATAATCTGCGTGACGATGAGGTCGATCCCCACGAGCAACCCCGACCAGCTTCAGCCCCATCCAGCGTCGAGTTCCTCTTCTCTGTTCTACCAGTTCTACTCGCCATTGTCTCAGCTATCCGCCTGCCGATCCGTCCTCCTTTGTCTCAGTCCTGCCACGCTGCTGGCTGCCAGTAGATCCGAGTAGACCCCCACAGAGCAAGCAGCCTTGGCTTAGCTAGCCTTGGGGCCCGACGATCCTCATCAGCAAACAGTCTCGCCATCGCCCCCCCGGCAGCCCGGCCAGCCTACCTGGTGGTGAGTGGGCTCCGTTCCGCCCAGCTTGCGCGGAAATCTCCCTTCCCACCCCAGCTGATGACAACGCCACCGCGCCCATGCCGATGAGCCCGTTTTGACTCCAGTCATGCGATAAGTGACGAGCCGCTTGCCCGCACCGCAAATGAAGCAATCTTTATCTCGATTTCCATGGCCCACACGGGGATTTTTGCACCGCACTGACTGTGGGGTCCGGCGTCGGTACCCCGGTCTAGTCACAACTCGCTGCGTGACAGCGCGGGTCTCCCGGGAGAGCCGTGTCATGAACCCAGCGCGTCGAGCTACCGCGACAATGTCTTGGAGACCTCGTGGTCACAGCGTCGAAGCTATGTTTCACAATTGAGGTAACCTTTTCTAGCTGGCGGGCCTCATTTCTTTCACTTGATGTCATAATCTACCTTTTCAAGCTGCGTAATACGGCCCGGGGTGAGGGATACCATAGGACTGACTGCTTGAACGGTATCAAGGAGGGCTCCGTGGCCTCTGCCATTACTATCCAGGTATCGGTGCTAAAAATTTCTCCAACTCTAACGCCAGGCAAATGCATTCTGTGAACCGCGTAAACATCCGGCTGTTGGGTTCATTGTCTTCTACAGGAAGAACTTGACGATCCCGGCCTCTCCTAGGATTCTGGGTCCTTTGGATTCGGGTCCATGTCCATGTCCATGTCCGGTTCAGGGTCAGGGCAATGGCCCTCATACTGAGCTTCTTTCAAGACATTGTACGCGGCGAGCAAGAGTCTCATCTGCATCAACTGCTGAGCATCCTATCCCCAGCGCTGTTGCTGATTGTTCTGAGCCTGTCCGCCGTAGTAGTTGGGATACTGGTAATTTTGTGCCGGAGCGGGAGGGGTCGGGCCATTATTGGGCGGGTATTGCCCAGGCACATTATACCCTCCAGCTGGTGGCATGTAACCTGTTTGCTGCGCTGGCCGCTGCTGCTGCGGTGCTGACCAGTTTGGCGGAGGGGCGGGAGGGAAGGGGAATGGACTGCCCTGGGCTGGACTCCAGCTCGGCATCGGATAGCTCGGAGCCGGGGCGCCGGGAGTGGTAGAAGATCCAGGCGCTGCTCCGAACTGAGGCAGCGGTGGTACTGGGAACGGCCACTGGCCTGGCGCAGGTGGTGGAATCACCGGGAAGGGAGGCGGCGGTTGGTGAGGGTTTTGAGGTTGCGGTTGCGGTTGTGTTGAATGCTGTGGACGGCCATTGTGTCCTTGGCCGCCACCTCGGCCTCGTCCTTGGAAGCCCCTTCCTCGACCACGACCTCTCGAATCCCCACGCCGCCCGCCGTTCTGGCCACCCCTGTTGCCACCATTCATGGCCGGGAAAGCCGACACACCAGGGGGCGGCGGAGGGGGGAGCCCCATGCCGAAGTTCGAAGGACGTGGCAGCTTGTGATATGTGCCGTCGTCGTCCTCGCCGTAATTAAGATTCGAATCACCCATGGCCGAGGGTGGCTGCGAGCCACGGTCGTCGCCCTTGTTCAGTTTGCCCTTGCCGCCACGCTTGCGGTTCTTCTTCTCTCTCTTGTGAGCTTGCTCTTGCTCGTCGTCTGAGTACTCCATCTCGTCTGGTCCGACCTCCTCGTCATGCAGATTGCTGGCGTCGGATCCCTTCTCCTGTCTGAGCTGCGAGGGGAAGACAAAGTTTGCGTGCGACTTGGAATACCAGACCTGGGTGCCTCGCTCCAGACCAGCCGCCTTCGCTTCCTCCTCTGATCTAAATCTGAGGATGTACATAGGTTTGTGCACAGTCGCAATTGTGTCGTGGATGACTCCCAGAACGGTGCGATCCTCTTTGCACAGGACCGACCCGCGATCCAAAACTGTGACGGCAGCCCCCGCTTGAAGCGCCTCAATAACGGCCTGCGTTCCTTCAACAATATGCTGTACAATACCAAGAGGCCCGATGATATCTTCTGGGCTGAGGCAGATTTGGGGTGTTGGCTCAGGCTCGTCGGGGAGCTCATTCTTAGTGCGCACTCCGGCAGCCTGCTTCGCAGCCCTTGTACCGTCCATCTCATCATCGCTCCCACCGTCTGCCTCCATAAGCAAACGTGCCGTCTCCTCGACACCCAGGAGTTTGGATTCATCCACGTCTGAGTCATCGTTGTCGTCTGAGTCGGAGCTGCTGTCGGAGCTTGAGGATTCGTAGGGCGAGGAGTCGACTTCCCACTCGGGGTTCGCATCGCCCTCGCCCTCGCCCTCGCCTTCGCCTGGCGCCACCTCTGTCGATTCGGCTTGGCCGTTGGTGTGGACCTCGGGGGCGGGCTTCTCTTCATCTTCTTGCTGCTCGCTCTTTGATACTGGGCCGAGAAGACCGTCGAGCGCAGCTTCAAGTGCATGCGTGACACTGGGTGACTCAGGTGCCGGTTCATCTTCCTTTTTGCCCGGCTGGGCAAGAGGCTCCTCGGCGGAAGCATTCGCAGGCTCATCCTTTGTCTCTGGAACAGCTGTCGTTGCCTCTTTACTTGCTTCGGATCCCGGCTTGATGGAATCATGATCTTCCATTTCCTCATCCTGTTGCGCCGCCACGCCGGTCTCTTGCTGACCGCTGCTCAACTCGATCGTCGTTGGCTCGGATCCACCCATGACAGTGTCCGCCTTTTCAGAAGCCTGCCGCTCATCTTGTGCGACCGTTCCATCCATTACAGGGTCTATCTTTTGGGCAACCTTGTCTTCCTCATGTGCGCCCGGCCTGGGGCCGTCCGTCGTTGCTGCATCGGTGCTTGCCTGGACATTTGTGGCAGCGCTTGGCTTGTCGGAATCGATGTTGGGCGCCGTCGAGGCCTTTTCGTTCTGTAGCTCGCCGAGGCCTGGTATATTGAATGACTGATCCATAGCGGAGTTGACCTATCGAAGGTGGCGGTGTGGGAGTGAGTACCCTTCCCCCAGGTTTCTTGCAGGGAGGCTTTCGAGTTCCGATGCGGAATAACAGTATTCAAAATGCTGTAGACTTCACGCTTGTGGCTCGATGACAGTGTCATAAGATGCTGTATCCAATGGGTAAGTAAGACAGGACATGAAAATGCCAAAATCGAGAATGCAAGCAGGACCAAAAGCTGAACGTGCGAAAAGTTGAAGGGAAAAAACAAAGTCCAATCTCGAACTTTTCGGTTATCTTTTTTCTGGGTCGTTATCGATAAGACAAGGTGGGATGGGAATCAATGGATGTGAGGTGACGTCTGCAGGGCAATGAAATGAATGCATTGGCCGTTGGGTGGGTGGGTCCTTGACAGGTACTCCGTACCACAGCCAAGCCAGGCTCGTCCGTCCCGACAAAGCTCTCAACAAGCTCAGGTTCAACCTAACTCACCACCATCCACGGCCCCACGTCGTACGCCAGTCGTGATATCACTCCATTTCACACGTACAAGCCAAGATGCCTCCCAAGGCCGCCCAGCCAAGGGAGTTTGTCCATCCTGACGCTTCACATGCTCGAAAAATGTAGGCTCTAATGGGTCGTGCTTCGGCCTAGGTGTCCTTAGTGTGGTGGTGTGGCGCGCAGGTGCTGACAGCTCCTCCAGAAGACCAAGTCTCTTCGCGGTAGAACCCATATATGCATTTTATGTGTTCCTGGCTGCCAACTTGGTCTCGGCCTTGTTCAATCCGATCCAGGACTGTGATGAGACCTTCAACTTTTTGGAACCCACCCACTACCTAGCTCACGGGTATGGCCTGCAGACATGGGAATGGTCACCTGCATACGGCATCCGGGATTGGCTCTATGTCCTCCCTCACGCCGTCGTTGCAGGCGTGCGGCACTTGCTTCCACAAGCCACAAAGGTGAAACTCTTCTGTCTGGCAGATTGTGCATGTCATCCAAGCTGACGATGTCTGAATGAATAGCTTGGGGGCTTCTACTTCATCCGCTATACCCTCGCCTTGGTTTGTGCACTATGCCAGACTTTGCTCTACCGTGTGGTCAGCCTCACCGTGCATCCACGGATCGGTGTCTTCTTCATCCTTGCTCTGGTCCTTAGTCCTGGTAATTTTCATGCAAGCACTGCATACCTGCCTTCGAGCTTCGCCATGTACACGGGCATGTTGGGAGCTGCGGCCTTCATGGACTGGACGGGAGGATTCAAAACCGCCGCAGGTATAGTCTGGTTTGCGGCTGGTGGTATCATCGGTTGGCCATTCGCCATGGCTCTTGCTGCCCCGTTCCTTCTGGAGGAGGCTCTGCTCGCCATAGCGGCCCTCGGCAACCTGGACCAGTTCCTCTTCGCAGCACGACGGGTCACACGTGGTGTCCTTGCTGCAGTTGGTATCATTGTGAGTGTCCCTTATAGAAATTGCCCAACGTCAAACTGACAGGGCTAGGCCGTCGATTCGCTGGTCAACTCCTACTTCTACAGGGTGTGGGGCATCGTCGTCTCATGGAACATTGTCAAGTACAACGTTTTCTCCAAAGGCGGAGGCCCCGAACTGTACGGCACTGAGCCATGGACGTTCTACTTCAAGAACCTGGCCCTCAACTTCAACCTGTGGTTTGTTCTGGCTCTGGTCGCATTGCCACTCTTCATGTTGCAGAAGATCATCGCCCCGAGTGGTCGCGCCTTTTCTTCCTCCTTGCGGGCTGTTGTCTTCCTCTCGCCATTCTACCTCTGGTTCACCATTTTCACGTTGCAGCCCCACAAGGAAGAGCGCTTCATGTACCCTGCCTATCCCTTTCTTGCCCTCAATGCCGCAGTATCAGCCCACATTGTCCTCACTGCTGTCGGCCATGTCAGCAAGAACACGGCAATTGGCAAAATCCCGGCATCTGTCAGGCTTGTCCTCACCGTGGTCGTCCCATTCGTGCTGGTTGTTTCATTGTACCTCCTGCGAGTTATTGGTATTTACTCAGCATATGGCGCACCGTTGTCACTCTACGATCCCCTCGGTGCCGGCACTCGCGGTGGAGACGCTGAGCTGGTTGGTGGCCGGGGCGACTTTGTTTGCTTCGGAAAGGAGTGGTACCGATTTCCCTCTTCATTCTTCCTGCCCAGAGACATGCAGGCCAAGTTCGTACAATCTGAGTTTCGAGGCCTACTTCCAGGGGAGTTCCAAAGGAGCAGTCTACTGGAAGGCTTCAGCGGTACCTACGTGCTCCCCAGCGGCATGAACGACCAGAACAAGGAAGACCTGAGCAAGTACACCGACATCGCACAATGCAAGTTCCTGGTGGACACTCACTACCCCTTGAACACGGAGAAGGGGCTGGGCTTGCCACCTAATGAACCCGACTATATCGCCGACACAGCGAATTGGGAAGTAGTAAAGTGCATCCCATTCCTGGACGCCGGAAATACTGCCCTCGTCCCCAGGATGATTTGGGTTCCTAGCTGGAGCTGGATTCCGGAAAAGTACCAAAGGAAATGGGGCGAGCATTGCTTGCTCCAGAGGCGCGCTTAGATCGGGATACAGTCAAGTCAATGAGCAGTCACTGGACACCCCGAAAAATGCAGAATTTCCAGGAAACAAGCACATCAAAACCGACCAAAGTGAGAACACAGTCAATTCTCCACCTATGGTTACTCTCAAGTGCATCAGAAAGAATCGACGCACAATAAGGCCCGATCAACATTGTATTTGTCAGCCCGCTGTCTCCTTGCCTCAATTATTTGCAGTTGCACCATTGTAATAATGGATCTAACCATCAGAATAGTCAGTTGGGAAACTTCCCAAAGGGTGTCGTAGAGGCCACTCATCAAACCTACTCACCGTTTGATCTGCGCAGCCCGCCGGAGTCTGGTAAGCGTAGGCTCCGGTGTTGATGAACAATGCTTGATTCTGGCACACCAGCCAGGCAGCCAGATTCTGTCTCTGAAGGCCAGGGGCAGACCAGGTGACGGCGTCTCCCTGGAAAGCGAACGTGCCAAAGCTATTTTTGGTCGCGTTGAACGTGGTCGCCAACGTCCTCGGGGGACTTGCCAGGTCTGCTGGCTTCTCGACATGGAGATATAGAGCTCCGGTGTAGTCAACCAGCTGACCGTCAACAATATTGTACTGCCCAGCCGTGGTGTAGTCGTTCAGGGTGGCGGTGCCGGCCTGATTTGCGGGAACTGTCTGTAGATATTTGTGGAAATTAGGCGACGCCACTGCCCGGATCCAATATTGCCCTGGCTGTAGTGTCGTTGGCGTCGGAGCCCGGGGTTGGACTCGGTCCGGCTGAGGGGCGGCACTGGCCGTAGCCAGCAGCCCATAATAGATGAGATTCTTGACGAGCATTGCTTCTGAGTGCATATCTCCAAATGACGCGAATCGAACTACCAGGCCTGGCGTAAAATTGCCCTAAACAATTCTTGCCAGGCTCAGCTCGCGGGTATTACTCCTTATAACCAAAATGAAGACGGACCGTCCTCGGGGGGCGACGTTCCGCACAACATGTGCCTGGCCCGGAGCATGGCACTTTAATCAATGTCAGGAAATCGGCAGGCACCCGGATCTTCAATGCGGCCCGGATCGCCCGTCAAATCAAACCTAGGTGTTGCATTCATTGAACGAATAGTGGCTGCCATGCTCAAATTACCGACATATTCGGCCCCACGTACAATTCTGTCGCATGTCGTTAAGTACAATTTTATTCAGACAATCCATGCTTGGCATAGGGCATAGGGTGAAAAATCCTAGTAGAACAAGGCAATGAGATGAGCGACGGGTCGGTTCAATAGTCAACATAACTAGTCCGTTGTTAAAAATATTGAACTCACATGAATCTAGCTGTGCTCCTGGTCATAAGATGTTGCATGAAATCTGCAGCTTCAAACTTCAGGCAAGAAACTCACAATGACGGGTACCTAGATCGCACGAGGTCATGTTCATCTTTCTTGTGACACAATAAGGACAAGACTGGTGTAAAGCGTGTACGATGCCAAATGTTTTTCCTTTGTTGCCACAGTGACAAGCTCGCTGCCCTGAACGCCCAGGAGTTTCCGTCTTTTGAATTGAAAAGCTCGGAGATTTGTCGAGAAAGACTTTCTACCATGCTGGCTGGAAGCAGACGCACAGGTCCAGGGCTCGCCGGACACAACCTGAGCAACACAGGAAACCGAAATATCTGTGGGCTCCCTGCAGGTTGCAAACACGGTTCCAGGCAACGCTTGCGGACTTTTACTTACATTCAGATACACCTGCCAAAACTGCTTCGGCGCAGCTCCTGCTGGCGATCAGCCAAACAATCGATTTCGCATCTATCGATTCCTTCGACACGCGTCTCCACTCTCGAGCTCCAAGGTAGAACACTTCGATCTCGCCCACAATGATGCTTCTCATCCTCCTTGTCTCCGCAATTGTCGCAGCCGCCGCGTCCGGCCTACCTGCGACAAACACAGCAACCTCGCTCAATCCTCTACGAGCACCACTTTTCGATCAGAAAGGCACAAACGATACCAGCACCGCGTCACTCGCCACTCGTGGAGACGAAATGGAAGTCGGATCGTCTTGCCACGGGATCGAGGGTGAATGGAATTGCATGAACACAGCCTTCCAGCGCTGCGCCTCGGGCCAGTGGAGCATGGTGCTCGACACTGCTTACGGCACCGTTTGCGAGCCCGAGGGCTTCACTTACGAGTTTCAGCCCGCTTTTGCCAGCTGGTACCCACCGGCCGATACGACAGAGACGATCGTATGCACAGCGACAGCCACATCGCCGAGTGGCTCCACAGACGAGACGCAACCAGGCAATTCTAATGGGGCAATGACGGGAAACGCAGCGCCACACTCTGCGCTGTGGGCGATGGTTCTTGGCTCGGGGGGTATGGCCTTGCTGTTCTTGGCCATGTGACGGATCAGGGGCATTCTTTCACATTCAAGTCAGAGATTCTTAAGGGATAAGGCGGGGCCGGGGGACAAAGATGAGAAACATGAGCCTGGGCGCATCCAGTTACCCCGGTTGGGGACAGCATGAAGTTGTGTGGGGAGAGATTACTCGAAGTCTCAGTAGAGTACTCAGTCGCGTACTGTGACCAGGCCAGGATTGATTGGAGCATGTGAGAGCCTTCCCTAGATGTCTACGTGCAAGAAGTCCAGAGACCGAATGCGGCCATCATGCCCTCAACGTTGAAAGCCAGCTGGGAGGAAAGGGATAATGGGCAGACGAGTTGAACCAGCCACCGAGACGGATATCATTCCTGGTGGGCTAACTACTGTCGCGAAGCTGACTAAATCTTTGCGTCCATCGTGTTCGTGACGAAAACAATGTTTTTTGAGGTGTTGATGCCTTCTGTCTTCGACTGTGTTGATCAACGAACTCAACGCCGTCTTCCGTACTCGATGCCACTTGACAGTAGGATTGCTCACCGAGGGGGTCACGCATTTGCCAGGTGGTTTTTTTTTTTTGAAGATAGAAAATAATATTTATGTACTTCACAAGTCTGTCTATGTACTTCGCCCTGCCATGGCAACGAGACTCAACATGACATGTGACTACTGACCACTGCCACTCGCCACAGCAGTCAGATCTGTGTCCAGCACGGCAACACTCAGCTGCGGGAGGCTGAACTCAAAGGCCCCATTAGCACCCGAGGTCAACTCCTGCGTTGCTGTGTTGACAATGTTGACGCCAGTCCGAGGGTCATTGTACGCAAACGGATCGCCGACGCTGTTCGTCAGAACGGTCAGCGAAGCCTTTGTACCCGCCTCGACGCCCTCGAACCGTACGGATACGGGAAACTCCGCGCCGTCTGTGGTGTTGTAAACGGCACCCTTCCAGACGAACGCGCCATCCCTGGCCGAGTCAGTGCCGGCGCCCCAGTACAGGGGTCCGTAGGTCGAGCTGCTCGTCGTGGGGAGCGTGTCGCTGATGGGGTGGTGGGCAAAGAGGCTCCAGCAGTACCAAGTCACGGCGCGCGTGGTCTGTTTCGGGTCGGCTGTGAACTGGATGAGCGTGATGGGCCATTGGAACCTGTTCTCGTTCTTCAACACGGGGGCATAAAAGGTGCCCGGGATCCGGTCCGAGTTCCGCTCATATCCAATGAGAGAGATGGCCTCGCCGACGGCCCCGATCCACCATGGGTACTTGTACAGCTGACCTGCCCAGCGGGGAGGCGTGGCGCCATTCACGTGAGTTGCGGCTACTTCGCCGATGATGTGGCCGATGTCATTATCAAAGCGGTCAAACTCGAACACCAGCTCATCTGGCTCACGGTATGGGTGGTAGTCGCCGATGGCACCGGGGGTCTTGGTGAAATCGAGCCCTTCAGCGAGGTTAGGTCCTGTGGTCTCGCCCTCCGGTGCTGGGTCGCTGGTGGCTCCAGAAGAGATGACCTGGATCTCGGGGTACGCAGCCGAAATGGCATCGAAGAACATCTGGAATCGGTATTCCTTGTATGAGTTCCAACCGGAAGGGTAGCCAGCCAGCCAGTCCTCGTTGCCCACCTCAACATAATTGAGTTCAAAGGGCTCAGGGTGGCCGAGCTCGGCACGGCGGGCGCCCCAAGTCGAGTCTGCTGGTCCGCGTACAAACTCGATCTCGTCGAGAGCGTCGTCGATAAAAGGCTGTAGGTCCTGTTGAGGCGTGACATCGCCGTTGAGTGCGAGACCGGCCCAGACGCCGAGCACTGGTAGCATCATTGTCAGCCATCTGTCCACTCTTGCAGAAAGACCGGCGCAGTCGAGACTCACCAATTTGAAGACCCATATCCTCCGCCCATTCGAGGTACTCCAGAAGACCAAGACCGTGTGTCTGTTGATATCCCCACACGCCTTGGAAACCAGGACGGTCCTTCAACGGGCCAAGAGAGTCTTTCCAGTCCCAGTAAGTCTCGTTTGTGAGGCCCTCGAGCATGTTGCCGCCGGGGAAGCGCAGGAAAGTCTACAACAATTAGAGCAGAACAAGAAGATCGGAGGTGGTAACCTACAGGGTTCAAGTCTGCGAGAGCCGTTGCGATATCAACTCTCAACCCATTCTTCCTGTCCTTGTACGTCGGCGGGAACAGACTGATGAGGTTAAAGTCCAGTGCACCGCCCTGAACAGAATCCACGTCAAAGCTGACCGAGAAGGTGTTGTTGCTGCTTGGAGCATCACTCTCGGGCACGATCTCGAAAGTGTGTTCTGTCCACTCGTCCTCGACGGATGTGGACGCAACCTCGACTGAGCCAAAAACCTCATCGGTCAGGTTGGACTGCAGCGATGCAGTGAAGGAGCCATTGTATGCGCCCTTGACCCAGAAGGATCCCGTGTACTTTTGCTGACTGACAGCGATGCCCCAGTACCCATCGTTCTTGAAGCCGATTGTTCCGGTGCTGTTGCTTCCGGCCGAGACTCTCAGTGACGCGGGCAACGCCTCTGAAAGAGGGGTGTCGAGGAACTCGATACTGAAGTTGGCGCCATTCACAGGGAAGTAATGTGCCGTGGAGACCGGGAACTCAGGGCTGTACTGGAACGCGCGGTTCTGGATGAGCTCGGCGTATATACCGCCATCGCCGGAGTTGTTAATATCCTTGAGTCAGGGTCAGTGTCAGGCAAAACCCAGCGGTTGGTTGTACGCTTGAGGGGCTCACCTCATGCAGGAAACCGTATCCGTATGGGTGTCCGAACTTGCCGGTCACATTGCCTCCCGAAGATTGAACGAGGACATCGACAGCAACTGCAGAAGTGATGCAGGTAGCAGCGGCGAGCGCCTGCTTTAGGAACACCATTTTGCCACGCGATTCGACGGTTGACCGCTTGAACAAACAGGGCTGCCCTCGACATACTAGGCCGTCAACCATCTCGACATTTGCAAACGACTTTATATATCATCTTGTGTCTTGTATTCCAGCATTTACTCAGGACCCTGGCTGCGGCGTGTCCGTCAACTGGTGCGCGTAGAGGCGATCTCCACAGGTTCGGGCTTTCATTGAGGCGTGGCGGGTAACGCGACGAGCTGCAGGCGTGGCTTTCCAAGCATGGACGTACGCCAAGCTTGCCAGTGAGCGTATTGTCGGTCATTGGTGGGTGTCGGCCACCCTGGGGTCATAGACATCTTGGGTATTATTAGTGCCAATTTCTCGAGCGGAGAAATTGGTACGGCCTGCTTGTCCCTGAGGGCCTCGTCGAGCCTCGTAGTAGTGCAGACCGGCGTTCAGGCGTTCTGGCGTTGTGCCCGGCCTTTGAACAGCCGAGGTGTTGTGCCTTTGGTGCAGCGACGGTACAGCTGCACCAGATGGCGGAGAACCCTGTCTGCAATCTCACGATGCAGGTACCCCATGGGCTCACTACACTTTTGCCAAGAGACCGGCGCCGGGGGTAATGTGCGGACCGTACTTGTGAGTCGTCATCTTCCCGCAATGTCGATACACAAGGGCAGCAGCAATATGTAGTGAGCCGGATAACGTCTACAACGAGAATTGCTCCCGACCAAGAGTTTCGAATACTGAGAGGCTTAGGCGAAGAAAAGGCACCCTTATGGACTTTCTGATTATAATCTAATTATAATCAAGGGTTCTTTCCATCGTCAGACAGCTGAGGGTCCAGCCAAGAACCCAGTCCCTTTTACACACATTTCAAGTAATATCCATGGCACAAATGTTCCCCAAACTTTCCCAAGACTTTCCCAAGACTCAGGTGAGAAGGATCATGCTGCCAGATAAGCTTCTACTTCCCGTCATTGTCAACAACCCCAAATATTCCATCGCCACTGTTAAGGGCCCCATGTCCAATTGTAGTGGGGTTGTGGCGACGGGTGCTTGAGAGCTAAGGGTTAGGTTCCTACTCTTGGCAACAGTTGCTGTAGCAACCCCATCAACCAGCATCTTCTATCTACCATCATCCCGCCATCTTCACCATTGCTCGGACATAAATATGGCTGCTGCACCAGGCCCTCTTCCTGATTTTGATACAATGGGGCAGGCCTTCAATTCTATACAAGTTCAATTCCAGCGTTTCGCCAACGTCCCGGCTATGCAAGATGGCCAATTGCTCCAGATTCTCGTCCAGCAGAACCAACAAATTCTTCAGCGTCTCGATGGGCTGACGGAACGCGTCGATGGGCTGACGGAGCGCGTCGACTCGCTTTCCGCCAAGATAGACATAATGAAGATCAGAGCTTCAGCAGAGTATGTTAGAAGCTCCTGTTATAATAGACCTGCTGACAAGATAAAACAGGCATACTAACTCCCTTTCGCGGATGTGTAATAATACATTAAGGACACCAGAACGCCTCGAGCTCCTATATAACACTACAACCAACGAGCCTATCGATAATTTTCCTGACACAGTTGAGGGCATTCAAGCACTCAATAGTACGTTTTAATTAATTTATACAGACATTTTTAGGCCAAGGAGCTTAGCTAATTCTTTGAACAGTGGCGAATGCAAACCGAATTCTGGTCGCCCTGGGACATGAGCCACGTGGAAGCCTGCCACAAAAGAAGCGACGAATCTTGCTGGAAGCAGGTATTACACAACAACTGACGAACATCTAGAATGTACTAGATGTTGTGACACAGGCGCGGAAGCCTTGCTTGACGTCTACGGGATTCTTTGTGGTAGGTGGTAGAGCATGGCAGTCCTGTGACTGTGGGCCAGAAGCTTTGCAGTTTTTAGTATCATCCGCATCTAGCTGCATGTTATTTTCTGTTACTAGTGATGGTGATGTGTCAGGCATAATGGAGCCTCGGTGACATCGGCTATTGTTTGCACGGGCAGCCTCAGCTACTCTCGGCTTTGATGGTTAAGTCCTTGTGCCAGTGTGTGTCCTATGCCGCTTGTGGTCCAGTGTGCCCTCATGATTTCTTGGTCGCGGGGTCCTTCCGGACTAGTTATAGTGTGCGCCGTCGCTGTCACCTTGAGTCGCTTGGAAGTATGATTGCTTTCGGCTGTCGCTACTTGTACTGGAGATTCAAACCATATCACCGCCACTGTGCATCTTTAAAACACATACAGTTGGCGATATAGGGTTCTGTGTTTTGTGTCATTAACGTGTCTTACATGTGTGTACGCCCTAAAGGACCTACAACAAATCACATTTTTCCTCAGATACTGACGACTGCGAGAGTGGCTGTCAGAGTGACAGCGACTGCGACCACAGCGACAGGACAGAATCCGCCCAGTCCCAATTGGTACGGCTACCAAAGCGTGTTTGTTTGATCAGCTCCAAAGCAGGCATTAAATTCAACCGTCTTAACGCCCTAATGTATTCCTGAGATATTAGTGAGGCCGGTGCTAAAACCGACACAATATTAGTATACACCGCCCAAGGTGCAGATCGCCTTACAATAAAAGAGGGACGACAGGTAGGTAGACAGAGGGCTGGAAGGTAAAGAGCATAGAGTTAAAGGCATGGACAAAAATGGTATAATCCTAAAGTCCAGGCCATGACTTTTGATTTAATTTATTCCCCAAGGCTTGTCTAGATAAGTGTTAACTATCCAATACTGCTTGCACCATTTTATAGAAGCTATTATGCACCAATAGACATAGATAACCAGTGAAGAAGCCAAAGGCAATAGGTTTTAACAATTTACGCCTACAGTGCCTGCAGGCATACAAGCAGTTTATAGATATTACTTATAGACTGCGTCAAGCCTATGGGCAAGGGGCCTATAAGGTCTTGTTTAATAGCCATAGGTTAGTACTAGATAGACTTTAGAATGACTATAATTAGAAATATAAAGGATGTATATAAATATAAGACCGGCGATTATATACAAAAAACATCTTTTAGTTATGGTTGATAATAGAAATTAGGGGTACTATAATAATAAAAGGGGGGGTCAGCCTCCACTTTCAATCAACGTTCACTATCACGACACCACTTCCTACCTGGCATGAGCACCTAGCATCTCAACATCGCTTCAATATGGCCGATCCATCCCAAGCTGAACCAGGAGGTTCTGAGCATGCTGATGAGCCCAAAGCTGGACACCCGGCCCAGCACGACGAGCCCCAGCCGCTTCCGCCTCAGGCTGATGATGGAACCGGAGGATCCGAGTTCAAGCGATTGCCCGACCTCATGAAACGGATGCTTTACCAGTTCGATCGTACCCTGGGATTCAATCAGTTTGGGCAGTTTTGTAACCAGCTTACCGACAATCTGCGGACTGATATTTCCAAGAATTCACAACAGCCCTTCCTTCAAACATTCACAAAGGCCCGCAAGAAGATACCCGATGATTTGGAGCTGGAGCTGGCCCGAACCTGTAACGGTGGATACATTCCTAAGCATGCAATCAAGTTCGCCAGGGGTGGTAGATTCCAGAAATGGGTAGCAGACAGCAAGGCTACTCTTCCTGTCATGAATGACCGCCCGCAGCCTCTGCCGCAGCCTCAGACTACGGATCAATCTGGGGTCAAGGCCAGTGGAATGGGAGCAAACGAACATTTGGTGGAGAAAGCAAAGGCAGCGGCTGTCAAGAGCCAGGAGGCAAAGCGCGAGAAGCGCAAGAAGAAGGACGACGATGAGGATGAGGACGAGAATGATGCTGCTCAAGGTTTGCGTGCCACCAAATTGCGTCGTCGTCGATAGGCGTATGAGGACCAGGAAGAGGCTATGGATCTCGCTCTCGACTGCGAAATCTGAGCTCAGCTCACTCTGTACAGTACCCGGGGGTCCATTGTCGGCCCTCTGCTTTTCTGGGCTTTTTGAGCTCAGTCTCTACCGGGACACTGTTGGTCCTCCAGATAACCGTCCATATGACATCGGTATTACGCTGAGATTCACAATTTTAATGGAAAAATCGTTGCTTTCGAGAAAACCTCACAAAACCTCTCTCAGCTTCTGTCGCCAGTGTCGGCACTTCATCGGATGTCTGTGAAGGAGGCCTGCCCCGGACATGTTGAACAGTGATTGACACCTCCTTTGAGCACCTATCTTCAAACCACAGCATAAAGTTCGAGTCCAGCACTGTTGGACATGGTCGGTCCGCCTGGCAGTCGTCGTCGGGACTTCATGCAACAGACATCGGTCAGGCATTCTCCACAGGTGGCTATTATTCCTGGTCATTCCGCAAGGTCGACGGGGAAAGGAAGATCTCACTCCCCTTTGTCGACTTGACTTGAACCAGCGTGGGGTTTCCTGGCCCACCAGCCAAGTGAGCACGGCTTTGGAATGCCTAGGCAGTTTCATTTCACCGGAGTTCAAGACTTGTGGAGGCACTACGTGGATGCTTGCAATTAAGAACCATGAATTTCGATTACTTTGTCCGCTTCCAATCGGCTGGAACTGTTGGTGTCTCCTCGGCATGCTGATATCCCATCATAATTGTATCTCAGGCCACTGCCCACTTCATGAGCTCAGCCATCCAAAACCAACCTAGGATCAGTGGGACCGCGGCCAGCGCAATCCACCAGATCTCGACTGTGATCTGTCGTCTCATCCAGCGCCTCCAGGCGGTCCTCCAGTCCCGCCGGTAGGCGCACTGAGGGGTCGCGTAGACCAGGCAGCCAAGACCTGGCCGAGACTCACACTCGATGTGCTCCCGACGTCTCTGCATGAGGAGACTGCTTGTATGTCAGCGACATTCGAAAAGAGTCATTGCCAGGCAGTGGGTGATACTAACGTTACGCTGCCCCTGCAGAACTCGAGATCGGTGCGCAGGTTGCACTTGCGATCATTGGGGCATGTGAGGTGATACATTCTCCTTTCCATTAACCATGCGACCTTCAGGCGGACTCCAGTGTCGACCAGATTGTAGAAGTAGCGGCTGGTGTGTTTTAGAGAGAGCGCATCAGGATATGTGAGTTCCTTGCTGATGAGAAGATGAATTTCTGTCGGCAGACATATAAAGTTGGTCTGTAGCCTCTGCGTCGAGTACTCGGTGCCGTGGTTGGTGGTGTCCAATGCATCAGTCTCAGAGTCCGACGGCTTGGTGGTCTGTAAGGGAGTACGACGCCGTAGCAGGGAAGCCATCCTGTGCCCGGCTCAGAATTGAAGCTCTATGAGTCGAGGTGATCTATTTTCGAGGGAATTCGAGAGGGGGTTGAAGGTAACGTGTAATCTTTGAGTGACAGAAGACAACTGCTTGAGAGTTTGGGGGGGGGGCCCTAAGATGAACTTGAACGAAATGTGGTTGCCTAGCAAGCGCTGAGGACAGACATCACATCAGCACCACCTTTGCTTGCCCGCAACTTGGTGTTCAGGGATGCGAATCGATCAGCAAACACAAAATCTGGGAATTGCAGCAGGAGCCATTGCAAACAAGGTATAGAGACGAATATGATCTCTGTTTGAGTTTTGATATCTCAAATGCCTTTCCCGAGTTCTTCAAAGGTTAAGCACACCAGCCACGCACCGAGCTGTCATAACACCATCCATTGGAATGATGATTCAAATTTCAGGCGTCATAACTAGAGGCAGCACATGCATTGATCGAATGCCCTTAAATACTCAATAATCACCCTTCATTGCAGCAAATTAATGTCAGTTGACAAGTCACGGCAAGAGGCACCGCGCACGTTGAACGGCAGATACATTTCAAGCACGGTGGAGTGAGGGTAAGTAGGCACCCAGGAATCCAGGATGCCTAGGGACAGTACCACGTGCTCCCGCTCCTTTAGCGCGTGGCGCTGGCGGGGAACGGGAGGCAGCCGCCCGCTCGTCTCGTCTCCCGCCACTAAACCACCATCGCGCCCAAAGTCATGACGCAGCTAGTAACAAATCAATGATGCGCTCTGATGCGAAGCGAGGCATGACACACCACCACAGCCGCCGTCATGGCGTCTGACAGCGACAGCGAGTTCGACCTCTCGCCGGAAGATGAACAGTTGCTGGCTTCCCTCGTCGAAAACAGGGCGCCTAAGCCTGCTCATGCCTTTGCTTCCCCCCACGATGCGCCGAGTAGCCGTCCCAGCAGCTCGCCGGGCAGGGCTGCTCTGGTCGGCATCGGCCGCACCAACAGTGTCAACGCCTTTGTCTACAAGACCCAGCCGCAGTCTACGTCGTCAGTCATCCCGGCTGACGACGTCAAGTACCCGGATCGTAGGTGCCGAATCCCCTCGCCGTCGTAGCCGCTATAGTCCTGACTGACCTGCAAGATTCCAGTCACTCAAGCCTTGATCAATTTAGAACAAGCCGAAACTTGCGAGCAGTCCAAGCCTTTGACCGATGAGACCTCGGATACAAGATCGCCTCTCCTCCAGTGGCGAACCTACCCTCGGAAACCCCTCTCAGTGTCCGATTTGACTGCTGGGGCGTGGTGCGAACTTCAATATGAATATACCTTGACGCGTCTGCCGGGCGGCAAGAAGACTCGGACGGTGGCGATGAGAGAAGGTTCGATTTTGCACAAGGCACTCGAAGACGAAGTACACACCACCGTGCAGGTCGAGATAGCAACCAAGGAGGACGCTTTTGGCCTGAAAGTCTGGAATATTATCCAAGGGTTAAGGACACTCCGGGATACCGGTCTCACAAGAGAGCTTGAGGTCTGGGGTCTGGTCGACGGAAATGTCGTGAATGGTCTGATAGACTTTCTAAGCTACCAGAACCCAAGCCCGGAGTTCGAGGAAGAATGGCTCAGCAGTCAAGGCAGCCAAACCGGCGCTGAAGACAAGTCTCAGCATAAGATCACCAAGTTCTTCCCTTCGGATCGACCCGAGCAACCTCAGTCCAAGCCCTTACGGAAGGTTTACCTAACTGATGTTAAGACACGAGGGTCAAAGACTTTGCCTAAAGGTGCGGCGCTGCGACCGACCAAGGTGCAGCTCTATCTCTACCATCGCCTTCTGTCGGCCATGGCCTCAGATATGGTCAATTACCTGCAGGTATTCAGGAGGTACGGCTTAGACGTGAACTTGCCCTTCTCCGACGCTTTCCTCGCACAGATTGGCGAGTTACATGACGACGTATTTCACGATTCCAGCTCCATCCTGTCCTCGACTACAGCTCTATCACAGGATTCGGACACGCATGATCTTCTGAAATACCGCACGCTGCAGGAGCTAGTCCCGTTGCTTAGGGACGAGCTCAGGTTGACTTTCCCCGCCGGTGGTGATAGCCTAGGAAGTGTCGTGACTGTGGAATACCGACTGCGTGGGGAAGAAGGCGAACGCATCGGAACGAACATCGTTGCGGTCGATCCACAGGTACTGGACCAGTATCTGGGCGCTTACATGCAGTGGTGGAGGGGCGAGAGGGCTGCCACAGGAGTTGAGATCGAAGAAGCCTACAAATGCTCCTATTGTGAATTCGCTGAGATGTGCTCATGGAGGGAAGATATCGACAAAGAGAACCTGAGAAGGGCGCAGGAGAAGAGGGGTGCACAAAAAGAAGAGGGCGAAGTGGGCGCTGACTGCAAAAGGAAAAAGGGACCCAAGTCATCGAAAACAACGAGACGAAAGGGCAGCCCTGTGGCTGAAGTCATGGAATGATATAGAAGAGGTTTTGACACAACACAAGATGACCAATCTTCATTCCTCGAAAGAGAGATTTTATCTCGGTGTCCTCAGCTATCCCGTAATTGCGAGACAGGTGTCGGCGCCATCAAGTGAGATCACCTTGCAAGCCATCGCTTTTGAGGCATTCACAGTACACCTGAGACGCATGTAAATATCCATGAGATCTGTGATTCAACGGGTCAAAACATTAATCCAGGGTTGAATTACATGTAGTTACCCAGCAATAGACTATGCCGTGCCGCTCCACACAATCCCTGTCATTGGGCCTGGGCGTCCTGTCGTTGGCGTTTTGCCTGATGTCCCAAATCAGAGGCGGCCTTCCGAATTGGGCCCAGCCGACAAGTCCCGCGCGCTTTGCGTCAGTCACTGGGGTGGCGGTACCATTGTCTGCAATGTCAAATCATGCTTTTGGGCTGACCTGGCTGATGGGCGGGAGTGACGGCGGAGAGCCCGTTGCTATTTTTGAGGCTGAGCACAAGGCTTAGCTGGGTTGGCGGGGCGTTCCTGGGCATCGGGGGCGGCTGGACAGGGAGTCTCCCGGGCGTCTCCTTGTGCGTCTTCTCCAGGATTCCGGGACCTCTGACTTTGTTTTCCGTTATTTTCCTTGAAAACTCACCACATAGGCGGGATTGTCTGCTTCCCTCCACCTTTTGATATTTTCTCCACGATTTCTTTTTGTCCTGGTTTTCAACCGCTGCGAGGCCTACGGGCGCATGCCATCGTTTAGATTCGGTTGATCACACACTCTCGCTCATCCCACCTTGTTCTCGGGCCGGCAGGATGCCATTTCATGGGATCAGCGCAACGCAACTGATCAACGCAGGGAAGGAATACTATGAGAAGATAAAGTGAGTGACGTCTCCCAGGATCCCAGGAGGCACAACGTCCCAGTCTCTTGGGCTGTCGTTCACAGACGCCAACAAGAGACCGACAGCACGGACACCGGGGCACACCAGCTGACTGCCCCGCAGAAAACATGGCGAGGTCAAGGACGACAAGAAGGCGCTCCTCAAGCTCATCCGCTCAAAGCTCAACGGCGATCACACCGCATCCGAGCTGGACGAGCCACTAGAGTACAGGTCGAGATGTAAGACGAGGGCGGTACTCGTCGTCACTTCCGCCATCGACATCAACGGCATTCAGGTCACGAAGCTGGCGTCCAAGCTCCTGATGAAGAGCGCGGGCCTGTCGCTCGACAGCCTCTCGCACTGGGCTCTGGTGACAGTCGACCGGGGCGAGGGGACATGTTACCTGTACGACCTTATGAGTGATCAAATGCTGCCCACCACTAAGATAATGAAGAACTACCGTATGCATTACATTATCCATTCCGTTTCCCTGGAAGCCTTTCCGAACCGTTCAGCTTTGCCGTAAGCCACTCAACAGGTGACTGACAGCCCTGCAGCGCGATGCTTCCCTGTCACCGAAGAGATGGCGGAGTCTTGGACAGGCGCAAGTTACATCGGGGAGACTACACGGACACATCAAGAGATCCTGGAAATAGGTAAGTCGATGAACTAATGACAGGGCCCCACCGGCTGAGTGGCCTCACAGCCTGCCCCATTTAGTGAGTGGGTGAGTGACTGACCGCCCCTCAGCATCGAGGTATATCTCCGAGCATCCACGATATAAACTGTTCGAGGCCAACTGTCAGAACCTGGCCGAGGCCCTCGTAGTGGAACTCTGCAACGGAAAGGTCATCAGCCAGTCCAACCTGGGCGAAGAAGTCAAAATGCTTTCGAATAGAATGTCTTCGACCCTGCTGATGAAGATGTCTCTGGATCGTAACGCATTACGGGAGCTGAAATCGGACATCAAGACGGCGGGGGATCGCCTGATCGCAGCCAGAGGATCCAAAGCGATACATGAATGAGTGACAACCTCAGCTGATTTCTCACCAGCAAGTCCTGCTGGTCCTACGTTCACTGTGTCATCGTGATGATGAATTGGGGACCTGGAATGAGAAGGTCATTTTCCTCCACCAAAGACTCGGTATGTCATTCCCGAAAACCCAAGGCTGTTCGATGACTGACCTATTCCAGGGTTCTGGGCATTGCATCCTGTCCTTCCAAGGTTGCTGCATCCCATCACGAGTGCTCTTCAGAGTCTCTCCTCCCGAGCCCGCCCACGTATTCCCCGGCCACGGAATCGAAGGCGCGCGCGTTATGATGAACAGATGCAAGAAGAGTGTGGAATGGAATGAGGCGGCGAGAGAGGCTGGTTTCAGGTTCGTTGGACAATGATGGCTCGGGATACAAGGTGCGATCGCCATCAGGCCGGTCAGAACATCTCGAGAACGATATGACATCAGCACACCCATGTCCTCTGGTTTGGCGAGTCTTCATGAAAAGGGCGACGGTCAGGTATGCTGTTGTTCCTAAAGACGATTTGACTAGATCTTGAGTGTCACTTGTCATCTGGAGGAAGACAAATGGCGTTGTTTTCCCAATGCGGGAAGCGATGTTGAAAGGAGATTAGCGAGCGTTCGCCACGGAGCAGACACGGACATCTGACATGCTTTTCAGAAGAGCCAAAAGCCTTGCCCTGAGCCTTATCCACGTCCAGAACTTGCAACCACCAAGATCATAGATTTTCGACCTGCTACAACGTAAACTAGTGGGGCGTCCCAAGATTGGGGGGGAGGGCTAATGCCCCTGCAAAACCCAGGGCGAGACCAGAGACCCGAGTAGATAGATTTCAGCTCAACGACAGAAATTCTAGTCGGAATAGACTGCAGTCCCATATTTGAGGTCACGTTGCAGTTTTCAGCCTGGGCTACTTGAGTGCTTGCTAGCCACTACGTACCTACCCTTCGCTTCCCTTCAGCGCCACTATCCACCCACACAAAATCAGTCAACTGCGAGGCTGTCCCTCACCAGAGACCGCCTGACGGCACGCGTTGAGCAACAACGCACCACCAAGCTGAGCCGTCTTTCGTTCCAATATTCCCCTTGTCCGTCGCACGCTATCTTGAAATCGCAATCTTCTGCCCGCTGTTTCTTCGCGCGCACACCTCACAAGTGACACCAGGTCAATCACAAGCCTTGGATTGGTAAGTTCTTAAGTTCTCCACCGACACAACTGCCTCTATTTCCCTCCAATCCATGGTTAGTCGCTTGAAAGTCACACCTATCGGATTCTCATCACATTGGAGAAGTCGCATCTCTTGTCTCAAACGCCACATCCACGCACCACCGTCATTAGCCGAGGCCACACTCCGAGAGGCCAGTGGTGCATGTGTCCTTCTCGACCATGCCCTTTCCCTTTTAGAAGCTCTCGTTGACATAGGCAATCGCCTCAGTAGCAAGCTGTCCCACCTGCTGTCTGGTACAGAGCTGCCTCTCTACATGGCCTGAAAGCAACCTAAGCGCATTGCGTGGCAAAAAAGGTAGGCTGTATCGCCCGACACACTTTCTCTTACTTCTAACACGAGCCTATCTAGTATTCGAAATGCATTCCAAGCTTCAATTCGCCCTTAGCGACCAGAACGCCGGTGTCTTTGCGGAGATTTGCGGTAAAAACGGCATGACCCATTGTTGGCTTCAGTGGAAGTTCGAGATGGCCGTTCTCAGCGAAGTCACCTCACCTTTCATGGTTGATACCAAGAGCGACGCGCTCTGTGGGCTCAAGAGTGGCGTCACCAAGGTCGTCTTTATTATTGACTTCGACCAAAACAACCCAAATACCATCAATTTCGCCAAGTTCACCGAGTTCTACGAGAACAATCCCGGGAAGAAGCATTTTGTCGTGACTCAGACATCAGTTGACCATGTTCATGAGGACAACGCATGCCCTCTATGGCTCGAGATCCCCCCCAGTGTGCTCAGCGAGGATATCAGCGCTGTGGTGAACCTGTGGAAGGTTCAGCTATGCTGCGACGCATGGAAGGACTTCCTACCTGCAAACCCGGCGACCCAGCTGGAGAAGTCGCACAGGCTTGTTTCGGAAGGAAACGCGGCTTGGCTGAAGAAACAGCTCATACAGCGGGAAGGCTTACTCGCGCACAAGAATGCCGAGTTGGCCGCGAGGAACCAGGACGTTGAAAACCTGGCGACCCAGGTCTGCGATCTCAGCACGCAGCTGTCAGAGGCTAAGCAGCAGTTGGAGGAAAGCCGGTCGCTCAGCCTCGCCACCCCCAAGAGCCGCAAGATTTCGACGCCCTCGAGCCGTGCTCGCAAGGCGCCTAGGACCGCACCTGCGAAATCGTTCGTCACAGGTCCTGGTGGAAGAGCTGAGCAGCTTGTGAGTCCTACCAAGGAACCCAAGTTTGCCCTGAAGGACTTCCAGCTTGATGATCCTTTTTGTTGATTGAGTCACACCGTCGACGGCGGCTTCTGGTACTCACACGGGTCTGGCTCCCTCTTTGCCACTGATTGAGTCTTCCAAGGTTGCCAAAATGGTTGGAAAGTTTGTTTGAATACGAGCACTATTTGTTTTTCAGAAGTCTGGAGGGACATTCCGGATACACAGGCGAGGTGTCCCAAATGTGTTGGCAACTTGTTATCCCACACCACCACAAACACCAACACTCGATACCGAGGTCGTGGTGTTGTTGTTGGAGTTGCCACCAGGCAAAGCATGATGTCTACTCAAGTGCTATAATGCGTACAAGCTTCAAGGAGCCTGCAGGTAGCCATGAGAACTTGTTCATGCGAAAGAGAAAGAGTACCTAAAAAAAAATTGTTTGACCCTGGTCTGATATTCATTTACGTAGGTATGCCTCCCGCCCCCGAGTACTTTCAGAACACAAACATGATTACACACAACGACCTGGTCACTCTGGACAGGCACAATACACTTCTGATGCATGATGAAGTTTTTCGACAATTTATCTATCCGTGAATCTATCCGTGACTGTTGCTCTCACCCGGTGATTACATTCTGTAATTTTGACCGCCTCTGGTCAAAGGATTATCTTTTCTCTTGGTTTTTAATTCGAGTGACGATTACATTTTGAAGTACACCTCAACATTGTCTCCCAGCAATCTGCATTTGTAAGAATGAGCCAGCTCAGTTGCTGAGGGCGTTAACTGCTGAACGGCTGACCCTAACCCCAGCGCAAATCCCTCTGTCATGAAAGGCACCTTCTTCACCCGTTCTTACTTCAACGTCAACGAAGCCTGCAACCGTTCGAACGCGATAGTCCTGTACGGAAGAGCCTGAGAAAGGTTCGTCTTACCACGTAGAAGCAGCCAGCACCTTGTTTGCAAGCTTCCCCCTCAAACAGACTTCAGTCCCCACTCAGGAGCTCCCGTCCTGCGACATCGCAACTCCAACTGCCACCAACATGAAGTTCCTCGCTGAGCCAGGCATGCAATACGCCTACTGCGGAACGAATGACGGTGTCTCACTCGCTTTCCAGACCTCTTTACCCCTAGAGGATATTCCTGAAGTTGGTCCCGGGTCGCTCAGCGATCCCCGCCGTCAAGCATGTATCCTCCTGATGCACGGCTTCAGCGGCTCCTCCAAGTACTTTACCCGCAACTTCGCCACGCTCTCAGAGAAGCACTGGGTAGCCGCACCAGACAGTAAGCAGCTTCTGGATACAATCCCAACCCCTTCAAGAAGCAAGTCCTGCCAAATGTGGCCGGTGCCTCAAAGAACTTATCATACTGCTGGTTTTGAGACTGGCTACGGCCACATTGTGACCCTTTCCTCCCCGAATTTGTATACAACTCCCTTGGTCCTTTGATAGCTGACTCTAAATGCTGCAGTGCGGGGCCACGGTGCATCAGGGCGGACCAAGGGGGGTTATCACGTTGCCAGACTGGCCGCTGATCTGAGATCGCTCGTCGAATGCCTCCGCCAAGGCAACAGAAACACCAAGATTGTACCCGTTGGCTGCTCCATCGGCGCCGCCGTGTTGTGGACTTATGTCGAGCTTTTCGGCGACAGCGATTTCGCGGGCTTTGTCTTCGCCGACCAGGCTCCCCTCCAGGACCGCTCGGCGTTCGATAATTGGGACGCCTCTAAAGCTCACCTCGGGTGTTACGACGAGACGACCATGCTGGGCGCCCAGCGTGCCTGGATAGACACCCCGCAAGCGGCACATAAGGGGCTCGTCAGCGAGTGCCTTGGCTATCGTTTCGCCCCCGAGGAGAGGGACCAGATCAGCCCCGAGACTGCCGCAGATGACGAGGTGTTCTTCACGAGCATCAGTGGCCTGTGCGACGGGCGGTGGCTTGCAAGGCTGCTGGCCGACCATACGAGGTACGATCACCGCGAGGCAATCGAGCTTATTTACAAGCCTACCCTCGTCCTTGCTGGACGCAGGACGGGCTGTTTCCCATTGGAAGGCTTGAAGGAGACGGTCGAGAGGGTGAATCAAGGGAGTGAGAAGCCAGGATTGGCAAAGTGGTCCGTCTATGACAGTGGGCACTGGATGTTCTATGAAGAGCCGGAACGATTCAACAAGGAAATCGCTGAATTCGTATCCCAGTGTTGAGCAAGCGGTGAACTAGATCCTTACCCTGAACTCTCTCGAAAAGACTAGAGCGGGCTTTTTCTACAACCATTACCTGCTAGCTTATCAAACTGTGAAATCCGAGACTCTATTCCACAATGTTGACAATTGTGGGTAGTACGATAGATTCTGAAAAGGTGCGTCGGTGTGTGTGTTTGTGTGTGTGCTTTTATTTTTCTTTCCTACGTCTCAATTACTCCCAGAGCCCATATTAGGACTGACTGTCGTGGGCGAGGTATTTCTGATGATGGGCATCTGACCTTTCAGGTGCAATGGATAAGTTTGATTCGTCTTGGAGTCTCTTTGATCCGCAGCAATGCATTTTGCATACAGGTTCTTGGGCTAGTGAAACTGTCTTGAACATGCATGTAGTAGATTTGGACACTAATATATTAGGTTAAAGCATTTGGTAGGATATTTCATCATATTCGTTACAAAGCACAGTGTTAACCCCTCCAGGGGGTCGAACCGTCTGATTTGGTTCTTTCCAAGTCCCAATCTAACCTTTCAGAGGACGAGTCGTAAAATCCTGAGCTCGTCAACGACCTCTGATGGCCAGATCTCGAAGTCCGGTTCTGTCTTCTGAGCGACGAGTCGTCAAGGAAAGCCCCAACTGCCAGGCCCCGCAACGCAGATAGCGAGCTTGTACGCACATTCGGCGGCGGTGACGGCATAGAGTGTATGGTGTCGCGATCTGAGGCGACATGTCCTCTTCTCTCGGGAGGGAGGTCGCTCAGCTGAACAGAGGGTGTGGCGTCCCCTGGGCGGACTGTATCGAAACTATCGATTTCGGGGCCGAGGGTCAAGAAGCCCTCAGCGTGTCGACCGCCCATCGAACCGGACTCCAGGTCTTTGCTCGGCCGGTCGACAGTCCAGCTGTCGTGACTGGTCGTCTGCTGTTCGATTTTGCTTAGCTTTCTTCTGCTTGCCCTCTGCCCAATCGTCAAGGGTACTGGGTTCTGGCCGAGAGAGTTGGCATGGCGATGGACAGAGAACCACTGGGGCATCCACTGGTTCAGGAGTGGCTTAAGGGTGACTGCACATGCGCAGACAATTGCACCTTGCACTTCGATCGAGGTCCAGTACACAAGGTCGGCGCTGTAATAGGAGAAGTCGAGCGACGGGTGGTTTTCCGTTTGGAGGAGCTTCATCAGTCGGACGATTGATACAATGCAAACGCTGTGGCAGGTCTTTGGATTAGTAGGAGGTCTTTGCCTGACGAATATGAGTGGCTTTACTGACAAGAACCCCAATGAAAATACCATAGCCAGCATCCATTTTTGACGTCTGGGCATGCGGAGGGTCGGCAGAACGGGGAGTGGTAGTGCAAATATTATAAAGTCTGTTGACATGTGGAGTCCCCTGGCAGAGTATCATATCAGCACGAGTTCAAATCGAATTGTTAGATCTGCGGGAGGGAAACATTTGTAGGTTTTGCGAGCAAGTCCGCCTCACACTGCATCCGGGAAATGAACCCTGGGAAGACGGCCAAATCAAAGGATTCACTTACACACTTGCCCACCACGCGCTCTGTGGCTGACAATAAGCCTTTTCACGGAGAGTAAACACCCAATATGCTTCCAGAGGAATGCAGGCTGTGAAAACAACACACAGCATCCATAACGTCGCTATTATGACCGTAGCGAGGACCAGCCTCCCTGCGACTCTGATCCAATGATACGAAAACAAATTCAGGTACAGCAAAACCATGGATATCTTGGAAAAACCTAGAGAAAGCGTGTAAAACAAAACGCCATACCATGCCGCCTGGTAGGGCCTGGTCAGTTTGATACACACACACAATTGAGTGAATTGGGGGAGGCGAAAGCAAAAGCTCACCTTCTGGAACGGAGTCAAATTCGCCAACCAGTCATAGTCGTAGACATGCCTTCCTATTCCCCTCTGACTCTGCTCGATAGCGCTCGCGGTTACGCCGCAGGAGAAGATCCACGATACTAGAATGAGCCAATCCGACCAGCCTATGACGCTTAGAATCCTAGTCCGAGTGTAGAAACGCAGCGCGACAAAGACAGCTGAGATCGCCCAGGTCACAACCGCGCATGCTATGACATTTGGGACCAGAGAATCATGAGGCAGGGTCGAAGGATCGGGCAACGGTGGATAAGGCCCACCAGTCGACATGGCGGTATGACTTGAGATCAAAAAGTTACGGACAAGAAGGCTGTGAAATTCATTAGATGAGCGCTGCGGGAGCGTTTGGGTGTCTTCTTTTCTCATGCCATGTTTCCGTAAGAGGTCCAGACCAGGAGAGCAGGAAAGCCCCCGGTTTTACGCAAACCGTACAGTAGAAGCGCATCTGGCCGGGCTGGAAGATCATCCAAGTGGTATCCTACCACGGGTCTCAAGATGGGACGAACCGGTCAATAGCTTGAAGCCCCCAGTTCTGCTATACCCCTGGCTACAATACAATGCAAAACCGACAGACGTCGATGGCTTTCCCCAGATTTCATGCGCTGTGACTGGAAACGTGATTGAATCATCTAATAGCTTTGTAGCCGAGGAGCAACAAGTTTGGTTGGGTGTGGCACACTAAAGTCTGACAGGCAGGGCGGCCCGTTAAGGCGATCTCTGCGGTCGTTGGCTCGGTGGTGTCTGTTAATGGTTAGATGGGGCAGCATGAGCAGGGTACTTAAAAGGCATGTGAACCAAAGACGTGATGAGAATCATACGGAGACGCCTGTGGAGATTGTCGAGACTCCTCCATCGTCCAGACACGTCACTCGATCCCGCAGAGTGCAATAAGAATAATGCATTGACCCGTGTGGCACGCAATCTGACTTGTTGCACCCAACCAGGCGGATCTCATCAACCTCGGACCCTGCTCGTGGCGAAGGGGTCTCGAACTCAGGCCGACGCAGAATTAAGCCTACCGCGTCACTCTGGAACCACCGTGACAAGGGTTGGTGCGAGCCTCAACTCCAGTCCCCTGGGGGTTATGCTGTCAGAATGTCGATGGCCAGACTGGGCCCCCTTGACGACTGCTGCATACCATGCCAATCGAGGGCACCGGTGAGGGCCGGATGGCTTCATTGAGCAGGTCACAGCACAGACAATTGGTGGACGGGCGCTCAGCAAAGGCAGATAGATGCATGGATGTGTCCTCGGAACCGAAGTCCCAGGCTGGAGAGAATTGGGCATTGGTTAACTATCTTCCGTATGCAAGTAAGACATCCTGGAGGTCGGGCCGTGGTGGTACATATGCACGCGGCCGACAGGAGACAACGCGCTTGAGTTTCGTATTTGTTGCATGCAGTCTTTCCTTACAGTAGGTCGGCGACCTCAGACACAGCGCCCCTGCATGTCTGTGTGCCGTAAAGAGTAGCAAGTAGACCAGGTGCGGGAGGATGCAGGTGTGCGGCGCCTCTAGGCGCATGAGGGGGGTTGTGATTCCGAGGGGTGGAGAAACAAAGAGAGTCGAACTTCAAGATCCAACCACCAAGCAATTGTGCTCCTGCAGGTATCATGCAAGAGCAGGGCCCGATATTGATCGACCGGTAGTGCACAGGCTGAATCGATCGCGGACAGCAGTGGATGAGTTGCCCGTCCTCAACCGGAGCGAGCATATCCGTCGCAGCATTCCGTGGCAGAACCAACCAGTCAAGTCCTCCAGATCCTCCCCCGCGTTCCACTCTGCCGGTGGCCGACTAGTTTCTCGCCAATGACTATTGTCCCCGGATAGACTTGATGCCTTTGCCAATAAGCCAAGCTGCAAGAAGCGAGTGAAACCAGCGACCGATCGGGCCCTCCAACAGCGTCGGCTTCTCGTTCTGGTTCCGCCACAGCCACGTCTCGTTGACGAAGACGACGTCGTCGGGACCGCCCGCTCCCGCCGGCTCGATCGCTGCCACGATGATTCCATCGGATCTCGGGCCTCGGTACGCTGCTGGTGGGCTCAGTCTCATCTCCACGCGCTCTCCGCGAGCTTCGTTGCCTCGGTACTGTACAGTGTACACACCATCAACACGCTGATCCCTCGTGAAATCCGCCGCATTGATGTAGTTCGCCTCAAAGGTCTCTCCGACCTCGGCAGGAAGCATCTTCCGGATGACAAATGCTTGTGGTGTCCATGTAAAAGCAACCATCGTGGCTCTGACGTAGCGAGTGAGCAGCTTGTCCAGGCTCCCGCTCGGCCAGCCGAGCTCAGACAAGGCCACTGGCTTGGACACCACACGCTCGCTCCATAGAATGTACCCGTCGGTCTCGTCGGCTGCCACGGACTGTGGCAGTGACCTTGGTAACGTGCTCTCAGATGGAGGTGACGAGGCCTCTGAGGTTGCTTGTCCTGCCTGCGCACCTCGATCACGCCGTTGAGCAGCGGAACTCTGGATGTTGCGCATCACCGACCACCTCAATAGGAGTAGATACACGGTGGGTGTAGCCACCGCGATGAGTGCCACCGTTTGCCGTGATGAGAAGTTGCCGAGCATCTTGTCATAAGATGTGAAAGCAGTTTAAAAGAGATGTCTGAACAAAACAGTCACACGACGTCTCCATCATCCCGACGTCTGCGTCAGGCGGAAGAGCTAGTCTTAGCTCCCGTGGCCCAAGTGGTGTTCCGGGAGCTGTCTTGATATCCGGAGCCCCGCTCAGCCTCCACGGTTACCAATTATCGCCAGGCTAGCTGTTTCTGTCACTTTAACCCTTGAATTTGATTAATTCTGAAGTCCTTCACCTGGATTGTTTCTATAGGCCCACAAAATGTTAACATTGCACAAAATTATCCTCTCATGTGCATATTATAACATGTAATAGGACTGTCTCAATAATGCACAAAGTAGACCGTTCCACAAGGCTTTACTTACAGCTACCCCATTGTGTTAGCAAAACAAAACATCAATAGACAGATTTCACTCTGGAAACAAACCTCGTGCTTGGAAATCGAGACATCCTAGGGTAGAAGCCAGGGAGAGGCTGACCCGTCCGCAAAAAATCGATCCTCCACGGACTCGAACCGTGAACCTTTACCACCGGAAAGTAACTATTATCATATTAGAATTTTGACTTGGATATATATGAAGAGAAGAAAGGGGTCCTTACCGCGCTACCATTGCGCCAAAGGACCATGCAATAAAATTAGGAAGCGAATAAAAAATACATATAGTTGGGTGTTGTGTTCCAGCAAAACAATACTGTGTCTTGATGCCTCGCCTAAGAATTACACTTTCCAAAGTCTACAAAGGCTTTGACTATGTACTTATGAGGGTGATTACTATATGTGAAAGACAAAAAGGGTAGGGAGGTAAATAATAGTACACTCTAGTCTGAGAACACTAACACTTCACCCGCCCCAAGTGAAAGCATAGCAAACTCGGCAACTCAAAGAGTCTGTTACAAAAGACTTGGTAGGCTTATTTGCTTCAAATCTATCCGAGTAGTGCTGATTACAGGTATGCCTGAGCCCTCAATCCAGCCTTGCACTACAGACCTGCCCACCGAGCAACTCGTCGAGCTCATGGAAACCCATTCTCTTTCTCCCGACCAAGAATGTGACACCGTCCTCCTCAAAGGTCACACTATGTCGCCAGTCTTCCTTGGCCGTGGTCGTTACATCCTCGCAACACCTCGGTTCCAGGAGCTCTTGTCTCATCCTCCGACGTCCTGCTTGTCGATAGTGATTTTCAAAATGAGTGTGATGGAAATCGCCATGCTTGCTGCGATGTTGGCACATAACCCAACACTGGTGGTCTTACACCTCTTTTCTGGCTAGCACAGCTTTCCTGACGGCGACCTGGCCAGGGGCCTGCGCGGACTGATGCGCAGTCTTATATTAAGTACTCTTATACCCAAATCAGCCACCATCTGGCCTCGATCAGGTCTGTGAACAAGCAGTGCAAGATATCGCCAGTGGCAATATCGATGCCCTATGCTAGCCGTTTGTCGAGTTATTGAAGCGGGTTGTGAACAAAACGACAGTAATTTGCATCGTGGACAATGTCTCGGACTTTGAGACAAATTACGAGGGCTGGGTCGAGGAGCTGAAGCGTGTGTTCGACTGGCTTCGCACCGTGCCTGATGAGCTGCGCCAGGGCATCAACTTCGAACTGCTGATGACACGCGCCAGGAAGAGTAACGAAATGGTGTACAATGACGGATCCTTCAAAGCACTTGTCTCTTATAGCAGGCAATTTGATGGACGTGGGAAGGTCGGAGTGAGCGATGGCCCAGGACATTGGAAACTCTGTTGCTCCCCAAGATACACGCTGGCGTGAGGGACCCGAGTACTTGTTGAACTACGGAGGAAAATGGATGCACCCACTTCTCCGTGTGGTTTTGCCCTCATGTGCTGGCTTCCTAATTTCAAAAATACCGGCGGGGAGGTTATAGCCAGCCAAAGGATTTATTTAGGCAATCAGTTCAATAGGTGCTGCAGAGACCAGTCTATTATCTGAAAGGGAGCCCCGTGTTGACGTTCGATAAATGCTGGCTTTATCCATCTGACGTTACAGTCCCCAACTCTGTTCCAATTGATGAGCCGAATTCCACAACTGACCCTGTGACAACTCTCAGTCAATACAAGATCTTTGGCCGTTTGATCGAATTCCTTCATGCAGCCTGAGACCTAGGGATTCTGCTAGAGGATCGATCAGCGTGCAGGATATTACTCGGCATATGCTGCAGAGGTTGGCTGTGGTGCTTCGGTCGAGGACGTCTTGAAAAGTGCCACGCCCAATGGCGAGAGGACATTGAGCAAAATAGCGTTCAGGATTACCACAAGTTCAGACCGCAGTAATCCACCGCAGCGGCCTGGAGCAGCTCAATCACCTGCCATTTTTGTCATTCAGACAATTTGTATCAAGACCTGAAGGATACCATAGCGCAAGTATAAAGTGGCAAATCGTTCTCGAAAATCCCGTCTCTTGACATTGAACAGGGGCAACGTCTGCGGGGAGCTTGGAAGACCATAGGTCGAGACCCATGATATGTCCCATTGCCCGGACACCTGAAATGGTTGCACTTCAGCGAGTTCTGACGAGACCACAGCCCCTCACTTTGCGGAACACCTGAATGAAGGTTCACAGCAAGCTGATCTGATGACATGCAATTGGTTCCTTGTTGGATTGTTCAATTGATCCCCGAGATCTCGTCATATTTTACACTTGAGCCCTACTTCGTTTGCACCTCTGATGACGCACTCAGTGCTGCAGCCGAGGCTCCGTTTTGACCCTTCTCGTGCTCCCTTATTTGCTTAGTCCAGCTGGCCCCTAGTCAGTACCGTGGAGGTTCGAAGAGCCTGCTGGGTGGTATTGGCTGGACAACGTACTATCGGCTTGGGTAGAATCGGCCTGGTTCCGGCATCTTGTGTCTGAATTCGCGGTCCGCGCTAAGTCTCCAGGTGAGGGCTGTGAATCCCAGAATCACGGCACCGAAGACCACAGTATTGACCTTCCAGTTAGACGGCTGGGCGTACCAGCCACCAGCTGGCGACCAGACGTGCTTGGGATATCTATCGGGTAGGCTGTCAGTTTACATGTCGCATGGGCAGGGACGGTTGTCGTCGAGTCCGAGGGGGGTGGACGCGGGCTACTAACGGAACTCTGGGACCGCCACCCTACCAAGCTGTTAGCGTGTACTCAGTCGAGAAAGAATTGGGAACGGTAGGGCTTACCATCTTGTCTGTTTCTCCTCGTCAATGGGAAAGAATGGGACTTTGCGTGGGACGGTGATGTCTGCGGGCGACGACGAGAGCTTGGATTGAGGTCAGTCAATCAGATGGTCGCGGATTGGCTGGTCGGTCAACCTCTGGCTTCTGCCGACCGGCATTGGGCAGTCTACCCGCAGAGAATTATGTCAGCGAAAACTCGAAGCAGTGGGCAGCTAACTGTGGCAGGGGTGCATCGGGAGCTCACCCGAGCGCCATGTGCAGACAGGCGTCTTTGATAGTGCGTCTGAGCTCACCATTTTTTTTCGCAGCGGCTGCTCGCTCTGCTCCACGCTCCACGCGACGCCATCCACACGACCACCACCACGTCCACGACCTCCCATGACGACAACCCCCTCCGCGTCCCACGTTCAAGTCAAGGTGCTGTATCCCAATTGAGTGGCCTGGGAGCGCAGCCTGCACATTTTCTCTCCATGAAGAGGTTAAGGTTGGAAAAATGGTCCGGGCACCTGATTACAGCTCGCCCAGGGGTCGCAGCAAGAAGAAGCCTCTCGTCACAGCCTCGAGCACAACTTCCTAGACCGAACCAGCTCGCCTCTTCCCCAAGATGGCAGTCCACAGCTGCAGCAAGAGACATCGCGGCCGAGATCAGACAGGGGCAACCGGAGCTCAGCGAGCCTATATCTTCTGACCAATTCTCCAAGACTGCAACGAATGAAGCACCACTGTGGCCCTCAATATCCGGCCAAGAACCGGTAGGGCCGGTGCCCTCTCCTCTGCCCCAGGATGCCTCAAAATCCGCCAAATTGGCCGCTCTTCATGCTCGGCTGTCCCTCTCCGACAGGATTCCCATCCAGACCCTCGCACGCACCCTCGTCGACGCCTCCGCCGACCCAGCGCCGCTGTTCAACAACTCCAACCTCGCCTACCTGGGCCAGACGCTCATCAGCTACCATACCTCCGAGCTGCTCATGTGCCGGTTCCCCAGGCTACCCATGCAGATCCTGCATTCAGCCATGAAGGCCTACGGTGGCGACAAGACCCTCTTCCATGTCGCGCGATCGTGGGGCGTTGAGAGCGCTGCCGCGCCGGGCGCCGAGGTTGACCCGGGCCTGTTGCAGTTCTCGCTAGAGAAGGAGAGATCATTCAACACCAAGTGGGGCTTGGCGAGAGCTGAGACTACCTGGGGCCCATCGAAAAACCAAAGGTTCCGGAGGGGTATCTCGAGCAGCGTGGTTTTTGACGACGACTTTGGCGACATGTTTGTTGGAATGAGGGAGGCCAAGCCAGACCAAGAGAACGAGGTCGAGCCGAGTGAAGAAGCGGAGGACGACCTTCCCGTGGAGCGGCAATTGACCCTGGGGGATCCGGACAAGAAGGTGGAAAGGTCACATAACATCCACGCGACATTCGTGCGCGCTGTGGTGGGGGCAATCTACACGTACTGTGGAAGGGATACTACGCGGTCGTTCATCAAGGCGCACATACTCTCGCGGCAATTTGACCTACAAAAGCTGTTTTCCTTCTCGCAACCCACGAGAGAGCTGTCCCGCCTCTGCGCGAGAGAGGAGTTCGATCCCCCCGTGGCAAGGCTGCTGTCAGAGACCGGACGTCTCTCCAGGACGCCGGTATTCGTGGTCGGCATCTTCAGCGGGAACGACAAGCTGGGAGAGGGTGCTGCCGCCAACCTGCACCAGGCCCGCCTTAAGGCTGCGATGAACGCACTCAAGGCGTGGTATCTGTACAGCCCTGGCGAGGACGTCCGGGTGCCAAGTGACATGCTGGTGGACGGGGCCAAGCCGTGGGAGCCGGTTTATGTCGACATCGGCGAGGTGGTATGAGTTAGACGGATAGTGTGGTTGTGCCGAAGAAAATATAAGGTCAATGTTGGGCAGGGTGGCTTGACATCAGCGGCGCATTATAGACTTGGCGAGTGTACGAGAGCAACGATGATGACCAGAGGCCCTTGGGGGTTGGCCCAGGCGTGTTCGTGGGCGCTCGCCTCTCACTCCCTCGGGAGTTGTATATTCTGTTTTTTTTTTTTTAAAAAAAAAAAGAGAAATAAAACGCTGAGATCAAGAACAAGGTTGCCGGAGAGCCCAAATTCTCCAACCGCCAACAAACCTTAGCCATACTACAACCTATGCAACTCAGATACCACCATGTAGCATGTGAGACAATTTGTCGGTAACGTTTATGACAGATCATGCTCATTCCTATATTGCTGGGGTATCTTCTGCACTTCGTGGCATGCCTTTGCCTGACTATCATACACACTCCGGGCCCTTCAGCTGAAATGATCACCCTCCCCTAACTTTCCATCAACACCCAGCTGAACCCTGCGCCTCCTCCTCTCCGACTTCTCTTTCCCCTCCCTCTCGAGTCTCATCTTCTTCCGCCTCTCATATACAGCCCTGACCGTCTTGCGTATCTTCTCTCTCCCCTCGTCATAGTTCGCCTTGGCCAGCTGAACAACCTTGTCGATCTGCTCCGGCGTGTACACGAAATTCCACGTGCTGAGGTAATCACTCATCCCGGGGTCTACGCCTTCCACCTTGTCGTTCTTTAGGAAGGGCAGGTAGACCACCGCGATGCCCGCGTCCGGCTCCTGGAGGTGCCAAGCTGTGCTGTTATCTAGAGCCTTGGAGGGTGGCGGCGGCTCCGAGGAGCGCTCCTGAGTGGTCCCAACCCACACGGTGCAGAAGCCCAACTCTCCGGACTCGGCGTCGCCCTTCTCGAACTTGTGGGTGCCCTCCACGTCCTCCGGCCTGACGCCGGCTTCACGGCGGCGTGCGGTTTGGTCCGCCTTCGCCTCGTCGAGCCTGGCCGATGCTTCCTTGGCGGATACGGCCTCGGCCTCGCTCAGTTCCTTCGCGACCTGAGTGTTAGGTTCGGTCTCTTTGGGCCAGCCGATGCCGATGGGCCATCCCTTGATCCCACGTTGTCGTGCATACCCGTCTGCCACGGACAGCCAGTTGTCTGTCTTTACGTCTGCGGAGGCATCGAATGCAATGAGGATGTCGACATTACGGCCGGGCCGCAGAAGAGGGTAAATCGGCAAATTGTTCGACATCCCGGCGTCCATCAGCTGTAGGTATTCGCTCTTATAGATGCCCGTGGGTGTCGTGCGTGGGAGCTGGCCCTCCATACCGTACGTGAAATTTGGCAGCATAGCAGGGTCGATTGGGTGGACCTTGCTCAGATCTTCATTGTGTCCCGAGATCAGCTCGTCAATCGTGGAGAACCCCGTCAAGCTCCGCACCAGAGGACGGACCTCACGATAGTAGTGGCTGAGGGTCGCGCAAAAGGCACTGCCAAAGATGCCCATTAGGAGTGGCATGCGAGCTTCGGGGAGGTGGAAGCCCTCTTCTGGAGGAATGTCTCGACCATTCGCGAACTTGCGCCCCAGAGCCCAGGTTGGAATGCCGGCGGAGAATTCCTCACAAAATGCCTCGTAGGGTGTGATCTCAAACCATTGAAACCACGCCTCCTTGGCGGCCTGTTCTTTCTCTTGTTCGGTGGGATGACCAGTTCCGTCGGCCGCACCGGAAGCGTTCGGGATCTCGTGGCGGACAGCCGTGTAGATTGGGAACGGATTCTGTCCAAATTTGATATTTTGCCTCTGGTTTGACAGCTTGAAGTCCCTTGCATCCACGCCCAGCTCTCCCTTGGGGACCAGAAGCCTCGCCGCCAGAAGAGTACCGTACACGTCGACAAGGCCGAAGTCTGCGTTGGGGTCTCCCCTTAGCTTCTCGACAAGACCGCTCAGTAGATATCTATTGGTGGGTGCCGACGCCAGCGATGAGAAAGCCACGGGCGGGTATGCGATGTGAACCCCGATTCTCGCCTTGACGTGGTCCAAGACGCGGTTGAGACTGCCTTGCGCAAAGCTCGAATGGAATAGAGCCTGGAGCCAGCATGAGCCACTCACACCGGAGGTGTAGGTAACGCAATCAAAGAGGCCATCCTCTCCCGTTGCGATCATGCTTCCAATGCCTGCAACTAGGGCTCTCAGACCGCCACCGGAGCCACACACTGCAATAGTAGGCACGTCATCCTCATGGACTTCCTTCTCGTCCAGGTCCAGATACTTGGCCAGCGCTACCGTAACGACCTTCTTCCTCCGAGCGAGGAATTCTTTCTCCTCGTCGCAAAGCTCGTTTGATACCCTAACCTTGGCTGAATAACGAATCTCAGGGTTAATCTCAGGGTCGTGGGCTTCCTTCCAAATCTCATCGGCCAAAGATCCGGGGGCCATGGACAGTTCCCCCTGAAGCTTCCGGATGTACCCGGGGACGAATTTCGACCACTCGGGCAGTAGCAGATCGATGACCTTGTCGGAGACTGCACGCCATTCTTGGTCGGTGATTACGCTGAAATTCTGGAAGGCCGTGGTGAAGTTATGCCACGCCCCAGAGTCCTCGCTTTGAGTCGCCTGGTTCTCCTGCTTGGCATCCTTTGCTTGGCCCTCCTCGAGGGTGGAATCGCCGGGTGTGGCATGTGTTGGGTGTTTGGCCGATGGTTGGAGCTCCTGGTAGACATCTGATGGGTAGAGGGACCAGATCAGTACGCTGGCGATAAAAATGGTGGCGGACAAGGTGCGCCTCGATTTACGCTGCTTGTTGTCGGAAGAGAAGAAGCCATGCCGCAGTTGCTGGTGCTGATGAGGACTGGCGCGTTGACGCGAAGCTGTCGCCCTTTTGGCAGCCCATTGATGTAGCCTCGTCGGATGGCGGTGAATAGATAGGCAAGTGCGGGCAGCCTGAAACGAAGCCCCAGGTGTCGCTTGTCGTGGGAACCTCATTGCGCTGTGGGCGAGGAACCTTGAGACGTCTCCCAGCTGAGGCAATTAAATTGTCGGCCAAGCGACTGTTCCCATAAGCCACGCGTGAATTCTCATATCAGCCAGCAATGACGGGTCGAATTCGAGGTTCAGAGAATATAGGATTTCAAAATGCATGGGCGTAAGATGCATGCAGTCAAATGAATCTACTCAAGTGGTCGAATTGACCTGATCTGTGCTAAAACACGGTTGAGTAAGGCCATCACGAACCAACCGAACGGGTGAGGTGAAAGTGATATCATGCCTCCCTCCGGGGCGGGAAACAGGTTCGTGGAGCACTAACGCCTAGAAGCTTCCGCCCGCTTCAAGCTGGCGCCGCAATGCCAAACCTTGAGCGAAGCTTTTCTCAACGCCTAATTGCATTTCTTGTTGGAATATGTGTCGATGACTATTGGCTCTCTGCTCTAGACACCTACTATCCACTCGGACGAACCAGGTGTTGAAGTAGATGATCTAGTGGGACGGACCTCACCCCCCCCCCAAGTACCATCCATGGTGGCCGGGGCGGTTGGTGCTGATGTAGCTGACCCAGCCTTCCGACCCTATGGTCTCATTCACACGACTTCAGGTCGAATGTGCAAGATGGGTAACACTTGGACGAGCTACAAGAGCGAGTGCTTGGATCTCGTCGCAAGCTGCGGGTTTGAGATCCGGAAGTTTAGATGGGATCTGTAGCCGGTGAAACCCAAGACGAAGGTGCGACGATCAGGAATGAGCTCAAGATCAGACACGCCACCACACTGCTGCCGCCTCTGCTGTGGGTGGCGAGCCGTCTGATCTAACCACGGCGATGGCAGTGGGATGGGCACTCTGTAGACCAGGAGAAGCTTTGCCGTGACATTGAAAAGTTGGGTTGAGTTTGTGCGCCACGAGGATCGCCGCGAGGATCACACAATGTCAGAATGTTTGGTGGTTTGCGCTTGAGACCGACAGCGCCCGACGGCAGACACAGCTCGAGGCGGCAAACGGCCTGGAGATGAAATGCTTCAACAAAGACGGCCTGATGTGGATCGGCGCTGCACGAAACGGCATCCTAATCAGAGGCGTGGAGCCAATTGAGAGCACCATCTTAGATTGGACCCCCTGCCCGTCGCTCTGGTCGTGGCACAACCCCTGCATCCTCCCCCTACTGCTCGCAAGTGAACCGGCCTAACGAACGGTTGACCCTCTGGGGGTCCCCCGTCCTAGCTCCACCTTCCACCAGATTGCCCATCAGCCGGAGCCCAGCCAACTGCCAGCTTGCCCAGCTCCGTCGTCCCTGATGTGAATCTGTGACAGGCCTCTTGGCCGAGCTGCTTCTACAGGACCACGTTCACAACTGCCACCCCAGGCACCCTCACCCACCCGCCCACCCGTACCTGCACCCACGGGCAAGCACGAGCCCCCTTTTCCACAGCTCCCCGCACGGGCCAACTGTCACCCGGTGGGAAGTACCCTTTTGCCCAAATTTCCTACAGCCCCTTTGCAATCACCTCAACCTTCTCCCAAATCTGCCCATTCTCCGTGCCGTGCAGAACTTCCCACGACACGACACTTCTCCTTCATCTTCTCATCTCGTCCTATTTCGTAGTATTCTTTTGACGCCAACGGCCATCGCTCTCTCCTCCCTTCACGAAGGCCTTTTTCCCCCCGCAGCGCACCACTCGCCCCGACCCAACTCGTCAGAGCTGCGTGTCCCTTCCTGGTACGTCTACTTCTCCCGTCCTGACTGGCTCCCCTCCCTCCCTCGTCAATGCGTCGTAGAAGGCTGCCTCTCCTGCTCCTGCCCGCCTCCTGCCTCCTGCCTCCTGCTTCCTGCCTCATCCGCACCTGTGCAATGGCGCATCGCCTCGCATCTTACCCGAGTTGATTCATTCCTATGCAACCCCCGCGGGATTCGCCAATTGACGTGCTTTCTCATTGCTCGGCAAATACTGGGCGGCTCGGGCACTGGGCTCCCAGCTCCTGAAGACGCGGATGCTAACAGAGTTCCTCCCCGACCACAGTCACTCGTTCCTTCCCTCCCTTTCCGACCTCAACCGATTTTACATTCACAATGGGTAAGCGCATACAAACTCCTGCCTCGGAGAGCAATAGCAGTTAGTTTTGGGGAGCAATGCAAGAATCAATCCTGGACTCGGAGCGACGACGACCAACTTCATTCCGACCACACAACTCCCAGCGCGTCGAGTCTCTGGCCACCGCGATCCTATCGGCCGCCCAAACCTACCTCCATCACCGGCAAATTCCCGTGCAACATAATTGGGCTTGTCTCTGAAATGCCATTGCGGTCGATCGGGGCCGGGGATCGAGACAGGGCAGCCAGCAAATGCACTGCCAGATCACCATGCCTTTCGACCTGATCCATCCGAACAAAGCGCGCTCCCGCAGTGTTCAACTGGATAATGTCATCACAACCAGCAAGCGAACACCAGCATCCCCACCGCCGGCAATTGCCACCAGGTCCAGCAGCCTTGCGCACCGCGAGAACGAGATGCCAGCTCCCAGCTATCGCAGCATGTTGGATGTCGAGACGCCCCCGAGGATTGCCCCATTGAGAGCCATGGAGCTGGGCGAGCTACAACGCCAGATCTTGCCGCTGGCTGAGTGTCAGGCTCCTCTGATTCTGCACTGGCTCCCAACTACTGCTTTCTCTCTCTCTCTCTCTCTCTAGAGGCAACAAAGTGGTGATTTACTGACTTAACTCGTGTTGCAGCTTCCAACGGCGCCCCTGTCACCACCCCTCCCGAGCTTCCTATCGGCAAGCCTTCCTCTCCCATTGCGGATGTGGGTCAAGCGGAATATGAGCAGAATCCTAACCTCAGGCCTACAGTCTCATCTGGCGTGATTGAGAACAAGAACATTGTCCGCAGGAAGCTGACGGGCTACGTTGGCTTTGCCAACCTTCCCAACCAATGGCACCGTAAGAGTGTTCGCAAGGGTTTCAACTTCAACGTTATGGTTGTTGGTGAGTAATCATCCTAGCCGTGCCCTCGTCTTGGTCCATCACATCTGACAGTAGATTTCAGGCGAGTCTGGTCTCGGAAAGTCTACCCTTGTTAACACTCTGTTCAACACTTCCCTCTACCCGCCCAAGGAGCGCAAGGGGCCCAGTCTCGACATCCTCCCCAAGACTGTCACCATCCAGTCCATCAGCGCAGATATCGAGGAGGCTGGTGTTCGCCTGCGCCTGACCGTTGTCGATACCCCTGGCTTCGGTGACTTCGTCAACAATGACGAGTCTTGGCGGCCAATCACGGATAACATCGAGCAGCGCTTCGATGCTTACCTGGATGCCGAGAACAAGGTCAACCGGATGAACATTGTGGACAACCGCATCCACGCATGCGTCTTCTTCATCCAGCCCACTGGCCACTCACTGAAGCCTCTCGACATTGAGGTCATGAAGCGTCTTCACACCAAGGTCAACCTGATTCCCGTCATTGCCAAGTCCGATACTCTGACGGACGAGGAGATCACCGCCTTCAAGGCGAGAGTAAGTTCTCGAGATTTCCCTGTCCACTTCAGATCCTAACAATCCGACAGGTCCTGGCAGACATCAAGCACCACAACGTGCAGATCTTTGAAGGCCCTCGTTACGAGCTCGACGACGAGGAGACCATCGCCGAGAACAACGAGATAATGTCCAAGGTTCCTTTTGCTGTCGTCGGTGCCACCGGTGAGATCACAAATGCCGACGGGCGCAAGGTGCGCGGTCGTCAGTACCCATGGGGTGTCATTGAGGTCGACAATGAGGAACACTGCGACTTCGTTAAGCTCCGCCAGATGCTCATCCGGACCCACATGGAAGAGCTCAAGGAGCACACCAACAACCTCCTCTATGAGAACTACCGAACAGACAAGCTCATCCAGATGGGTGTCTCGCAAGACCCAAGTGTCTTCAAGGAGGTCAACCCAGCTGTCAAGCAGGAGGAGGAGCGCTCCCTCCACGAGCAGAAGCTCGCCAAGATGGAGGCCGAGATGAAGATGGTCTTCCAGCAAAAGGTCGCCGAGAAGGAGTCCAAGCTGAAGCAAAGCGAAGAGGAGCTGTACGCCAGGCACCGAGAGATGAAAGAGCAACTGGAACGCCAAAGGCTGGAGCTCGAGGAGAAGAAGTCGAGAGTCGAGAGCGGCCGGCCAATCGAAAAGGAAGGCAAGAGGAAGGGATTCTCCCTCCGATAAGCCTCGACTCCCTGAGCGCCTTTGTTCTACGATCCACGCCTGCATACGCCTTATGCCCATGCACTACCAGCCCGCCGCTTGTTTCAAAATTTCGTCTTCACACTGTCACCATTTTAATCACGTCCTACCTAATCCTTGAAAAGTCCTCCATGGTACGGCTAATCGAAACGGTCCCTTGGCTCGTGGCAAGATGGCATCTCGACCAAGACCAGAACTACATACTTTGGAGAAAGAAGGCGTGTCGCATCTAAGCGGTCCTCTTCGGCCCTGCCCAGGGTCCCAGCACCCTCCTCCTGCATTATACACCATTGTGTTGGAACCTCGAGCGCAGGTCTTTGCGATGCCCAAAACAGCCTAGAGTACATTTCCACCCTCCATCGAACCAGGAGCTGGTCTGGCAATGCACGGCTTCCTGGTGCAAGCGTACACACAGCGCTGGCTTTTTCTTCTTCGCAACCACGTGTCGGCTCGACATTTCGAAATACGACTTTCTATAATTTATGACGGACGTTGAGACCCCTCCTTGCCATGGGGGACCAGTCCAATTTCGCTGGTAGCCCACGACCAACACTTCGGGGAACTTCCTTCTTTCTTCTCGGCGAGGCGTCTCTATGGCCCCTCAGAAGTTCTGGCAGCGGGTCATGGGATGTGCGACGACGTGTGACGGAGAGCAGTGGCTGTGATACCTAATCATGGAGGATGAGGCCGGTTAGGTGGACGGTTGAGCCGTGGGCGTAGATGTCTTGTGGTGCATCTAGTATCTCAAAGACCGGTTTTTGTTTGGAATCTGGGATCGCATTTGACGGCTTTACTCTACTATCATACCCCCTCATGCCCCTGATTCTCCCAAGCACGTCTTTCTTCCTTTTTTATTTCCCCCCGGCCCGCTTAGTGTCGAGTACTACTGTGTTTTCCTTATCGTCGCCCTGCAGCTCTTCTCTAGTTTAGTGGTTCTGATCAGAAAATGATGGATTTCCATCACATACTTTTGTGCTCCTCCTCGTCGTGACCTATGCAGTGACTACTAAAGTGTAGAACGAGCATACAGACTCTGGAGGCTCCATTGGCCTCCGACCGTGTTCGGATCATGGGTGTCAAGTGCTGCTGCTGCTGCCGCCAATTGTTCAACGGCGACGCCCGGACTCTGAAATTAGATGGGAATCTTGGAATTCGTGTCTCACACGGGCATGCAGTGGCTGGTCAGGAGCGTCCACGTGCGCCAAAACCACACATTATCAACGGAAATGAGCTGAGGTTTCTCCCGGTAATAGCTGTGCGGAAGAGTCGCCAGATACACTATATCGGCAGGCTTAACAAAGCTGAGACTGCCTTGAAAGGAGCGAGGCACGGAGTAGTGTTACAATTGCCTATGTTTGGACATCTCATCTCTATGTCTAGCCGTCCGGCACATAGATACCCGATTCACTGAGCCATCCACAATGTCTTTGCTCGCCCACCAAATACTCGCAGCAACTATTCATCTCATGCCACACCGCGCTCACCTCCTCCTCAGATACCAGTTGAACGCCAGCTGCATGACGTGGGGCGGGAATGGCGTCGGCACCTCGGCGTACTTCTGGCGCGCCACAGGATGCCGCAGGTACACAGCCGCGCAGATGTTCTGGTTGACCTCGAGGTAGCGCGGGATGAAGGCGAAAGCGCCCATGAAGCGCCGCGGCTCCCAGGGCGTGAGGTATGGCTTAGAGAGGTCCTCCGGGTTGTCCTCCCACTCCTTGAGCAGCTTGTTCATCCGCGAGACCTCCTCGCCCGACATGACGTAGTCTGGGCGCGCGGGCTTCTTCTTTTCCACCTGCTGCTCCTTCGCCTCCTCTTGCGTCTCTTCCGTAGCCTTGGCAACCTCTTCGGCGGTGAACGCCCCCGACTCTTCTGCCTTCTTGGCGATTGACGGGTCGGCGATGGCCAGGTCGCGGAGCATGGCATTGACCTCGTCAATGACTGTCTGATCGGATGCGACCTCAGCCTCGCCGCCCGCGCGCCCTGCTTTTGCAAGTGCCGCGCGTGACATCTTGATGAAGTTGCGGAACTTGCGCTTCTTCTTGACCTTCAAGTCGCCCTTCTGTTGCTCCAGGATGCCCTTGGCTTGCTTCGACAAGAATCTTAGCACACGAGGGATGCTGCCTGGTGCATTAGGCTGGACCTCGGTGGAGGCCGCGCCTTCTTGTTTTGCTTCCTCTTTTGCCAGCCTTGCCTCGAACGCGTCGACATTTGGTAATTTGTTACCTGGGGCCACTTGCTCGGCGTCACCTTCACCTTCCTCACCTTCGCCCTCGGCAGCAGCCTCCTCACCCTCACCCTCACCCTCCTCTTCAGCCGCTGCCTCTTCCTTTGATGCAGCGGCCTTGCGGCTTTTCCTGGGGGCCTTGGGTGGTGGCGGTGGCTTCTTCTTGCCAGTCGCGAGAAGAACGAACTCGGGGTTGACTTGGAACATGTCACCGGGGTTGAGGAGATAGCTTGGATGCGTCATCTGCATAGCTGGAGATTAGTCGGCGACACTCGACGAAGGGGTCGGGAGGCCTGTTCGGCACCTACCACCTGGCCGTTGACTTTGACCGCACCATGAATAACAAACTGCCTTGCTTGTCGCGTACTGCTGGCAAACAAAGCCCTGAAGATGGCCACATCAATCCTCCTCTCCAGAGGGGCGTATGCCATGTTCATGTACGGGGTCTGGCCGCTGAACTGTTGCAGGTTCGTGTCCTTCCGCGAGAGAGACTGAGTCTCGGTGGGCTGGATCAGATCCAGGTCGGGCTTCGGTGGAAAGCCGGGCTTAGCCCTCTTGTTCACGACCTGGCCGCGCTCGTGCCAGGGCGTGATGTCCTCGAAGCTAGGCTTGTCCTTGCCAGAACCTCTGCCTGCGGCCTGCTCGGAGCCGTCATTGTGGGCCATGTAGACGGGATCCATGTTGACGACGGACAGCATGCGGCGGCTGAACATGCGCTCCCACTTGCCCTCCTTGATGTGCTCGCCGTGGTAGGCGCGGGTCAGGGCCTTTGCGTTCCATTTCTGCTGGAAGAATGTCTTGGAGATGTAGTTGGGTATTGTTCGCTCAACCTTGGACAGGTTGTAGAGGTTGTACTTGTTCCACGTTTGGCGGACTCTCTACTCGGTGCAAGAGACTGGTCAGCCAGACTGGAGGACAGGATCATCACAAGGCACGCCGTCGGTGGGTGGGAAGGCATCGCGGAGACAAGGGACAAGATGATATGGCGACGGGTGCAGTGCTTACCCCCCGTTTCAAACTGTGGAACTTTAATGTCCTTCTCAACTTCATTCTGGTCTGTGGAGGGATTCGAGCGGCACAGACCGGACTCGATATGCAAGGAGGCAAGGGATTCGAGTCGAACTGGCCGGGTCCGTGGCGATGTCGGGCTAGGACAGTGGTCAATGAATGAATGGGGCTCGCCCTGCTGCCGTCGCGACTCTCCAAAATTTTAGGACGTGCGGCTGCTCTGCTCACTCGCAGTCGCACTAACCCGTTGGAGCGACAGGCTCTGGAGCTCCATATAATGGGACGTGCAAGGGCCGCCCTCTTGCGCGGGCTGGATTGTGGGGGTACCTGGGTACCTGCACCAAAACCCTGGCTGCTTCGCTCTATCGCAGCTCTTATCGGTACAGAAAAAGTTCAGCGGCCGGCCTTGGATCGACCTTCTGATCGACCTTCTTTCTTTTCCCATCTCCCCCATCATCCCCATCCTCCAGGGCAGTCTGATCGCCTTCGCTGTTCTGAAACCAATCGCAACCCTCTCCCCTACAGCTAACAACAGCGCATTGTGCAGGCCCGAGTCCCTCGAGCCCCTCGCCGCACCATTACGACATTACCTCCCTTGTCGTCGCCAACCATTGTGCATTGTGCCCCACCACCGCAAGACTCACCTCGGCGGAGAGTCATACTCTGCTCGCACCGCACAAAAGCTCCCACAACCCCTCTTCAACTGTGCCGTGGTTGAGCGCGCCACTTCCTCTTCTTACCTTGCCATTCGAGAATTCACTACAGAAACCATGGCCGACACAGCCACCCTAGCTGAGGCAACCCAGCCCGAGGTGTCTGCCTCCGCCACAGAGGCAACCACCGACGCTGCTCCCGCTGTCGAAACCACCCAAGACGAGCCCGTCAAGGCTGATCAGACCGAAGAGGCTGCGGCGACCGAGAAGAACGGAGACACCGCCATGGAGGCGGGCGATGTGAAGGAGGACAAGGACGACAACGCTCACAAGACCAGAGCGCATGGCCACCACCACCACGACAACAAGAGCAAATTCGATCCTTCCGTTCTGTCTGTCACCGACGACCCCCAAAAGATCCGTGTCCAGGTACGAACATGATCCCGAGACACTGAGGCTATACAGAGACCTTGCTGACAATTACTTAGGTCGAGTTCTACTTTGGTGACCACAACCTGCCCCAGGACAAGTACATGTGGAACCTGACTGGGGGATTCGACAACAAACCTGTCCCTCTGAAGAAGATCTGCTCTTTCGGTCGCATGCACCGTTTCCAGCCCTATGAGTCTGTCGTCAAGGCTCTCCGCGACAGCCAGTTCTTGGTTATCTCCGGTGAGGAGGACAACGAGACAGTCGCTCGCAAAGTCCCCTACAAGCCCTCCAAGCCTGGCGACAAATTCCCGATCTCGGTCTACGTCAAGGGCTTCGGCGAGGAGCAGCCGTCTACCCAGTTCGACATCGAGGCTTTCTTTGCGAAGTTCGGTCCAGCTAATGCCATTCGACTTCGCCGAGATGATGAACATCTTTTCAAGGGTTCTGTCTTCGCCGAGTTCGAGACCGAGGAGCACGCCAAGGCTTTCTTGGCCCTTGACCCCACGCCCCAGTATGAGGGGCGTGACCTGAAGATCATGTCCAAGCGAGACTACGTTGACGAGAAGAACCAGCTGATCAAGGAAGGCAAGCTCCAGCCCAGTAAGAGCAAGGGCCCGCGAACCTTCTGGGAGGGCGTGGATCTCAACAAATCCCAGCATGGAGGCTTCAAAGGCGACAAGGATGACTGGAAGGCCCGCAAGGATCACGACCGCAGGAACAACAACCGAGGTGGTAGAGGTGGACGTGGGCGGGGACGCGGAGGCCGTGGTCGCGGAGGCCGCGATTTCGACCGCAACAACAGGCGCGATCGAGATGAGGTCGCAGGCGAGAAGTCTGGCGAGTCCAACGGCAAGCGCTCTCGCGATGAGGATGGCGCCGCCGCCCGGGAGCCCCCAGCCAAGAAGGTCGACACCAAGGCGGAGGCTTGAGGGAGTCTTGGATTGGGATTTGGACAGGATGAGCTATACGCTTCCTGAGTGATACCCGGATCGATATCTTCGGCATTTGAAACAGTTTCCTTCGCACCCCCAGGACTGCGAGTTAAAAACGGTGGACAGGATCGGCGTTATACGGTTGGTTGCTTTCAGTCATTGCTCATCAGTTTGGAAATGTGTAGTCTTTGCGAATAATCGCAGTTCTGACCTCGTCATTGATGAACGAAGGGGCTTCCAATCTGCATGACAACTAGTTGAGGGCTTTTCGTGCATCGTGTCTGCATAGGCATAGGCCACATTTAGACTTGCTCAGGGACACGATCATCCCAATGAGATCCAGTCTCCGCAGCAGGTCCGATGACAGCTGAAGTGTGAGCAGCCAGCAGTTTCGCACACCTTTGTATCATTACGCACAAGAGTAGTTCTTAGATGGACTCCAGCATCAAAGAAAGAAAGAGAAAAACAGGTGTTTCCATGACTGCAGTCAACGATTGTGCGGCAACAGTTTGGGTACATTTTCCATCTCCTGACTTTGAAAATCAGGTTTAGTGGAGGTCGTGTCCCTTCAATGCTTACTCTGATACTAAAGTCAAGAACGTGAAAGTGGTGAGCTCAACAGGGCTTCACAGAGCTGGTAAGTCCGCACATCTCTCACAGGAGCGCGTTTCATTTAGAAACAAAAATGTGGGACGTGGGCAGGTCCCGCAGATAATTGCGCTCTTTTGACCAAGAGGATAGTTATCCATCCATTGAACAACGAAGCCTTGTATTTGAAAAGGTACCGCACGGCTCCACGGAAGGTTGCGTCAGCAGAGGTTGACGTCGTGTTTTTGAAACCCGGAAGACCACCGCTACGATCTTATCTCTGCACTGCTCTCATGTCGAAGTGTGCTCCGATGGCTTTGTTGTATGGTTCCGGGGCCACCCAACGCCAATTTCCAACTTCTCAATGTCGGATTTCAAACATCTGCCCGATCTTATGGTCCAGGGAAGAGCTTTGCTCGCAGTCTATTTCGATGGCCCAACTATGATGAAGCCAACTGTCGAACTCAGCCAACGATTCTGACTTGTTGGTTTGCAAGTCGTCTCCATGAGACGACGACACTGCGCAGGTTATCCCCTGGCTTGTCATGGAGGAAATTGCCCCACAGGAGGTTCTCGCAAAAGGAGGTATTCACCTACAAGGTCATCTCAGAGCGGGGTCCCCCAGAGGGTATCCCAGAGGAGAGTATACCACAGACTATGTAACGGCAGGTCACCCTGCATGAGGTTATTCTACTGTTGTCTGTGATTCAGTAGTTCAATGTCAACGAGGGTGTCCCGGATGCCCTCCCTAAATAGATAATTCTCTTAAACACACAAAGTTTTTATGTTTACCAACTGATCGTGCAATGTAAAAAGGATGCTCTATTCTGTTGATATTTCTTTTTCCCCTTCTTTTGAATATATCAGCATTCCAGTGGCAAGTTACTTTCGGTTGCTTGGAGGTAGGACTCTTGGACTGCCCCCGGCCAACTCCACCGCGCGTACCAAACTAAGGTCACTAACACAACATGTGGACGAGTCATCCTGGCCCTTTTCGCCACCATTTTCAGTATTAACAGTTACAAGAGCCCTGCTGCAGAAATGAATGTCCGCATCTGCTCTGGCCCAGTTGGGAATTTTAACTTTGAAGGGCAAGTCTACCAGACGGGCCTCACCGTAGTATGTATTTGAGTGACTGTTGTCCATTCCTAACATTATCAGAGGCACACAGTCTTAAGAAGTCAATCACACATCTAATCACCACAGCCAGGGGCCAAAAGCTTGAGTAGTGGAAAAGATGGCTGTCACGGCTATTCTATGCTAGGTTACACAAGCTAATACCCTGACACCACGGACACAGCATGAACTCTGAAAGTACGGCATTCTGAGACACTGGCTAACTCCAACGGCGACTAGTATTTGTCCCCGGCCCTTAAGTCCATACCATCCCGCTGCTTAGAAACCCGGTGCGCTTTCGGCACACGGTTAAGGCCGACGCCGAGTGTCCCGATACGAAGTGGGTGACATAACTAAGCGTCTCATTTGCTGCCGTGCTTGTTGGCCGCCTTAGCGGTGAGATCTGCACCCAGTTTACCCACTTCAATGCGGTTTCCCTTAGTCGTTAGTGAAGAAATTGTGCGAGTCGGCACCGAAGATAGTGGATCCCGGGAGTCGGCATTGAGATCAGTTGAGGGTGCGCTCTTGTGTTGTTGAAAGGCCTCGCCGACACCAATCGGTGGTCGCTGCCACTTCCCCTTTTCTTCAGGCGAGGAGGAGACAACGACTTCTATGTGGTTCAGAACTGGGAGTTGCGTTATTGCATGTCTGGCCCACCTCTGTATATAACCTGAGGGCAGTTACATCAACGGAGCCTGTCTTCGTGCTCGATTCACCCAACACAGTGCACACACTCTCTACATTTACTATCAACTCAAATTCGGTCATAAAAGGCACTAGAGACCCTTTCAAAAGAATTTTCAATCGTCGGTGCCCCAAGGCTCAATGGAGGAGGCCCAAGGAATTGGGGATGGCCCTTCGTCATCACCGTCGCAGGGACCTGCAAACAATGGGACAGAGATACAAGACTTTGGAAACTCAGGCCAAGGAAATCAAGACTTGAACCATTTGCATCACGAATCGTTAGATGGAAACGCCAGGAACATCAGACGCGATGGCGACAAGATCGAGGTGGAGAAGCCAGGCTCGCCCACAGACGATGATTCCTCGAGCTCCTCAGGGTCCATGTCTGAAGACGAGGTCCGGCTCGGGCGATCGAGTTGCTCTGGCCGCCCCGAGGTTGCAAGATCAGTCAGCCATGTACGCGACGGGATCGAGAGCCGACATGATATCGAGGCCGCGCTCCCACTCGAGAAGCAGCCGACTCCGCGACACCTAGCAGACCCAGGCCTCGTAACCTGGAATACCGAGGACCCAGAGAACCCTAAGACTTGGCAAACGCGCCAGAAATGGGCGGCTGTCTTCGTGGTGTCAACGTTCACGTTAATCAGCCCCGTCTCATCCACCATGACTGCACCGGCGTTGAACTCCATTGCCAGCGAGCTTAACATTACAGACGAGTTTGAGAAGCAACTGTCACTCTCTATCTTCGTTCTTGGTAAGTTTCCCAGAGGACAAGACCCTCAGACATCTCAGTTTACTAACACATGTCCCAGCGTATGCAATTGGTCCTCTACTCCTCGGGCCACTTAGCGAGCTGTATGGCCGCGTCATTGTCCTTCAGCTTGCGAACCTCTTCTACCTCTTCTTCAATCTGGGCTGTGGCCTGAGCCGAACAAAAGTGCAGCTGATAGTATTCCGATTTCTTGCAGGGTTCGGCGGGTCTGCTCCCCTCGCGATCGGTGGCGGTATTCTTTCAGACCTGTTTACGGCCGAAGAGCGAGGAAGAGCCATGAGCATCTACAGTCTCGCACCACTTCTCGGACCTGCCATTGGGCCTATCGCAGGAGCTTTCATATCCGAAAACACTTGTAAGCATCACTCTTGTCCTGTCCTGGACCCCAAGTCTTTCACGTTTTGGAATGTTCTAGAATGCAACACTTTAGGATCCATAGCAGGACTAACGTCATACTTAGCCTGGAGGTGGATCTTCTACGCCACGACAATAGCTGACGCCGTGATCCAATGTGCCGGGGTCTTCCTTCTGCGGGAGACCTACACCCCGGTCCTGCTGCGGTGGCGGAAAGAAAAGCTCATGAAAGAGACAGGAAACATGGACCTCCACACCGACTTCGATGACCCGGACAGGACCATTTCCCGAACTTTGGCCACTGCCTTTGTAAGGCCATTTCGTATGTTGCTCACGCAGCCGATCATCCAGGTCCTTGCTCTTTACATGATGTTCCTTTATGGCTTGATGTATCTAATTCTTAGCACGTTCCCGGGCCTCTGGGCGTCGTACGGAATGAGCACTGGAATCGGTGGGCTAAACTACATAGCCCTCGGGCTCGGGTTCTTCCTTGGAGCTCAGATCTGCGCTCCCTTTCAGGATCGTATATATGCCCGCCTGAAGAAGCATTATAACGTGACCGTGGGGCGCCCGGAGTTTCGAATTCCTATGATGGTGCCTGGCGCCATCATCCTGCCCGTCGGTCTCATAATCTACGGCTGGACTGCTCAGTACCGAGTTCATTGGATCGGCCCTGACATCGGGGTTGTTTTGTTGTCGATGGGAGTCATTGTTGGCTTTCAAGCCATCCAGGGGTTTCTAGTGGACTCATATACAAGATATGCTGCGAGTGCCGTGGCCGCGGCAACGGTACTGCGCAGTCTCGCTGGTTTTGGGTTCCCGCTCTTTGCACCCAGCTTATATGCCAGGCTGGACTATGGCTGGGGAAATACTATGCTTGCATTCATCGGTATTGTGATTGGTTGGCCTGGTCCCATCTTGCTGTGGAAGTATGGGCAGAGATTGAGGGAGAAATCTACTTTTGCGGCAGGGCCAAGATGATGCCATGGAATGTTATGGCATGAACAAGATTTTCAATATATATATACACATATATATAAACCCAAGCTCGTGCGCAGGCTTGAGATGACTATTGGGTCACATCAAGTAATGTAGCATTTGGGGTTGACAGTAAACACACTTGCATTTTGTGATTTAGAAACCTGATAAACCCTCAGCATATATATGTGTGTGTTTATCTCTTTCACAGAAATATCGATTATCTGTTTACAGTTCTCATATCGGGAAAGTGAATCACCTCGCCGGCGACTACGAGCAACCATCCCCTTCCATGCCGTGTACACCGGCAAGAGCGATGTAAGAACAAGTTCCAACAGGCCCTCGAGCGGTAGAGTTCTGTGTGGGCTTGAGTGAAATGTCTCTCATCTCAATGTTGTAACACGGGTATCTATCGGAACATGAAACTAATGTCATGCGATTGATGTTTGAGGAGTCGAGCCAGCCTGTGAAGTTGACATAGGCGACATTTGAGACCAGCAGGTTGAGGTGCCAGAGAAGGAGCCTATTGTCAGAGTTCTGCTACCACAGGCTGAAACCCGAAATTCAATTGAGGAAAACATGATCACAAACGTCTATAGTGTCAAACCATCTGTATGTGAACTTTACGCCAGCCCTATATGTTCCTGTGGAACCCAATCACAGGACTGTAGTTATTTTGCACCCATTTGTCTCCCTAAGTAGAGTTTGCGTTAACAGAATTTTATTCCAAAGGCAACTCCTACGAGTCTATCTCTAAACCTTGCTTGCCCCAGGGGAGCGATGTGTCACAAGCAGCGAAAACTGTTATGATGAGTGCCACACAGTGCAACCTCGACAGTAGAGCTTTTGTGATTCCCTGATGGGAGGAGAATGGAAGCAAGAAGACAACCCACGAATGCAGCATAAATGCCATCAAACCACATTGATGTTTTATTTATTATATTGACAGACACAAACTGGACTCTGGATTACAGAAACTGTGTAACATGTTTAGTCGAATTTGGAGATGTGGTGCGGAGATGTGGTATTTAACTCACAGTGCTCAATAAGGACGTCAGAGACATTCCAGAAGACGAAAGGCATTGGTCTTTCGGGTTGGGTTTCACCTGCCTCGGGGGGGGGGTACCAAGTGCTACCACTGCATTGATCTTGGCTATTCCGTAGCCATTGACATGGGATCCTTTCGGCTGAGATGATGAATCCGGCGGCGTGGTTCTGGAAGACCACTGTTCCGCCGTTGTTGCACACTTCGAAGGCTTGGAGAGTTTGAGGGACGTCGTCCTCCTTTTTCCAAGTGGGACAAGGGTGCATGTCTTTCCTGAGTCTGCTGGGCTGCGAGGAATGAACATGGGCTCAAAAGCACCCTCTGCTAGCATTCCTGAGCCGAGGCCGAGGAGGCTGGCTCAGCAGAATGCACCGGCTTGGCATATCACGTTGGCAATTACTGTACAAGAAGTCAGCTGCGCCAGTCAATCTCAAGATCGATTCGTTGTGAAGGAGATTACGGCATTCATAAAGTAAAGCGTGCCGAAACCACCGTTCAGCCACTCCGAACTCAGCTCACCCGAAGCTCATTTTGAGAGCATGGATCACCCCTAGGCACGTAATTAAACAGCTTGCTGAATCTCTGACCTGTCATGATTGGAGGCAATTTTTAAGAATGCGGTGAAGTGAAATTGGGAGCTGGGTGAGATGCCAGGGTTGGCCTCCGGATCTACAGGATTGTTTGCGTGTCGCATGCGGGGAAAGCAGTGGAGGTCAGGAAAAGGTTTAGAGTTCTCGCTACGTTGCCAACCGAGAAAGCTTCTTCGTCCTCGGGCGAACGCTAAGTTTTGACTCGATCGTCCCATCTCACCATGCAATGATATACCGACCCTTGTCCTACGCATGTTGGAACCGCGGGGCGCGCTTCTCCAAAAACGCAGACAGCCCCTCTTTACAATCTTGAGTGCTGAACGTCGCGTAGTACAACGCCTTTTCATGAACCATGCCGGCCTCAAGATGCGAGTTCTCGGCTAATCGTTGGGGGGAAAATGGTCAGCGGGCGTCTACATGGTCAGCACCAGGGGTGGCGGGCTCACCTGTCAAGACGGCCTGTTTTGCAGACGCGACGACAGTTGCAGACAAGGATGCAATCCGCCTGGCAAGTTTGATTGCTTCCTCCTCAACATTTCCCTTGGGAAACACCTTGTTGACAAGACCAAGATTGTGGAGCTCGGCGGCAGCGACCGAGTCACCCGTCAGGATGAGTTCCATGGCCTAGATGGTCGTGTCAGTCAAGTGCTCGAGACAGCAAGGGAGTGGGCGCCCGGGGGTTTTACCCTATACTTTCCCAAGGCCCGGGCGAACCTCTGAGTCCCTCCAGCACCAGGAATGGTGCCAATAGTGATCTCTGGGAGTCCGAATCTGGCATCTTCTTCAGCGTAGATGATATCACACTGGCGGCGTTTGCTGTCAATACGGTCTCCAGCGCTACCGGGACATTGGCCACGATACTTACCGCCAAGGCAATCTCACAGCCGCCCCCCAACTACTCAGTCGTCAGTATGTGCAGCTTGGTTGAACAAGAAAACATTGTACTGACAGCGAAGCCAGTCACAGCAGCGACTGAGGGTTTTGAGAAGTGGGCAAAGGCATCTGTGAGGTCCTTGAGGAAGCCCCTCTGGTGTGCCTCGGCGGTTGAGATGTGGACCAGCTCCTTGAGGTCCATGCCGGCTGCCCTCGTCGGTCGCTGATCAGCATGTCTGGGTTATGTCTGGTCTTGTCGTCATCAGGGTTACTTGCCACAGAAGGGCCCGCCACCTGGGCTGCCGGACACGACCAGTGCGCGGATGTCGTTGCGTGCGTCCAGGTAAGCCAAGGCTGCAACTATGGCATCGATCATGGCCTGGGTGAAGGCGTTTCGTTTCTGTGGGCGGTTGAGTTGCACGACCGCCACGCCGTCGTCATCGGCCAGGACTTTGATGTGCTCTGTGGAGAGGTGGACGATATCTTGCATCAGGGTTCCGGCCATTGTCATCATAGGGGGTGGTGATTTGTCAGGGCAAAATTTGAAATCCAGGCCTTCAGCTGGGCAAAGAGTTGCCCTTTTCAACAGAGCACGGGTGGGCAGGGACGGCAGGAAGTGTCGTGCAGTTTCAGAAAGAGGCATACTGGTCCGAGTGCAACCGGGCAGAGAAGGGAGGGCGCGCATGTGAGGCCAGCGAGATGTGCAGGGCGCAGCATCCGCGGCCGGGTGAGGGCCAGCATGATTACCCAGCTAGGTAGTTGGTTAGCTACCCCTAGGTGGTTGAGCATGTAAGGGTGGTGGTATATGTGGTTGCTTCTTGCTCCTGCCTGCTGGCCTGCATGTGCGCAGAGGGTGCCCGCAGAGGGTACCCGCAGATTGTGTTGCGTCAACATACATGGCAGGATATTATCAATCAGATATGGACGTTGAATCGGGCAGGAGGAAGTCAGGACGGCGACCCTTGGGCAGCCCTTGGCGCGCTGGCTCGCTGGCTCTGGCCCGGCTGGGCCCCTAGGTTGGTTCAAAAGCTTATTTGACAACCGGGCGCGTTGGATCACACCCGGCGGCACCAGGCACTTGCAGGGGTCGGCCTGCGAGTCTGGACGCCCTCCAACTTCCGCAGTTGCTGGATCCGGATCTTGGCGTCAAACTCCCAAGCCCGCCATGCCTCGCCCTCTGCGCCCTCTGCGCCGTCTGCGCCCTCTGCGCACCTTGCGCGCTTTTGCGCCGGGAAACGCCATGGTCAGGCTGAATGACAAACCTCTTACCAACGACCAGGGAAATCAAGGAACTTGGTCCTTCCATCCTGCAGCGCAGCGTCCCAGCGCGTCTGCCACCAACAGCTCCAGCCTGGGCAGGCAGATGCAGCGTGACCGAACCGCGTCTTCCGTCTCCCCCTTCCGCCCAACATGCAACCACCGCACCACACCTGCGCCTCCGTATTTCGCATCGCCATCGCCATCGCCCTCGCCCTCGCCCTCAGGGGTCCCTCTTGGCTGCTGCCCACCCAAGCCCCTCCCCCCCGGCCCCTCGGTCGCTACCATGGAAGGAAGGAACCCCAAGAAGGAGGAAGGGGTGCACATGTGCCGTGACGACAGTCCCAAGGGGCCAGTCTGCCTCGTCAATCGCGTCCCCCGCCTTCCAAACCAAATTACCTACCTGCCCATGTACACTACACTACTGTGGTACGCCTCATGCATACCTGTCTCGCATAGCATTCCGCCCTCAAAACTTCCTTCCACATATCGCCAGGGCATCGGTGATCTCTGGGCCCAATTTCCGACCCACCGTCGATATCACCGTGATCCCCGGCCTACAGGTTCCTAAACCATCTTGTTCGTCCGCCTAGCCTACCAATACCCGCACTTCCCACTGCCCAGCAATGTCTGGATGTCTGGGTGGCTGCATGTCTGCATCGATCGATGCAACCGAGTCCACTTTGTTGCTTCTTCCGGCCGCCTTCCTCCATGCTTCTTCGCCCGCTTCCCTCTCCTCCCGCCTGAAGCTCGCTTGGGAGCCCGCATGCCTCCTTCCTGCAGCTCTCTTTTGCCTCGATCCCATCAAAAAGGCGTCATAGCTTTCGAGAATGAGTACACAGTATACACTTGACGAGCGACGTCAACATAGACTGTCTGCATGCGCCCTTCGAGCCCGCATACGCCGATGCCACACCATGTGACAGTGACCCGTATCAACGAAACCGATGAGCTCTCGGTGTGCCGAAAGATCGTCCCTATGCTGCCACCGGCGATAGTACCCGTAGAACAAGCAACCATTGAGGGATCCGGTGTGGAGGGCCCCACCTCGCGTGCGGATGATTCCAGCCATGTTTTTTTGTTTCAATACCCGCTGCGACTTGCTTTGTTTTTTTGCTTCCCGCGGGGCCGCTCGCCAACATCCAGGTGACGATCCACTCGGCTCCTGAGCCCGCCTTGCATGTGGCCGGCCCCATGGGTCCACCCCAGATGCGCTCCTCCCGCCCCCGCTCAGCGGCCAATTCGGGGGTTTTGCCCTCCGGGAACCTGATCTGATAATCTTCCAGCCTCCGTGTTGCGCTTACTTTCTGGAAAGGGAATTTGCCCCGGGAAGAACAGGTGTGTATCTGACTCTCCATTCGTCCAAAGATGTAGCACAACCCTACAATATAACTCGTTATAACTATCTCAGCATTCCATTACAAGTTGCTTTTTTTTTTTTTACAAAAGAAAATATTTTTAAATATTTTTATGAGGATTTTTTAAGCAAGAAAATTTACGGATATATGGCCTAAAACTCATATTTAGGGGGGAAAGATTAAACGAGAAGTCTTACTAAAACAATTTTAAAATAATTATTTGATTATTTATACTATCTTGAAACTCAATATAGCTGCATGCCTCCTACTTTCGATACAGCTTGTGTGTGGTAGTTTTTTCAATACAACTGAAGCGGGAGTATTTAGACGGTATGGCACAAGAACCACTGCGACGCTGCAGGCCACTCTGGACAGCTACACTGCTGCCGGGCAACGTGCAAGTCATTCCAACCGATTATTGTGAACCTTCAGAGCCTTGTCGACGTCGATCTTCATGCAAGGCATGGACAGCCTGGCCTCGGTATCGGGCTGCAGTGCGACATGGACCGGGACAAGCTACTAAGAGAGGCGAAGGCAACGACTGACACTACAACCTTCCTCCAACCTTCCTCATTGGTGTAATCGTGGGGGTAATTGGGAACGTGTCCTCGACGCCATGCACAGAAGTGGACGAAGAGCTGCACATACCCACAGACTCGAACACACAATGGCTGAGAAATAGAGGCGACCACCACGCTTGTTTGAGACTAGGCATAATCCAGCTGGCTCTATTGGGCGCCTAGACATGTGAAACTCAAACCCACGCCGGAAATATACGTTAAGTAATTTAAATACCTTTTTTTTACCTTACTGTTGTTTTTCTTGTATATACATATCTATATTATAAAATGTAAATTATTTAAAAAGAAAATTAAACCTTGTAACTAGAATAAGGCCATAAAAGAAATGGTTTAAAAACTAATGTTAGTTAAAAAGAAGTCATAGAATATTATAGGAAATTCCTATATAATAGTTTCCTATTATGTGATATGGTTATATGTACTAATGTGGGTTGATGTGATATGGCTACATGTACTAATGTGGGTTGATGCACCATGCCTATATGCTAAGCCCAGTCTACGCCCTATCTGGAATGTGGCCAACGCTCGCCTATGCATCCGAACTGTCACTATGCTTGCCATACCAAAGTGATGCAAGGCTTCGGGTGTCATTTAGCACAGTGCCAAGTTGGAGCTTCACCGTTAAGGTGATGTAGTAACATGCAACTTCAAGCACGAAAACAAGCTTAACCAGATCACAAGCTTGTAGTCTCAAGTGCCACTCGCCTCCTGTCACTGGTGGGCTCGCGGAAGAAGCAGCTCCAGCCATATGGAGGGTTCCGTGGCCTCATGGACGGATTCGGCAAGCCAACTGCTATATAAGACGTAGACATGGCCCGCCATCGAGAGCAAAAGCTTACTGGGAAATCCCCAGGAACCGCTGGTGTTTATCCCAAGGCGTCACGACTCTTTGTTACCTGTCAGATAGTTTATGAGAACATCTACTCCGAGACTTTGTCTAACCCCATGCTGGCCTGAGACCTCTCCCAGTTGCCCACACTTGCCCTCCTTACTGTTATTAGACATTGCCCACCATGTCGTTTCACGCGACCTCATCTCTGTCCCAAGGGGACCAAGTTCTCTTCAACAGATACGGAAAGGGACCAACGATTCCCCTTCCTCACCACACTATCACAGACGCATTCCAAGCAACTGCCTCTGCGTATCCGCACGCGACAGCAGTCCGTGAATGCTTCGACTCCGAGAGGGTGTTGACGTACGCTGAGCTGGATGCGCGCTCTAACGTGATAGCTAACTATCTCGTTCAAATTCACGGAGTGGGCCCCAGCCAGAGGGTCGTCTGCGTCTATTCCCGATCTGTCGAGATGTGCGTGTTCATCCTTGGCGTCTTAAAGGCGGGAGCGCAGTACGTGCCGATTGACGGCGCTGTGATGGTAGAGGACAGTCTGAGGCAGTAAGTGCACTTTTGGCCGGTAAATCGATCCAGGTGTTGGATGGATTTCTGATATCCTCGCAGCGTTATCTACGACTCGGGAGCGAGCGTTGTGCTTTGTTTCTCTACCTTCAAGGACAAGGTTGAGAGGAGCATGCCGGCTGGAAGCTCTGCCAAGGTTGTCGCTTTTGACGCCGCAGATTCCATCTGGACGACTGGAGACACGCAGAGGCTGAATGTCAATATTCGGCCGCAAGATGGAGCCTATGTCATTTACACGTACGCTCATCCCATCATTTCACAAAGTTCTAGCGTGAAAACTAAAACCAGTTCTTAGATCTGGCACAACCGGGAAGCCAAAGGGCGTGGACTGCAGCCATATGAACCTCTGCAACACCCTGCTCAACGAGCCAGGCAAGCTTGGCATCACAGTTGGCACCGAGGTGGCTTGCGTGCTGATGCTGAGCTTCGACCTGTGCGCGTGGGAGATCCTCACGACGTTAATGAACGGAGGTACCTTGAATCTGCGAGGACCTTCCCGCAGAGGCGGTGACCGTGAGATTTGGAACGCATGCCTTGGCCGCGTCGACGTTGTCATCAGCACGCCGACAGGGGCCCAGAAATACTTTCCAAAGCGCTCCGAGTTCCCAAATGTCAAGACAATCGTCGTGGGAGGGGAGCCTTGCCCCGTCTCACTTGCTGAGGAATGGTATGTACAAATTGTTTTTTTGCTGCTATTTTCCGTCCAACCTTTCTCCCCATCCTATCTCAAAACGGAGTTATCAGCACCTCGACTGTGTAACATACATTTGTTGCAATCTAGCACGAGAGCTTGTGCTATTACAGGCCGTGTTTACTCTCGATCAGCAAAAAAATATCCCCATTGAATTAGCGCAACCAATTCCTTGTGCTTCTCGATCAGGAGCCGTTTTACTTACGCATAAGAAAAGGTCTCCTCACGTCAAGTTCTACAACATCTGTGGTCCTACTGAGATCACAATCCTGAACACTGCTCAGCTCCACGAACCCGGCACAAAACTCACAATTGGCACGCCCATTCCGAACACAAACGTGTACATCTTGGATGACTCGCTGAATCCCGTGCGGATTGGAGAGATCGGCCTGATGTGGGTTGGCGGACTCAGCGTCTCCAGAGGTTATGTCAACTTGCCAGATCTGACAGCTCAGAGATATCGTCCAGACAAGTTCGCAAGCGACGGTAGTATGATGTTCAACACAGGGGACCTTGGCCGTTGGCTGGGCAACGGCGAGCTCGAGCCCCTGGGTCGCAAGGACGACCAAGTCAAGATCAAGGGGTTCCGCGTGGAACTCGACGGCATCTCTGCCACAATGGAGTCCTTCCCGGGCGTCGAAAAAGCGGCTGCCATCAAGATTGGTGAGCTGCTATGGGGCTTCTACAGCGCCGCTGGCATTGTGGACGAGGTCGCGCTGAAGGCTCACCTTGCGACGCGCCTTAACCACTACGCCCTCCCTTCCAAGCTTGTCCATATGACGATTATGCCAATGACCCCCGGTGGGAAGATCGACAAGAGGACGCTGAAAGAACTCGGGGCTGCCAACGAAACCGAGATCACCAAGCCGCCCCAGGACATTCCGACGCCGCCACCCACGGTCTACTCGCAGGAGACAGCTGTTGGGTTGTACAAGCCTGGAACAGTGGAGAAGAGCCTCGAGCGCGGCTCGATTACGGAAATGGAGAGCGTCAACGAGAAGGAGATCGAGTTGCCAGCCAAGAACGGTTTCCACGGTCAGAGATGGTTCCGTCACAGGGCCCTGTCCGCCTACAGGAAGCTTTTCCTTGTCATTTTCGGCATCAACCTCATCGCCTTCATTGTCATGCTCGTCAACGCGCCGAGCGAGGGCCTCCCAGCCAACAACCTCGCCACAGCGGTCGCGGCGAACCTCCTCGCGTCGGTGCTCTTCCGCCAGGAATACGTCGTCAACTTTGTCTTCTGGCTTGCTACCCGCTGCCCGACATCCGCACCGCTCTGGATCCGCCGCCACCTCGCCCGCTGCTATCACATGGGCGGTATCCACTCGGGCGCCGCGGTGACGGCCACGCTGTGGTGGGTCATCTTCGCCGTACAGTCGACCATCTACTTCGTCCAGGGCAGCGAGAAGTACCACATAAACAGCGCGACCGTCGGGCTCACCTTCACCATCCTGCTCCTGCTCAACGTCATCCTCGTCATGGCGTACCCCACCATCCGGCCCAAGTTCCACGACCAGTTCGAGTGGACCCACCGTTTCGCGGGCTGGACGACCCTCGCCCTCGTCTGGGCGCACATCGTCGTCTCGACCGCCTCCCTCACGCCCGCCGGTGTCCCGCTGGGCGGCGAGCTGCTGCGCAGCCCTGCGATCTGGCTGGTCTCTCTGACCACGCTCTCCATCGCGCTTCCGTGGATCCGACTGCGCAAGGTCAACGTCGTTGTCGAGCCTTTGTCAAAGCACGCGGTCCGGCTGTACTTTGATTTTTGCACGCCACCTCCCGGCAGGGCTGTCCGCATCACGGATAACCCTATGAGGGAGTGGCACGCGTTCGCCACGGTGACTGAGCCGGACAAGCCGGGATTCAGCATTGTTGTCTCGCGGGCTGGTGACTGGACCGGACGCACGATCGAGAACCCGCCCACCAGGATTTGGACTCGTGGCGTTCCGGCCTCTGGGGTCCTGCGCATGGCGCCGCTCTTCAACAAGATCGTGCTAGTTGCTACTGGGTCAGGTATTGGACCTTGTTTGCCAGTTATCATGGGTATGTCGTCTCTGGTTCCCTGCCTCTGAGAGGTGATATTCTTCCCAAGAAAAGGGTGATAAAGCACCATTTTCGCACAAAATGCTAACACACCAGGTGACACAACAGCGAAGAAGGTTCCTTGCAGGATCTTCTGGTCCACTCCCGCTCCGGAGAAGACGTTCGGCCGAAAGATAATTGACGCCATCTATGACACGGACCCCGAAGCAGTAGTCTGGAACACGCGCGAGCAAGGGCGCCCCAACATGGCGCTCGAGGCGTACAAGCTCTACAAGGCGAGCGACGCGGAATGCGTCTGCATCATCAGTAATGGCCCCGTCACCTCAAAGTTGGTGTATGACCTCGAGTCAAGGGGAGTACCGGCATTTGGCCCAATCTGGGATTCATGAGTATGCGCTGTCCGGGGATTTGACTATTAAGCTGTGTTTCCTTGATTTTGTCACGTTTTCCTGCTAAAATGAATCGTTTCCCTTACTGAATATATTGTTTCTTTGGATGGACTTGGGTCAGCGTTTCCACTATGTATCCACTTTTCTCCTTTGCACGCTCTTTGGGAACGAGGTGTGTTTTCACGACTGACTTCAGGATTTGTAATTACCTCTCCGATGGCTGACACAGATTTTGGTCGGACCTCTCTATATTCCATCAGGCACACGTATTTGTTGTACCCTAGATTACCGATAAATGATAGATTTCCCTACCCTTTCAATCTTAGACGTGTTTTAAAATTATGTATTACGTGAAACTCGCCCAACCCAGCCCAAGTGCTTGTTGACAACCTTGGTTGACTGACAATTTGGAGCATATCCATCCATTAGAGCCCCCTTCTACTGTGATCAACTAACTGCATATGAAGTCAGGGTCGGACGCGCAGTTCCGAGGATTCAGAACCTTCAAATCCCACAGTAGTGATCAAGCAATCATGAGATGCCTCGTTTGAGATGCCTTGTTTAAGAAATTTACACTGTCTTAATATGAGGATTTCGAATTGCGCGCTGCTCAGGCATTAGCCGCGCGATAAGATTGCTACAAGCCTCAATTGCTTCTGATAGTATACCCAAGCAACTATAGTATACTTTATCGATAGTGGCAAAAGCCTCAACCCCGGAAGTCTACTACTTCGTGGCTACCCAATAGTCCTAGCAATTATAATCAAGCCAGGAGCAAACTTTGAGGCTGGAGTAGGTATTTGGGTCTGCATTGAAACATATTATATGTTTGTCACACTTGGTATCCTTGAGTACACTCCTAATAGGACTGCTTCTCGGCTTAACAATGCAAGCCCAATAGACACTTTGACGTTCTTTACGAGAAGCTTTTGCTTCTCTGAGCACAGTGTGTGAAGCTGTGCCCTCTTCTCTGGCCAGGTCGTCTCGCTCTGCAATTGACGATTTTGTCCCTGCTGGTCCTGGTCCTGATCCTGACTGTAGTGTGGTCCTAGGAGCCTTGCTTGAAAATCCCCAAACATTTGCCTGTAATTGATGTCCCTGTGGTACTAGCTGTGAAGAACCTAGACCAGATACACGTACAGCACTCATCGGGTTGAACCCTGAACATGCCCACCGGCAGGACCCCCACACCTCCTGGCCACTAGCAGAGTTGGGATTTCACAGCGACACCCAACAGGCGCGGGCGGGATCAACCAAGCCGGGACCGGGGCCCCACGAGGGTGTGGCAGGGCGGATCGATTCATGCAAGCCTCGTCCAGGTGTGGCCTTATCTCGCGTGTCAAGCGCCTCTTATCGTCAACAACAAGCAGCGAGAGGCACCATGCCCACGGGAGAAAAAGCAACCTTGGAAGACTTGCAGCTGAGCACATCTGCAGCTGAGCACATTCACACTTGCCTAAACAGGACGTCCCGCCTGGAGCGCAGCCACTTGCAGCCCACGCCCATATCGCCCTCTTTTTGGCGTGGCGTTCACGTCTCGCCGCCCGCCCTGCCGAGCATTATCACAAGTCAGGCCTTGGTCGTCCTTGTTTGACGGCTGGGTTGCGGTCCTGCTCTCACCAAGCCCGATGTGCCCGGATTGCACGCTAGAGACTACCGCGCACTTGTGTCGCCCCGTCGCACTCACCAGCGCTTCGGCACGCTCGCACTGGCTCTCGCCCAGGCCCGAGCCTGCGGTCGACCTGCTCAACCGAGGCCTTTCTTCCTTATCGCCGATCAGGCAGGCCAGGGCTCCCACTTGGGCGGCGCGCGAGATACGGATACAGTGCTTGCAGATAGCCCCTCTTTTTCACCTTTCACGCTCCGTACCCAGATCGCACGTTCCATCCGGCCTCCTCTCGGTGGTCCGGTGTCCTCGCGAGAATCTCACCTGATTCCCGGTCCGGGTGGGTCGGATGCTGACTGATGCCGGTGCCGCGCCGTGCCACCGTCCTCCAGCACCCGTCGTCGCCAGTCCAGGCCGTCTCCGCCCTCGCCCTCGAGTCACGGCCCACAACCGTCTGTCACGCCTCTCTGGCCGGCTGTTTTGTTTTGATCCGGCCTCTGGCCTCTGAGCATCCGCCATGGAACCTCAAACCCCTCAGTCGGCCCTCCAGCCGCAACCCGCCGCGCCAGTCCCGGAGGCCGCCCCACCTCCGCCGGCCAAGAAGAAGTCAAGGAGCAGGAATGACCCGGCTAACCAGAAGCGCCGCTGTGTCAGCACGGCCTGTATCGCATGTCGGAAGAGGAAGTCGAAATGCGATGGCGCATTACCCTCCTGTGCCGCCTGCGCCAGTGTTTATGACACCGAATGTGTCTATGACCCGAATTCGGACCACAGGAGAAAAGGCGTCTATCGCGAGAAGATCGACAGCGCCAAGGCTAGGAACTCTACCCTCCAGATTCTCATCGAGGCCATCCTCAACGCCGCGGAGGAGGATGTGCCCGAGATCACAAGAAGGATCCGCACGTGCGACAGCCTGGACACCGTGGCCGAGACCATCCTGCAGGAAGACTTTGCCAACAAGAACAACGACGATGCTCAATTCGATGACCAGGACACCACGGACCAGCCCGTAGAAGGTGAGAGAGACCTGGCCCGGAAAATGGGCGAGCTTAGGATAGAGAACGGCACTATCCGCTTCATCGGGGGAACTTCGCACCTCATCTACCAAGGCGACCCCCATGACACGCCTGCGGAGCCCGAGTCCATTGGCCTCCAGACCAACGAGGACCCTGTCACGAGTTGGTCCGAGGTGACCAAGGATAGGAATCTAGTCATTCACCTGTTGAACATGTACTGGAACTGGCACTACCCATACTTCACAACAATCTCACGCAAATTGTTTTGGCGAGACTTCCTGAAGGGCAAGCCACGAACTTTGCCAAAGGCCACAATATACTGCTCGCCCCTTTTGGTCAACGCCATGTTGGCACTGGGCTGCCACTTCACAGATGTGCCGGGCGCCTTTGCTGTGCCGGGTGACAGTCGGGCCAAAGGTGATCACTTCTTTGCCGCGGCCAAGAAACTCATCATAGACAACGATGAGTACGAAAAGCCCAGGCTGGTCACCGTCCAGGCCTTGGCTTTGATGTCCGTACGCGAGGCAGGCTGCGGGCGCGAGGCCAAGGGATGGGTCTACAGCGGTATGAGTTTCCGCATGGCCCAGGACATTGGTCTCAACCTCGACGCTGGAGCAATTGCTTCAGAAAATGGCCAGATCAGCGCTGAAGAGATCGATGCCCGAAGGATTACCTTCTGGGGCTGCTTTCTTTTCGACAAGTGCTGGTCCAACTACCTAGGCCGGCTACCACAGCTTCCCAAGAACTCTTACAATGTCCCCAAATATAGCGTTTTCCCAGATGAGGACGGCGGTACTTGGTCGCCATACGCGGACGGCGGATTCGATCAGACCCTCAGCCAGCCGGCCCGAACTAGGGCGGTTGGTCTTCAACTCTCGAAACTATGCGAGGTTAGCAGTGACTTGTTGATCTTTTTCTACCATCCGAACCACATCGGCAGGTCAAGTGGGAAGTCGGTCGAGCTGAAGAAGCTCAGTGAGCTGCACAGGCGGCTGGAAGACTGGCGCAAGGAGTTGCCCCAGGAGTTTGAGCCGAAGGATGGCCAGCTGCCGAATGTGATACTGATGCAGTAAGTTATTCCGTCTCGTTCGCCGATGCCACTGCTGATTTCCAATCTGCAGCATGTTCTATCATCTGCAGTACATTCACCTCTTCCGGCCATTCTTAAAGTACAATCCTGCCACGTCTCCGTTGCCGCCCCACGTGTCTCCCCGGCGCATCTGCACGGCCAACGCGGGTTTCATCTCGAAGCTCATGAGATTATACAAAAAGCTGTACAACCTCCGACAGATATGCAACATCGCAGTTTACATGGTCCATTCTGCCTGCACCATACATCTGCTCAACTTACCCGAGAAGACAGCAAGGAGAGACGTCATCCACGGCGTCAAGCATCTGGAAGAGATAGCCGAGGATTGGCTGTGCGCCAGGCGATCGCTGAGCATCATCAGCGTCCTCGCCAGGAAATGGAACTGCGAACTGCCAGAAGAGGCAGCCGCGATCCTTCGGCGAACCGATGAGAACTACGGCTACTTGGGTACCGGAGACGTGCCATCGCCTAATCAGCCCATGATGCCGTCCGTCACACCCTCGCCGCCAGCATTCCCCCAGTCGCCTGTACAGCTCAAGAGCAGCCCGAGCCGGCATGATGCTCAAACGTCACAAATGGCACAGGACGTGACTGCGGCCATGTCACCGGACCTGATGTCAACCATGGGCATCGGGTCGATAGCGCCGCCCAGCGTGCAACCTCGCCAGGGGCCAACGTCCGCCTCGGTCGACCCCGCCAACAATCCCGGCCTCGCCTTCAACAGCTCGTGGACCATGCCCGGCGTCAGCGCGCCCGCCCTACCACGTTACCACCAGTCCTACGCGCCAGTACAGATGACCAGCAGCGGGCCATCTGCACAGAGCTCAAGGACGGCTACGCGCAATCCCACGCCGAATTCCGTCTATGCCATCGACGGACAGGAATGGTTCTTGAAGGATGGCATCAACTGGCAGCAGAACTTTGAGGGCTGGGGCATGACCAGTCCGACGAACAACAATACAGCCAATAACAATAACAACACCAATGCCAGCGGGGCTGGGGGCGGCGTGGCCGGGGGTGATGTGTTTATGTTCAAGGGCCTGCAGGGTGGGGACTTGGATATTGGAGACACCTGGGATTTTGACAGCTCGATGACGAATCTGGACCAGATCCCGGGGCTGGACTGAGCGATTTGTGTTTGAAGGGTTTTTGAAGAGTGTTGGTTGCCGAGTCCGGACTGTTGTTTTGATACTGGAGGCTGGTTCTGTTCTTATACATACACAAAGGGTTGGATAAGGCGGGCAAAAGTGTGGCGTTGGCACAAACGAGGATGGGGATACCTAGTCATACGTATGTATATAAAAGGACAAGAGTTCGTCTGCCGCGATTCTAGTAGTCTAATATGTGTATGCATATATCCCTTGTGGTTCTTGAATACACCGACATGACCGACGAGCTAGCTGCACCCAATCATGCCTCATCTCAAATGCTGTAATACCCTTCCCAACATGATTGTCCCGACCCCCAGTGAGTACAAACAGATCTGTCATGACGCCTCACCGCCCACAGACCCGAGTCCCTCTCCCATCTCCCTAAGCGCCCTTCTGAACACCTCAGCCTCAGCCACCATCTCCTCCATGCTCCTAGCGTTCCTCTGCGAGTCCTCAATCCGGTCGAACGCGCCCCCTGCCACGGGCCTGGCCCCATTGGACTGCTCTTGCTGCTGGCGATCCCACAGCGCCCCGCCGACATTTCCCTCCTCGCGCGCCATCCGCTCGTAAAGCTCGTCGCCCGCCGTGTCCTCGGGCTTGGAGCTCAGCCCGCGGACGCGCGGGATGACGTGCACGTGGACATGGGCGACCGTCTGGCCTGCTTCCGGGCCGTCCTGTACTGCGATGTTGAAGGAGCCGCCCGGCTGCTGCTGCTCCTTGCCGGGGGGAGGAGGAGGAGGAGGAGGAAAGTAGTGGCGGGCCAGCATGCGCTGGACCCTCTGCACGGTGGCGAACAGGTCCGTCACCTCGGGCAGGGACAGGTCCGTCAGGCGCCTGTGGGGCCTAGACGGGCACACCAGGACGTGGCCTGGAAGCAGCGGCTTGAGGTTGACCAGCGCGAAGGAGTGCGGTGTTGTGAGGAAGACCTTGGGTTCTGAGTCAGCGGTGGTGGTTCATGTTCTGGTTGGCCGCTCTCGCTCATGTCAGGTCGTCCGACTAACCTGAGAGGTCACCTCAAACGGCCCGAAGGATATCTTCTTGCCCGGGGGACCTGAGCTCATCTTTGCTTTTGTTGTGTGGTAGAGGAATGTGCTTGCAGGGTGTTTCCACAGGCGCTTGAACATCCTTGACTTTACTTGGTGAACAAGGACAGGTTCTCACATAGATCGCGACGAGGAGTGGGTGGGTATGCGACCTGTCTGGAGTCGCCCACTGCTCGCTGTGGCTAGGCCGGATGGTTGGGGGGATTGGGTTATGGTGGCCGCTGAACCACTTGATTATGCCCAGCGTTAGCACCAGTGCAACCGCCCTGGAAAACAATGGGTCCCCCCCCCGTTGAATACCCCAGATTACAGCAAATCAGACTTTCTGGATGAACTACAGAGCAGCCCTTCCTTCCCACGCCTTTTTAATATGACAAGACTTTTTGAATTTACAATGTTTATAGTGTATATTCGAGCATTTATGTCATACCAAAGTAACAGAACGCTAGTATTCCTTAGCATATATGGATGCTTGTCTATCTCTATCCCTGACCACAGGCCGTTGAGGTTGGTGGTATACAAAGGTTAAGTGCAGTTACAAATGGAAGGCACGTTTATCACATATACTGGGCAAGGGAAATATTCTCAGGGTGACCTTAGCACGTGAGAAAAGTCTGGAGATCCATGCGGCCCAGTCTCCTAGAGCTGTGGCACGACCTCGTCTTCGGTCAGAGTATCTGCTCGGTGGGGGCTGGGCCGAACTGGCCTGTCTTCTTCGATCTCATCCTCCTTCGTCATATAAACTGCCACCTAGCTGTCAGTAACTGGGCACCGGAAAATGTGCCTGGTAGCTGAGATGAATGGACTCACCATGAGGCTTCACAAACATGGACAGAATCAGTACCGCGGTAAAGATTCCACTGATAAGAACAAACACAGCCTGCGGGAAGGTCTTCACCGTCGCCGCATACAGCCCGTTGAATATCACCGGGCCGATGATTCTGGCCAGCGCATGAAGCAAGCCGATCGCGCCGAGAAGCGCTCCGATCGTCTCCGCAGGGACATGCTTAGACAAGGCGGCCTGGATGGTCGCGGAGCCCACCCCGCCAAAGGCAGTGATTACTCCGCACAGGACAAAGAGGGCCGGAGTGCGCACGAAGATATACCCAGTGATGCCGATGACATCTGAGACGATGGCCAGGCGCAGGAGCCACACATCCAAGCCATCTGCACCAGCACTTCGCTCTGCGATGGCACCTAATTCCCTGCGGCGCTTCTGGGCCGGCCGAATCCGGAAGATATAATTGATGATGGGCAATAAGGTCAGGAGCACGACGACCCGGACCATGGAGACAAGGGAGATGAACCGTGACGTCTCAAAGTTGCCCCAGTCGAAGATGAATTCGCTGTACAGCAGGGTCACCTGCCCCGAGCTCATTGCCGCGCCGAGGATGACCGTGTCGATGGCAGCGAGCAGCATCAGGTTCCGGCGGACGCGCTTGTTGGCATGACCCCTTGGGGCCAAGACTTTCAGCGGCTCCAAGGGATTCGCGGCTCGGATCGAGGCGGCAGCATTTGCATACTTGGGCGATGCAAGCCATGACCATAACCAAGAGGTCGCGCCCTCTGCTGTCGCCAGGTATTGTGATGCCCACTCCCGTGTGCGCTGGTCGCGCCTCACCTGGTCGAACCGGTGTTTCTCACGGGCCAAAAGCTGACGTCGCTTTGACACTGACTCTGGCAGGATGAAGATGACACATGCGATGAAAACCAGGTGGCATCCGAGGGTGACATAAAAGACAGAGAGCAAAGACCCAGTCCACTTGACGAAATAACCCGCAAGGAGGGGTCCGAAGGCCAAGCCGCTGAAGAGGCACGCGTGGATATACCCGATGGTCACGCCACGCTTCGACGGAGGCGTGCAGTCGCTCGTGTATGAATGGCTGAGTACAGAGCCGGCCGTGAAGGAACCAGCGAGCCCGTCGAAAATGACACCCAGGATGAGCCACCTGTAGTGAATGACGTCTGGAAACCTGGCTGTAAATATCGTCACAAGTTCGCCAAGGACACCGCCGAAAGAAGTCAGGGCCAGCAACTTCTTGCGTCCGAATCGGTCGGATAGCGAACCAATCTTGGGCGTGGTGTAGGCGCTCAAGACCCCAACTATGACGTTGAGGACCAGCATGAACGTGGCAACATTTTGCTGAACCTCAGCTATGTTGCACTGGGGGTTGTCACCACCGAGTACGACGGGGGTGACGATAAAAGTGGGATCATCCACAGTCTGCTCGGAAAAGTAGCGCTGGCACACAAGGGCGACGATACTGCTGACTGTCAGAACGCATGCGAAGAGACTAGACGAGGGACAAGAGGCCAGCCTACAGGTTGAGCTTTGGCACTACGGATCCACCAAATGCCAAGGTGAAGAGGGCATATGGAGGAAGCAGCCAGTAGACCTTGAAAAAGACCAGTGTCAGCGCAGTGTCTCCGCTGAGCTCAGGCTCGCCGGGCAGGGGACGTACAGAAGGCTGCTTGTACCAGGGGAGGCCTTCGAATTCCTTATATCCGTCCCAGCTGTCCTTGCCCTGTGGTTGCACTTGGTCCTCCGATCCCGCGTGAGAGCTTGCGGTGCCGGCGGCCAGCAGACTCGTGCTCTCGTCGGGAGCCATCGGTCTCTCTTCGTCGTCCGGCGTCGTCGAGAGAGAGTACGCATCGTCCGCCAACGAGCCTCGGCGCACTCCGTCCGGCATTTTTTCCCTTTCTTGCCCCAGCTGTGTGGCCTCAAGCTGAGGTGCGAACGGCAACAGGTTGGTGTTCGTCAACAGCAAAGAACTCCCCGTTCTGCAGGGCGCGGTTCTGGCGGCTGCGTAAAATCCAAGACTCCGGTCACGGTGAGGGCGCCGTTTGCGCGGTGGCTCAGTCGTGGGACGCGAACACGAAGTCCGCTCGTCGCTATGACGGGTGGCGGAGTTCGGATTATACGGAGGGGGAGATGACAGCGTGGGGCCGGCAGTCCGCGATGCTCTCCATTACCTGGGATTGGTATACATTCAAGCTGGGCTGGGAAACATGAACAGGTGTGAAGGGAAGGCCGCTTGGCCAGCAGAGATCTCAATGTCGAGCCAGGGAAAGAGATGTGAGCGAGTCAACGTCCAAAGGCCGGAATGCTGGACAATCCGGACTGGTCTGAAGCAAGACAAGCTCCCGCTGCTTTATCAGATAAGCGGGGGGGTTCCTACGGGGGACTGCCCAGCATTCCTTGAGCTGGGGCTGTCTGGAGCAAATCCGATGGGCCAGATGGCAGCATGGGAAACGTGGACAACGCGGTCCTCCTCTTCTCCTTTGTAGCGTAGCATACCTGCGCTAAGACGGAAGGTTTCAAGACACAGGGGGGGCGGGGACGGCGGTTGTCAGGCGTCGGGGCCCAGAGCTGCGGCCCGTTTTCTACTGTGCACTGTGTAAACTAAACTGCCTTTCCATCAAGGTTCCCCGAGCGAGTTTGAGGGAAGCACCGACGCGGCGGTACAACACCGTTAGTTACCACGACCGTTTTTCCCACCTGGCTTGTTCTTAGGCTGGACCTACCGACTGGTCTAGCACCCGCTGTGTGTCTGGCTGCAGGAGACGGGGCCAGAGGTGATGACGCACCATCTTTGATTTCTAAGCCCGGACAGGAACACCGGAAGTCGGTCCTCACCTATTGGATGACAGCCACACCTCCCCCCAACCTGCACTCGCGGCCCCTATCAGCGCCCGTGCTCGCCCTCCCAAACCCGTGCTCGTCCCCTGAGCTTGCAGAAGCCTCGAACCAATCCCGACCACGCGGTGCGCTAGGCTGTTCGGGAAACGCAGGCTTGCAAGGCGCACAATAAATCATTATGCAGCCCGGCACCATGCTGTGTTTCCCGTAGCTGCCGTTGTTCCACACCTCGGTGTCGACGGCGCTTGCTATCCTCCGTCCTGGATTATATAAGCTCAGACTCTCCCCTCCCTCTCCCCGCGCAAGGTGATCCTGCCTCCCGAGCCGCGTGATATTGAAACGTCCCACGTGTGCCGCAGGCATTAAGTTTTTCTCACTCCACGGTTTGATAGGCCTGATCCGGTTCTAGATCCCCGTGGCTGTCGACAAAACCCGATCTAACCGTAACATACTTTGGGCATCACGACCTTGGATGCGGGCGGTCGAGGTCTGATTACCACCTAGGTGTCCCATGTCGGACTCACTGGGACACCCACCCGGCTGAGAGGAAATGGGGAAAACATGCCGTCTCCCCCGGTGGAATCGCATCCGTCTTGCTCTAGGATGTAAGCTTTATTTGTCCTGGGGACAACCAAGCGTAATTCCGTCGAGGCGGATTCCTAGCATCGGACAAGGTGGGCAAAGAAACATGTCCACTGAGTCTCGTGGATGGTGCTATCCCCAGTATCACAATACAGCAACGCGAACGTCCACTGCTTCATGGCGGGCGGCCCCTTCGGCCACCTGGGCCACCGCACTGGCCACGCCAGTGAGCTCCTGATGAACGGGCTGACAGCAGGCGACCTCGGTGCCTGGATCTGATGTTTGACTGAGTGTGTCTTGTAATCAAATTGCTGTCGATGAACCACGGGGAACAGCACTCGGCCTCAAAACCAGGACGTTGGAAGAGGCAGGAATCGCCTTTCGAAACAGATCCGATAACCTGGAGCCTGCCATTGTAGAACCCTTTTCCAATTGACACCAATCTGCTGCTTTGGCAACCCTCCCGGGCCGGAACTCCATCCAAGATAACAACAACCCATGTTTTGTACAAGTAATCATAAGTGGTCTCATGCCGTGCGCCCCATTTACGCCAGCACCCTCCCTTCTCCGGCAAAGAACTTCTTGCTCTCCAAGCAGCGCTCACTCTTGCATCCAGGGCACCTCAGGCCCATCTGTGTGGAGCAGGTTATGCCACTGTCAAGGTGTTTCTTAGCGATGTCCGCCAGACCCTTGATAAACGTCGGGTTGCCATTCAGACTCTCGGCGCGCTTGACGGTTTCCGGGTGACCCGAGTCGCCGATTACTTCTTGGTCCAGCTCATACAGAGTCTCGATGTGGTCAGAGGTGAAGGCAATTGGAATCAGGACCAGGTCCGTCTGGCCCTTGTGCACAAATTCTTCGACAGAGGTGGCGGTCTGAGGGCCCAGCCAGGCTGAAGGGCCGACCTGAGACTGCCAGCAGAGCCGGTACGGATTCTTGAAGCCGAGTCTCTGCTGCACAGCGTAGACGGTTGCTGCTACTTCGGCGGGATATGGGTCGCCTGTGATATGGCCACGATCAGCTCCAGTCCCAAGCAGGGCGAACGGACACAGGACTCACCTCTGTTGACCACGGACATGGGCAAGCTGTGCGCAGAGAACAGCAATACAACCTGATCTCGTCTCTCCTCAGGGTATTCCTTCAGCTTGGCTTCGATATTCTGCGCAAATGCTTCCACGAGACCCGAATGTACCGGCCACCTGTCAATGACACTCCACTGTATGGCACCCCCACTACCCTTTTCGAGTCTGTTCCGCCACTTCCATAGTTCATTTATTGAGCTTCCCGTTGTGGAGCACGAGTACTGAGGGTACTGCGTGAATGCGACAGCACGACCCCCTTTCCCGTTGCCGAAACCGTCTTCTAGCAACTTGTTGTACATCTCCTCCGTCAGCGGGTTGGCATAGCGGAACGCTGTGTATGGCTTGTGTGGTGCCGTCTCGGGAGATATTTCATCGAGTATCTTGCACATCTCAGCGTTTTGGTACTCGGACCACTTTCGGATCGGGGACCCGCCACCGATGGCAGCATATTGTTTCTGTATCTTGGGTGTGCGGCGACTCGAGATCAGGGGCCCGAGATAGTTCTGTAGTCTTCCGAGTGGAATCAAGTCTCCGTCTGCCTGTGTAATACATTCGTCTGGTCAGCTGTTGACGTCCAATGTGGACTGCGCCTCTTGGGTCGGTGCACGTACGAACAAGCGGCTCAAAAAGTCACCGACTTCGTCGGTGGTTGACGGGCCGCCCATATTCATGAAGACCATGGCCGTCGGTCCTTTCGATCCGGCAGAATTCTGCGTCACTGGTGGGTTATGCACCGAAGCCAGACATCTTGCGGGTTGTCCGGCACTCTTTCGCAGGAGGAGTGGCGGTGCAGTCTGTCGCGAGATCTTAGAGAGCCCGTTTACGGACTGTCGTAAAGCCATTGCGGCGGCTGCTTGGGTCGAGCTGTCAGAAGCCGAGGAGCAATTTGAAAAGTACAGATAGGTTGAATATCGGGAGTTTGAACGGAAACCCGCGATCTCCAAATCGCCCGAGGTCTTTGCCGATCCCTAGCTCTGGGCCAGCAATTGATGACGGGTATGTCATCTAGGACCCGGACCCATGTGTGCTGTGACGCTAACAGTAAGCTTGTACAGGGTTTCCCTCCCCCCCCCCCCACAGCATATTCTGACGAATCGCGTGGTTTTCTCGGTCTTGGCAGTCCTGGGATATGGACAACGAGGAAGCACACAATTGTAGAATAAACACAGGAATGTCCATCCTACTCGTGGAATTTCTTGTATTCATAGAGGCTCAATCGGAAGGGGATCAATATATTTCTTTTCGGACGGGTCGCAGCCAGCCTCCCCTCGTCTTACGTCGTTGCCGCCGAGTGAACACGTCTTACAAAAGCGCAGCAGGTAGTAGCCGCTCTGCCCTCCATGACAATGTTGTAGCCCGCGATTGGGTGGATAGCATGCATGCACGCATTGGAGCGATAGGTGTTATGGAGGATTATACCTGATCCCACCTCGAGGAGATGCCTCCAAGATGAGGGAGGTGGATGGAAACCAGGAGTGGTCTGTTGGCTGCAATAATTGTACTGATGATCGATCGTCTAGCGCGGATGCGCTCTGTCGCCGACCAGCCAACCCTTTCATCTTGAGGCAACATCCTTTCGCTCGCCCTTCCTAAATCCAGCCCCTTGGCAAGCCAGTGTTGTGAGACGCATGGCTTATCCCAACCACTGATCGTCTTACAAATTATGCCAGTCCTGTAATGGCATCTTCAACAGTTCCGACCACTCTTGGAGATCTGCCTTAATCTCGGTCGGAGATTTCGTGTTCCGCCTTTACTGTCTGGGATTGGCTTCATATCTCTCAACCTTCTCTTCTTCAGCTTCGTTGATGGTGTCGGTCGCTTGTGACCCCCGTGAATCTCATTAAACCTCTTCTCTGTCCAGTCAAAAATGTTGTCGTACTTGTATCCCCTAGCCCGGCTTACATCGCGGAAAAGCTTTCGAAGATAAGCGTAGTTGGGCTTCTCTTCAAAACGTAACGATCGGGTGTAGTTGATGTACGTAGCGAACTCTTCGGGAAGGTCCTCGCAAAGGTTTTCGCCTGATAAGCTCATCTTCGAGTTCTTGACCAGCTCGTTCTTCTCCTTGTCGTTCGCAGCCTTCATGCCTTGCCATGGCAGCGAGCCACGGGCAAGATATACAAAGACGTACCCAAGAGACTCCATATCATCTCCCCAAGACTGTTCTGTTCCAAGCTTTAGCAGAAGATGCGGGGGGGGCTTTGATAGAATACTTACCTCGTCCGTTGTGATTGTTAATGCTTGCATATCGGGTGGTTCCGCAAAAAGGATGGCTTTCATACCGCTTGTCTTCCTCAGCAAGCCAATATTCTTTAGCCAGACCGAAGTCAATAATGTGTAGTATGTTTCCCTGCTTGCCTAGACCCATCAAGAAATTATCCGGCTTGATATCGCGGTGCAGGATGTCTTTGGAATGAATGTACTCGAGACGAGAAATGGCCTGGTTGGCGACGAGGAGAACGGTCTTGAGCGAGAGCTTCCGATCGCAGTAGTTCAAGAGATCCTCAAGCGACGGACCAAGGATGTCGTGGATGAGGACGTTAAAGGTGCACTCCTGTCCAAACCACCGGACGCGCGGTATTCCCACTCCACCGGATAACGCTTTATACGTGTCTCTCTCATCTTCGAGGAATCGGGGATCTTTTCGGACGCTCGTAAGTTTGATAGCGACCTCATCGCCAGACTGAAGGTCGGTTCCTGCTCAAGTAAGCCGCAGTCCTGGGCGATGGTCGGTGGACATACCGGAATAGACCAAGCCGAAGCCTCCCTCGCCAATCTTCCGATCAACACGATATCTGTCGTCGATGAGAATATCCTGGATGAACCATATAATCAGCGATGAATCCTGTGTATACGGGTGTTTGGGCGCTTGTACCTTCATCTTGATGAATGTTCATGTTTTACGAAGTTTGAGGCCGCCACCTTGGCGCCTGGAGCTTGATGGCTGGCTACCCCACCTCGGGCAGCTGCTTCCTAGCCAAACCAACACACCTCGTGCTTGAGGCGTACAGAGCCCTTCTTTAAAACATCCCGCTCGCTCGCTGTCTAGGCACGCGATTGCCGGTCATGGCGGGACCTCAGAAACGGAAGAGACAGCGAGCAGACGACCTTCCACAGGAGCAACCTCCAGCCCAAGAAGACCAAGTCGAGGAGGGAACGTCGCAGGGACTGGAACTTCCCGCCAGATTTCTACGATAACATTTCGAGAGTCCGGCTCGCGCCTCTCTCTCTGAGAGAACTCGATCGACGTAACGAAGCTCGGCCTCCACCGAAGCCCTGTGTGCCTGCTAGCAAGTACTCTACAGACCTTGCAGAGTTTGCGAGAGACGGCGGCCCGGATCTCCATCATCTTCGAGGGGTGAAACAGTATCGCGATACCTTGTGTCATCGCCCGCTAACGTGTCTGTCTTAGTATCCAGCACCTAAGAGTACTCCAACAACAATGGCTGCCAGCAATTCTTCTCATAGCCGGCACACACAGTGTACTCAGTCGACGAACGCAACGAGCGTCACGTCCAAGAGAAGGTCGTCCGCCTATGATGTTGATTTTGAACAGTATCTCGTTGATCACAATATATACCCCAACCAATACGACCATGCGGACAATCGTTTAACCCCTGAACCTGGAAATATCAATGAGATTAGACAGAGATTGGCTGTCCCTAGGGCTTCGTTGTCGCCATCACGCTTTTCTAAATCACACTTTCGTGACTTCATACGTAAGAACGCAAGAGTTATCTCCGAAGGAAAAGTTATGAGCAGGATTCTACCTGTAATTACTGGCGACCCCGATATACCAAATAAAGAGAACCTAAGGTTTAGCAACCTCGACTCGATTACAGGAGGAACAACAGTTGCCGCGCAGCCTGACTTCTATGACGGAGCTCGTCCTGAAGACCTCCATGAGGAAGTCAGGACACGGCTGAACAAGACCATTATACCTACAAAGCATGCCGGTGCCCCAGTCGCGCCGAACTTCTTTCTAGAGGCCAAGGCTCCAAGTGGAGGTGCAGATGTCGCGCGACGACAGGCATGTCTTGACGGAGCAGCGGACGTATGACGGCAATACCTACGCGTTCAGCTCAATTTTCCACACCGTAACCAGCACCCTTCAGCTTTACGCCCACCACATGACCGCGCCGACCCCTCCTGGTGGACAGCCGGACTACCACATGACTAAGGTCAAAAGCTATGATATGACTGGTGATTATGAGACTTTCGTCGCTGGAGCTGGTGCATTTAGGAACCTAAGGGAGTTGGCGAAAGAGCATCGCGATGCGCTCATCCTGTCAGCCAATGCGAAATCCAGACGCCATGGTCGATCCAAATCGACCGGAACTAGAGCGCCACAAGAGGCAGCACCGAGTCCCGATGTGCTGGGTTATGCTACCCAAGACGTCAATGAGGAGCACACTCTTCCCGGGTATCTCTACCCTGAGGACGACCAGCAAGACCAAAGCCAGGCATCTATGCCATATGATGCTCTAGCAGATCCTCAAACCAGCATCACAACGAGTTTCACGTCGAGCTTCACCAGCTGCGAGACCCATCCCAAACACACTGGAGATTCGGATAGTTCTCCGGCAAGTACTGATCGGAAGAAGCGTGACTCGACGGAACACAAAGCTAGTCATCATACAGCTGGCCCAACGCATCGGAGCGGGAGTGAAAAGAAAGACCACAGGAGCGGGAGGAAGAGCAGGCCAGCTGGCAGTGACTGGGAGTGGGACGATGACATGAGAGAGTACAAATGGTGGAAAAAGACCCGATGGGAATACTGGGATGAAGAGAGTCAGTCTAGGAAGTATTTCGACGGTAAGAAATGGAAATGGGTAACAAGTCGCGGCTAATGGGGATGTCATTCCTGGCTAGAGGTAGCTAAAGACAGATGTTCGTGCTTCGCGAGCACTTATACGATTGGAGCTTTAATTTGAGAAATTGCAAATCATTTTATCTTGTCATGATGTTGTTTTACACTGGTGATGCTATGGCCAGCATTTTCTGGGTGAACCCATCAGAGATCCCCCTGGGAGAAAGGTATCTTATGCCTATCCATCGACCTCTCGTTATCGATCGAGGTGCGGCAATCGCCTAAACAACGCTCACGCGTGCCTGTTAGGTAATGAAGAAAACTAGACGAGGATGGTGAGGAGAGTAGCTCTCAACCTAATAAGGGCACTGTCATGAACACAGCTTACAAAGATCCTTTGACCCATACCTGGTCAGACCTACAGAACATCCATCTCCGGCAACTTTCCATTAATGGAACAGATGTCGTCTCTTTCATCAGCAGGCATCAGCGGTCACTACACTTGATTATCCTCGAGAACTTTTAAGATTCCATGCAGTATGGTCCAAGCCCTGCGATTGATGCCCAGTCTGAAGCTACAGAAGTTTGAGATCACTCATAACACACCCATTTGCTTCAAGGTGGTTGCTGCTCAGCATTTACTCCCAAGCTACATCAATGAGAAAGATTGCGAGGAGGTACCTGATAAGTCAGCAGGAGGTCGGGAGGCTTATGGGGCAGAACTGGTAGGGTTGAGGCCGCAAACCCAGATTCGGGATTCGTGGAAGCCGACACCCTGACAATGGCTGCAGATGGGACATAAATGTGGCGCGGCACAGACCTGCTGTGTGGGTCGCGCCGATAGGTACAGAGTACCTAGGAGCGCCGAGGCCGCTCACTGTCGGGACCGCCAAAAGCGGCGGCACGCGCCAGCCAAATGCGGCGGCACCAACAGCGGTTTCTCGCTTTAATCTGTAAAAATGTCCCCGTCTAGCCGTCTAGGCCGCCCAAAATGTCTTTTTGTTCCCATCTGGCCGTCTAGCGAGAAAAGAAAAACAGAAAAAAGACGACCCAGCCGCGAGTTATACCCGAAGCCTTTGCACATAAAAAGAGGGGGCTTATTTTGGTGGGTTTTTCGCACAAGGTGCTTAAATCGTAACAACTTTATAATTATTGCCCGGGACCACGCCGCTATACTACACCGGCTTTATTAGCATATTACGTGACCAGGCGCCCTCGCGACCCTTGGACGAATAGCTCCCAGGGCCCGTCAGAAAGAAGCTGCAGCCTCCCGAATCGCCTGCTCTGCCATTGGATGCAGCTCCCTTGAGATGACCTAACTTGCAGGTACCCCCCTGTAGAAAGGCGTCTGCCTAGCTACGCGCGCCAGACGCGGTGGGTGCCTAAGTTGCGATACATGCCTCGACTGACTCCCTTTGGGACTCCTTTCCACCAGCAACTGATGTCGGACTTCCACCTCGATTAGACCATGTACTGATATCGTCCAACATCCGCGAGAAATCATGGCCTGGAATCCCGACGAAAACCAGCGGCGGGCAGAGGAAGACGATGGCGATGAGGAGCTTGGTGAGAACGTAGGTGCATCCTAGGATTTTACTATCACATTTTCAGCACTAACGGTAGAGCAGGAATACAAGGCACAAAAGGATGCTGTGCTCTTCGCCATTGATGTTAGCGAGTCGACGTTGCAGACGCCGCCTGCCTCTGGCTCCAAGAAGGACGATGCAGACAGCATCGTGACGGCAGCATTGAAGACCGCCTCCCAACTCATGCAACAGCGTATTATCTCGCAGCCAAAAGACATGATGGGCGTTTTGTTCTTCGGCACGGAGAAGACCAAGATCCGTGACCTGGTCGGCGACAAGCTTGACCCTTACAAGAACTGCTATCTTCAGGTCGACCTCGACGTGCCTTCTGCAGATGACGTGAGGGCCCTGAAGGACATGGCCGAGACTGGCAAAGACCCGAACGGTATCCTCAAGCCAGCCAATAAGGCAGTTTCTGTTTACCACATGCTGAATTGTGCAAACCAAACCCTCATGACAAACGCCCCCAATTTTGGTTCGCGGAGGTTGTTCATCATCACAGACAATGATGACCCGCACGCGGGAGACAAGCGGGAGCGCGAGATGGCGGTCGTGCGCGCCAAAGATCTGTTCGATCTTGGTGTCACTGTCGAATTGTTCCCCGTCAGCCGGCAGGGACAGAACTTTGACTTGAACAAGTTCTACACTGTGAGTCTTACGGTCAATGGCCGACATAGAAATCCGCCACATCCATGCTGACAAGCCCAGGACATCATCTACCGTGATCCTTTTGCCGTAACGGACCCCGAAAACCCAGATGAGATCAAGACTCTCAAGACCGGGGATGGCATTTCTCTGCTGAACTCTTTGATTTCCAACATAAACGCCAAACAGACTCCCAAACGTGCCTACTTCTCCAAGATGCCCCTCCACCTTGCTCCAGGGCTATCTATCTCCGTCAATGGCTACCTCATTCTCCATAAGCAGGCCGTTCAACGAAGTTGTTACATATGGATAGACGGCAGGGAAAAGCAGATCGTCCAAGGCCAAGTCATCAAGACGGAGGATGGCTCCATGCGGACTGTGGAGAAAGGCGAACTCAAGAAAGCATACAAGTTTGGCAGCGGCGGTGATTATGTCTACTTCAAGCCCGAAGAGCTAGAACAGATCAAGCAGTTCGAGGGGAAGTGCTTGCGTATCATCGGTTTCAAACCACGCTCGATGCTGCCTCCGTGGGCTGCGGTGAAGAAATCCGCGTACATCTTCCCTACCGAGGCAGATGTCGTCGGCTCAACGCGGGTGTTCTCTGCGCTCTGGCAGAAGTTGCTCGACAGCAAGAAAATGGCGATCGCGTGGTACATTGCACGAAAGAACGCTGTGCCACAGATAGTGGCCATCCTTCCGTCTAGGAATCCGTCGGACGAGGATTCTGGGACACGATTTCTCCCTGCAGGACTCTGGTTATACCCTCTTCCGTTCGTGGATGACATGCGGGACCTCACGCCTCTGAAAAGCCAGCCGGTGGTCAGAGCATCCAACGAGTTGGTGGACAAGATGCGAATCATTGTGGAAAACCTGCAGTTGCCGAAGGGCGTGTACGACCCGTCAAGGGTCCCAAATCCATCTCTTCAGTGGCACTACCAGGTTCTGCAGGACATAGCGCTCGACGAGACCGTCGAAGCTGACAAGAAGTCTGACCTCACGGTACCCAAGTACAAGCAGATTAACAAGCGAGTTGGACAGTACCAGGTTGAGCTCAAAGAGATGCTCAAGGCGGAAGCTGCTGCTGTCCTGCAACAGCTAGCTATCAAGAGAGAGGCAGAGGAGGAGGCAGATGAGGACGAACGTCCCAAAAAGAGGAGCAAGGCTGCGCCAAAGAAGGCGGCTGCTGCTCCTAGCGGCACAACACTTGCAGAGCTGAAGGCGGCGGTCAACGACGACACGCTGCGGAAGAAGACGGTGGCCGAACTCAGGGAAATCTGTGCCGAAAAGGATCTGGGTAGCACGACAGGCAAGAAGAAAGCGGATCTGCTGGAGCTGGTTGAGGAGTGGGTTGAGGGAGAGGCTTGATGATGGGCAAGGGCTTGACTATGGCTGCCTTGCTGGCTTCACAATGGGGCATTTCCTGTCTGGGGTGCTATTGTATCAGTACGAAACTGGACATAGAATTCAAGCATCAACTTGTTTTCCATTCATAGCATACCCTTTCCGGCAGTACCGTGAAGAGCCGTCGGTCTATATTCTGCAAGTTATGTTCCGCTGTTGGTGGTTAGGATCTTCGAGGGAAACTGCCCCAGCCCGGGGAAGTTAACACTGCAGCACAAGACTCACGCACATCAGCCCCTCGCGCGCAGAGTACGATGCTTGTTCCGCTCAGAATAGAGGCCAGTATCATTATCACCAGGAGTCGTTCTTTCCAACATGTCGATGTGTACAACAGGTTTGTAGGAGAGTACAAATCCACCGTATAGGCCAAGCACCTTGGGTGGATATCCCAATGTCTTCTCATGCCTGGTAAACTTCTGCCGCTACTTGGAAGTGACCAGAGAGACTCATCCGCGCCTTCCAGGGTCCAGGGTCCAGGGTGACAGGGTGACAGGGAGCGCCTGCAGGGATTCGCCTGTACTGACCCCAGTCCGCGCTAGTGAACCAACTACAATTCTCCAGCCTTACACTAGGTACCTACCTAACTTATCAACAGAAAGCGGAGCATGCCATACAGTCGCAGTGACCTCCGCGCGCAATGGAAACGCGGAATATCTTTCCTTCGTTCAACCTTTCAACCCACCGCCACCCACGGTTGCGACACGCCTCGCCGACATCGACCTGGCCCACTCCCCGGGGCGACGGTCTGCGCAACGTCAACTGCCACTGGGCAATTCGGCGGCGAGGCAGGGCGACGCCACCAATGACCCCCCTACGAACCTGAACCTCAAACCCCCCCCCCGCAGTCGCAACCATGAACGCCTTCCTACTCGACGCGCCCCAACCGGACCACGCTTGCGCCTCGACTGAAGACCTGGCCCTTGAGCTTGCACACCTCCGCAACACAAAGGTTACGGACACAAAGGCCGAGCATATCTCAGCAACCTTCGAGTTCAGGTCTACAGTTGTCTTCAATGTACTTGAAAATGAAAGCGATGTCGCCGAGAGTCAGAATCCGGATCAGCCTGCTGGAGGGACCCCAGGCGCTGCACCGCCCGCGCCTGTGAACGGCAACGCTTCTTCCCCAGCGACGCGCGAGATTCGAGCTATCGACACATTACTGGATCAGCCCACTGATGACCCGGCTTTGCAAAAACTCGTCGCCAAGCACATCATCGCGTCCTTGGGCAGTGTGGACGGGAGCTCATGGACTGTCCGCTCTGTCTCCCGGAACTCGTCAGGGTGGACGTTCACATATCTCTGCAAGAACTCGATCCAGGCGTGGATGCGCCAAAATTCAAAACACTCGGCGAAACTACGCGTAGCCGAGTCCAGTGGGAAGGACGGTCAGGATCCTGTCAACTTGTGTAAGTGAAGCCTATGACACCCAAGACCTCGACTTTGTCGATGAACTGTTGGCTGACTCGGAAATACAGCACGGCCTGCCTTTGACTGTCGTGGCTCGGTCACAATAGCGTTTGCGAAGAGTCGTCGCGCGATCACTGTCAAGCTCGAGCATACGCCGCTGCACAAAACGGTGGCAGAGCTTGCAGAGCTCTTCAAGCCCCCGCCGCTCCTCCCTGGGACAGAGGCTGCCAAGCGGAAGAATATAGACCGCAAGAAGAGAAAGAGCCAAGCCGATGGTGTCGAGGCCCCAGAGGGTGGTCCAAAGAAGAAGAGCAAGAAGACCGCAAACAACGCCGAGCAGACTGTGGACGGCGAACAAGCACCCAAGCCGAAGAAACCGCGGGCTTCGAAAGCGAAGAAGACCCAAAATACTGCTGCACAGCCCCAGACCGACACCGTTCAGAACAGCGCCTTGCTCAATCTGTCGCCGCTCGAGACAGCGCGACGGCAGGAAGAGGCCAGCAAAAAGCTCCGGGACAACGGGATAGACCCAGATACGCTCTCTGCTGAGCAATTCAATATCTTCGCAAACCAATCTCCAGACCTTCAGCTGGAGTCTCTCGCCATGCTTGTTAGGTATGGTGCTGAAAGGTTGAGGATCGTACACCCAAACAAAGACAACACAGCCCAGCCAGGCACCCCAGGTCCTTCGAATAGCGATAGTCCAGCTGCTTCGACAAAGAAGAAGAAGACATCCCGCAAGAAACCCACTGAAGACGGTGCGCCAAAAGTCAAAAAGACACGAGGCAGCTGTCAAGCCTGCCGGGCAAAGAAGATCAAGGCAAGTGGGCAACCGGCCCCCTTCTCCCTCGCCCCTGGGGGAGGCCAAATACTTCTCATGTGCATTATTACTGACTCTTTCCAGTGCACAAAAGACAAGCCAGAGTGCCAGGAGTGCGTTAGGGCAGGTATTGCATGTTACTACCCTCCTCAACAGAGTCGCAAGTCGGCTGGGGCCAAGTCTGCGGAAGTGGCTGTAGACGAGCCCGAATTACCTGAGGTTTCTGCCGTGCCAGACCCAGTGCCGGCTCCGGAGCCAGTGTCAGAGGCTGTACCTGATGAAGAAGCTTCAGACCTGGGCTCACCAGGCTTTGATACTTCCCAACCTCCTGCTCATGAGATCATGCCGCACCAAGCCGACACACGCTTCGCCGAGGTAGCCCATGATGTGTCCCAGGATTTATACCAGCCAGCCTCAAGTGGTCTCTCATATCCCCAAGGCGTGGGATTACCTGAGGACATGCCCAGTACTGATTACTTCCACCCAAGGCCCGCAACGAACGGGGTTACTTATCCCCAGCCGCCACACCAAGCACCTGATGTGACGTATGCTGATGGTGCATCAATATCACACCAGCAAGCGCAAGACCCAGAGACAGTGCCGGTACAACCCAGTCAAGCCTCATCGCAGCCAAACCACCAGACTTTGTCATGCAATGGTACCCGCCGCAGCTTGCCATCTGGCTCTGGTCAACACCAAGCCGACTACGCCAACTCTACAGATGCGACCCCAGCTCCTTCATGGCAGTCGACCAATATACCGGCAAACCCCGCTCAGGCGTATTCAGAGTCTCCGGCGACCAGTCAAAGCGTTCCACCGAGGCAAAATAGAAGCAGGCAGTCGGTGGCACCAACTACCTACGACGCCCTCGCGCAGGATGCTCTCCAGGCAGCGACGACATTGACTCAGGCTGCTCTCCAGAAGAGACCCCATGCATCGCCAACCACAAGAACAGCGTCGCCGTTTGCGAACCCTACCCAAGCAGCACAGGTTGCAAGGGCAAAATCGAGACAGAGCCAGAGGTCGCAAAGCCACCAGACGGCGTCGCCCTTCCAGCAGTCCACTGCATCACAGCCTACTGCGGTAGCTGCTGCTTCCTCTCTTTACAACCCTCCTCCCGTCACGAACTCGGACAGCACGCCGAGTTACGATCAGTATTCTCGCTACAGTAATACACCCACCCAGGCAACCACGACAGGCTCCAGAGTGGCGTACGAGCCGTATTCGCAACAGGCTGCACCCAATAGCTCGGCCACGTCGTACTCAGGTTACCGTACCTATGACTCTCGGTCACAAGCTCCGAACACGTCCTCGCTCGCAAATCCCGTAACACAAACCGCATCGCCTTCGTACACGAAGACTGCCGCTCCCAGCTCGAAGAATTGGACTGGTGGTAATGGAAGGCGAAGCAGTAATTCTTACAGCTCGAACAAAGCTCCAGCCCCGTCGACTCCAGCCTACAACGTACCTGTGTCCTCGGCCCAGCAACAGTCCACGAATATGCAGTCGTTCAATGTACGACCGCAGTCAACGGCTCCGACGCAGTCGAGGACGAGTGGCAACACATCTGCCTCCTATGCTCAGCAGCCTCGGCAGCAACAGCCACAGCAACAATCCCAGCAGACCTACAACTCCTATTCTTCTCAACCTCATCCAACTACTAACCAGCACCACCAGCAGCAACAACAACAACAACAACAACAGGATTGGTACGGTCTCGGATCTGCCAACAATGCGTCGTCCAATTATGGGTCGGGGTATGGCCAGCACAGATCTATGAACCTTGCTGGCAACACTTACACGAGCATGAACGACCAGGAGGCTCTGTACGAAATGTTGCGGAGTAATTCACGTCACTAGGCACCTTTTTGAGTCTCTTCGCCAACACATTTTGCTAGTGCCTTTGAACCCGCGCCATCCGCATCAAGGCTTGGGAACAACCTTATAGCTTCAGAAGCAGTTCATATTGGTTTTGGGAGACGATGATGAGGCTTGAACAGATCTGGCAACCCCGCCGCGTTAGATACCCCGTTCGGTCGTGAGTAGGTCGTGACAGACCAGCCTATCAGTTCATGAAATTCAAGTTTTGATGGAGCCTCAAGACGAGGTCGAGTTCGTCAACTGACCCCGAATTACGGCTGTGTAAGAGTGATGAATATGCCACGCCTAAGTTCCAAGTGATTGTACAGTGCTGTAATCGATCCGCTAGCTTACGATACTATTTCTGTTGGTCCATGCATGACCAGCTCTCTCGGCGGTCCCTTGGTATGGGCGACTCCATTGACGCCGTGCAAGTCCCTTCAGGGTCGTTCCGCAAGTCAAGCAGACGTTCAGTTCCTTCGCCAAAGAACGGCCGCCTGGATCATCAGAACTCTCAGAGCAAGCCCGATATCGCCCGAGCACTAGCAATGCTGCGGGAGAGGCTGCGGGAGAGACAGAGGGCAAACGCCGGGCCAGCGGACGTTCGCTCGTCAGAGGCTGCGCTCGACATTGCTCGCCTCGATGAGCTGTCCCCATCCGCCTACATCGCCACAAGTTGCCTCCCTGCACAACGTGCTGCTTCAGGTTGACGCGCATGAGGTGGCAGGGCGGTTCCTCGCGACATTCTCAAACCTTCGGGTTCAGTCTGCTCGAAACCAAGGCCTTGCAGGCCTCAGCGCGGCCTCCGCGGCCCCTGCCTGCTGGTTCGATGGACAATCTAGACCGGGTGAACATCTCGAGTGGTGAAACACGGCGTCAGGACTGCTGGGGGGGGGGGGGTTCTGTCGAGGCTTCTTCCGTGTGGGGCAGCCGTTGGGGGGGGGGGACTTATATCCTCGACGCTGGTCGGACCGTGATTTTCGGGCTGGTCATCGTGCCCTGGCGGCTTACCCCGATAGCCAGGGGATCGTTACGAACAGTTTCCTAAATCCTGATGGCTGGTTGCGCTGGTGTCTCGGGGGGGGGGGTGGTTGGGTCAAGATGTGTTATAGAGTAATATAGTCCTTTCTATGGACTACCCACCCCATTCCTAGCAGTATCAACCCGGCGCATGAATCCGGTCAACACGCCCACGTCCCGGCGGGAACCCATGGGAAACTATCAAGTTCACACGAATGGTTGTACTTGTCAGGCTACGAGCCAGGAAGCTTGCTCAGGATCGGCCATGGCGGCCGTGATAAATGTTTCGTCCACAAGGATCTAGGCCACCAAGCATGTCCAAGAAATCATGTTTCAAGGGTGCCGGCCATACGGATCACCTCGCACTTGTGTTCTACGTCTACAGGGACAACCGCAGCTTGCCGATCGGCCTGTTTTGGATTTTCTCTTCCAACCACATCCCGGAAGAGACAATTACGGCGGACCGGGTGCTCCCCCCGGGGCCAAGGCCCCGCCGAGCCCGCCGAGCCAAACCGGCTCGGTGGGCAGGCTGCGTAGTACCATTCGTTCGGGCCCGCGTGTGGCGGCACCTTTTTAGCTCCGGAAACATTTGTGCCGTGCTGCACGATCTTCAGTTAAGGTTTCTGAGGCCTCGTAGGTTTTTTCTTCGTCTCCTGTCACACGGTTCTTGAGCTTGGATCTGCCCATTCTGCGGCATGCTTTTGGTTGATAGGCTCTCGGCCCGCTTCGCTCCAGCTGGTCCATGGTGAAGGCCATCCCTGCCCAGCTGCGCAGCACCATTGACCGCGGCCGATTCCTGTCGGAGGAGGCAACCGGCGGCGGCTAGTCTCCGACAAGTTGCCTGCTTGTTTCCATGACACGTTGAAGCTTCGCGTCCTGCACGTCGCGGCCTCGCCGGGGCTGGCTCGCCTGTTGGATTTCTTGTCTGTCTACTGCCTTCTTGCACCTTGAGCACGTTGAGGCGAACTGTTGCTGGGCGGCTGCTCAGAGGTGGTGTGGACCCCCGCATTCGTCCTAAAGGTCCCCTGCCATCTGAGAGGCACAGAGGGTCCAAGATCCCAGGTGGGACTGGCATCTTGTGGGTGGGTGTGGGAAGCTTCGAGCTCTGTGCTTGGTGTGTGTGTGTGGTTTTCGTATCCGCCGAGTGGGCGGGGAGAGCTCTTTGCTGTTGTTTGAATGGTGGGGGTGGGCACATGATCTACAGGCTCGCCGGATGGTGTGGTTGTGGGTGTGGACTTCGTACTCGAGAGCGCTAATGCCGGCGGGGATCTCTTGGACCTGCGAGCGTGGGGATTGTCTCGCGGGAAACTCGTCTCTCACACTCGGTGGACGATTGATTGTGCCAGCGAGCGGGAGGCGATGAGAAGCCTCTTCCAGCCTCCCTCTTTGCTGCTGGGGGCTCCCGGCGCCGCCGTTTAGTCCCAAACTTTGCTCAAGTGGTGACACCTTGATGCGCTGCATCATGCAACCCATCCCAATTCAGCCTGATGCAGACTGATCGTTAGTCTGCAGTCCCTGATGAAAGACGACAACATTCCCCAATGTTGCCCGCTGTGGACCAAGCACAGCATCGCTATCCTCTGGGCTGGGTCCGGACATTGTCTGATATTATGGCACACACGGTGGTCATAGTCTGGCGATACTCGCGTCATCGAGGTGCGTTGCTGATCGATTCGGACGAGTCGGCTGCAGTTCAAACTCACGGCAGCGCTCACGGCAGACGACCTCCACTTCTCGGTTGCGCATGCGTGCCAACCACAGAGTTGTTTTGCATATATGCTGCCGACGGCCAATGCTTTCACCGAGTAGCGAGGCAGTTGGTTCGAGTACGTTTCAGTAGTGCTGCTGTCCAACCTTGTGCGTTGAAAGCAAAGACCGAGACGAGACGAGTCGCTCTCCGCCCAATGCGTTACCGGACACAGCATATCAGGGACAGGTCGAGCATGCTGTACATCTGTAGACGGCAGGGCGTCCCAGTATCGACCTGTCAGGGAGGAAGAAGTCCAGCAGCGTATCACATGCCACACGTTTATTTGGAGGGGCCCCGAGGGCAGACTTCTTTTCTTTTCAACGACGTTCCTTTCCACGAACGGTACTTGTCCAGCGACCAGGATAGCCTTGCCATGGTGTTGCTTAACCGAGCAGGTCGGTCTGCGCACGCCGTGGTATCATCCTAATCGCTGTTGGAAACATCTTCCAGGGGCAATGGAATCGGTCAGTTGCTTCCGAGCAGGGAGAGGTGATGTCTGACCTGGAGACAGCAGACGCGGCAAGGAGAGCTCCTTGTGCATGGGCAGGTGGCCTTGGGGCGTCCCCAGCCACCACCCCACGTTGTGGCCTACCGCATCACCGCATGTAGACTGGCATTGACCGCCTCGACAAAGAAATATTGCGCATCTACCTGCTAGCGTGTGAGTATCTACAGATAGCCCCTCGGGACTGAATTATAGACTGGAAGGCGTGTTAGTTATCTGCACGGCCTCGACGTTGTCCTAGACCAGACCGCAACCAGCCGTCCTTTGCGGCTCTGCGACGCGCACGATCTCGTGCAGCAGCTGTTGTATGTATGTAGTCTGAGAGCCCACACGGTGGCCATAGAATCTACACGTGTAAGTGGTCTGCTTGGCTCGGCGCTGAGCAAAGGGATCAGAGCCGAGCTCGTACGGCGAACACGGTATACGGTCGGCCGCATTCAGCGCCCCGGCGGTGCATGGGGGTGGATCTCTTTGCCAAATGATCATAGTGGCGAGTGGGCCGCACGGCAGCTGCGGCAAGCCCAACATTTGCGCGGTGGATGCCCATGATGGTGTCATGGTGCCATGGTGCCCTGTCGGACGCGTTTGTGATGTCCCCAGCCAGCAGACTCGGGCTTCCTGTGCACTACGAGCCCGCCAGCCCGCCAGCCCGCCTGGGCAGCCAGTCCCGCCGGCATGGAAATAGAACTGAATGGAACCGTGGCGGTCCTCGAGCCCCGGCTCGGTCGAGTGGGCGGTTTTGCTGTGGACGGTGTCTGGTGTGTACAGTATGTGTGTGACCCCCCCCCTCCAAAAAAAAAGTCAATTCGAGCCTCCTAAACCTGGCAATTGGCTGCCATCAGGCTGACCGCCCCCGTCTCATCACGGCAGCGAGTCATCAACACGAAGACGACCCCGGCCGGAAGTCGCGCCTCGTCCCTTCGATTTGAGCAATTAACAGATAAGAACACAGACTGGTGAGGGTGACAAGGGCGGCACCTGGGCCCACGGGGGTGGGGAGGAGACCTCTACTGTGGTACTGTTGTGTGTTGTGCTGTCTTGTGTCAGGCTGTGTGGTGTGCCCTGTTGTGATGGTGTCGTGCCGTATCGTGTTGTGTCATGTGGCTGTGTGGTTGCGCGGTGCCGTGTGTGCTCAGATTACTGCAGAACAGTTCGATCCATGTCGCCGTGGCTCCCGAGATCAAACTCTGAGGGTCTCCTTCATCTCACCGAGATGCCCATGTATGCCCACGGACGTCCACGGACAGATAGGGGAGCAGGACTATCTCAGGATACAGGCACAGAAACGGTGGTCTCTCGGGGGGACCTACCCACAGCGTTGCTGTCGTGTTGATAGGGAGGTAGCAGTGGGCTCCCGGGTGCTTTGGCGCTTGGCTCTAACCGGCGTGGTGGGCGTGGTGGGCGTGGTGGGCCCTGGGCTGTGGCACTCGGGTATTTGTGAGGCTATCTTGGAGGCGACGCGACTCACATACGAAGGCGCCAATCTCACCCGCCCACGGGCAAGCCCACACTGCGTGCCCGCCGCCGAGTGACGACATGACCGGGGGCTGGCGGGCAGGGATCCGTGGCAATCAAAAATGCAGTGAGCAATCTCGACGAGCGGCGATCTGATCTGTGCGCCCGTCTCCTTCATTCCATGTCCCTGCCCGCCTCTCTCATTACCGACGAGGCTCCGTAGCACATGCAGTTGCCGCTGCCATTACGGGGGTAGCGTCCATCGCCACAATTTGCTCCAGAGGGCCAATGGTACCGAGAGTAGGGGTTGCTGAGCCTCGACAACGTTGCTGCGAAGGCTGCATGGGGAAAACTAGAGGAAGACAAAGAGAAAGCAAAGCACCATTGGCAAAATAGACTAAAAAGAGAGAGAAAAAAGAATCATAGAGAAGATGCTATAGACATGCCCCACGTCTATGCCTTGAAGCTGTCACCTTCGTTTGCTTCCCCCCTACCCCCCCTCCTCCCTGCCGCCATGCCGTCGTGCTTGTCTCTTCCAGGGTTCTTCTCTCGCCGAGCAGGGGACGGCCAGCGACCTTGCGAGCTCGCTCTGTCGGCGCAGGACGCAGAAGACAGAGAAGACAGCAGAAGGCGATTGTGGAGACGGTGGTGGAGGGCTCGGGAAGGAGCGAGGTCCTTTTGTGGTAATAGTAGGGGCGGCCCCCTGTTCCTGTCCAGAGATAGGTACTATTATAGACTCATCAGCAGCCTCTGGCACCATCCTGGCACCCTGCCTCCCCAGCTGCCCAGGTACGCGGCCAAGCAGCAAGGTGTCCAGGTACCCAGGTACCCCCACCTGCACATGCAACCTGCTGCACTGGGGTGACTGAGGTGGTGGCTGTCGGAAGGTCGAACTGTCTCTGAAGGCCCAAGGGTGAAGCCGCGCTAGCCAGCACCCACAAGCCAGCAGGCCAGTCGGGCCCCCGGCAGCATGAACAAACCTAGTGTAGCAGAGAGAGGAGAACAGTGAGTAGTGTAGATGATGGCCTGTGATGATGATGTTGATTGCCGTGACTGTGTGTACTTTAGCTAGCTCATGACAAAAAGTTCGCGCCCGTGTCGGCTAGGTACCGTACCGCACCCTACCGTGCCTGTGTGCGTGCGTGCGTGCGTGCGTGCTCGAAAGCTATGCTGCTCCTTCGCAGCTGCCAGATCTGCCCGGCTCTCCTCTCCACATCGTCGTCTGTTTGGGCTCTCTCCATTTCCTAATTCTGCAAGCTATTGCGCCCGGTTTTTGGCACCGTCTCCCTCGCCTTGCTCTCGTCCATTCGTTAGGTCTAACAGTAGTCACTCCGACCTCCATTCACCCTCTCCACTTCCAAGTCTCACCCGGGCCTGCCTGTCTTGCCCTCCTGCCTTGTCTCTCGCTTCGCTTGGCCTTTGCACTGCTTTAGACCCTGGCTCCCACTACCGAGGACTAGGGCAATCTCTTGTCGACTTTTCCTGATTTCCATCCGTCCATTCCATCTCCGGCCCTTCCATCTTAATTCTTCTTCCTCCTCCTCCCCTCCTCCTCCTCCTCCTCCTCCTGCCTGCTACCACGCCTCCCGCCATACCCACCCACCCCCCCTTCCCCTCCTCTCCTCTCACACCGCGGTGCTGCTACTGCTGCTGCTCCTTCGCAGGGGGACTACTTGTGGACCGAACCGACCTCGCCTTCTTGTGCCTTGCCCACAGCCCTCCGAACCTGTGGCAGCTTTTTCTGTGGCTCTTCTGCTCGCCCTCGCGAGGGACCTGAGCCCCACGGAGACGCTGTAGTCTTACTCTGGGCTGCTACCCGAGCATTGGATACGTGCCCTGCACATTTTGGGGCCCGGCCCACCACCTTGTGCCGCCGCCTTTTGCACAAGCCACGCCATTGCCCTTGACTCGGATCGACGCTCCACCACCGTCCATCAATTTACTGGGAGGAGCCTCTTGGGATGGCCGCGACGGAGAATTACCTTGCACGTTGTTGAACATATTTATGCTGCTGAATGGGCCTCAATTGATCTCCGACCGTTGATCTGATCAACATCCCGAACCCAAGAGGAAAGGTCAGTCGCTCGCTGCTCCACCCCACCACTTGGACTGCCGCACATCGTCGCAGCCTCCAACCCACGATTCCCCAGATGGGCCAGATGGGGCCGTATCTTCAACACTCTCCTGTGATGCCTCGTGCTGACCCACTGAAGACAGCAGACTACTTGTTGAAGACGCCCAGCGCTCAGCTTGCAGGCAGTCTCTCGCCGCCATGTACAGACACACTTGCTCCGGGGCTGTAGTCGCCTTGGCCACCGTGTTTCTGGGCTTTGCCTCCGCTACTCCAACTTACCAATTCGAATACTGTGCCTCCTCCAATACGGCAGAAGGATCAGCCGATACTTCGATATATCAGTCACAAGGCCTGTGCTACGGAACTTGTAACGACCAGGGCTACGCTTTTGCTGTGTTGCAGAGCAGCGCCTGTTGGTGCTCCAATGTGGTCCCCAGTTCCGATGACCAGACCTCGACGAGCAACTGGTGAGCACACCTCCGCGAGCTTCTTCCGTAAATCTTGCTAACGAGCGGCCCCAGTGAATCGTCCTGCCCCGGCTATCCCAGCGACTACTGTGGTGGCGATGGCACGTATGGCTACATTGCTCTGAGTGCCTCACCCTCCAGCACGGCTGGAGGCGGCTCGAAAACCACGTCGTCAACATCAAAAACATCTTCTGTAAGTTGACACTCGCATACTGGCACGGAAAACCGTCACCAGTGAGACCCTCTAGATTCTGTTTCCTACGCCGTATCCATTTCTCTTTCTCTAAGGATTGGGTTGGGTCTGGTCTGGTCTGTACAGTCGCTTAACGACTCTGGGATTCAGGCACCGGCGATGACAACCGCTACTGAGATCCACACGGAGACTGAGACTGAGACCGTGGTGCAGGCCTCAGTAACTACCACCTCCACCACACCTTTGTCTTCCTCTTCGCTTACCATTGTCAAGTCTTCTACAACTTCCACGTCCACGTCTACTACCGAATCCGAAACTACTGTATGGACCATGTCATTTCCTTTGACCGCGAGGTCACCAATGTTTTATTCAGTTTGGGATCTGAGGTGTTTTATTGCGCTTTCATGAATCTGCCTGGCTTGTACAATGGTCTTTCCGACTCATGAGCTAACCGAGTTAGCAGTCAACGACACCGAAAACCACGAGCGAGAAAACCACCGCAGGAACACCGACAACCATCACGGCAGTCCAGACGGTAACGAGCGAGGGCACCATCATTATTCAGACAGTCACGACTGTGTCAACGCCATCGGCTCAGTCAGGCGGCTCAGGTTTAGGGAAAGGGGCAGTTGCCGGCCTGACGGTTGGAATCATTGCCGCAATAGCAGCCTTTGTGCTCGGGGCTTTTATGTTCCGTCGACACAAGAGAAAGCTGCGAGAGGAGGAGGAGCCGATGAACGCCGCTTCTATGGCCCACCGCCGGGGCAGTTCCGCCGGTATCATGTCAAAGACGGGCACCATGTCGAGCGTAGGATACGGTATGCCGATGGACGAGGAGAGCAGCTACATGTCCCAGAGCAGGAGACTGAGCATGAAGCCCCTGGATCCTCGGCTTGACCCCAAGGTCGGACTGTACCGAACCGCAAGCCACGACAGCTTCAATACAATCCGAGACGACCAGGATTATTCGCGAAGAGTACACCAGCCCCCAAGGGCATTCCGAGTCACGAACCCCGATCCGGAAGAAAACTGATCAACATGAGATCTGTGGTGTTTTTTATTCCACCAGCTCACCTTCTCTCTGGGCTGTCGCGACGTCTCACGACGCAAATGAATTCTTTTGTGGCGGCCGACTAAATCGACTTCGAGTCCCATCACCGGCGTTGTACATTTGGAAATACCAGGGCGGCGTTCACTTTTACGGAAATGTTTTCTGGGGGGCAGGTACATTGGAAAGGATGCGTTTGGGTTTGGCTGCGTGATAAAACGGATTATTGCATGCAGTCTGCTCGTTTGGTCCGCCTGGGCAAGGCACGAACGGCAGCTGCCATTTCTACTACTTCTAGTGTCTACTATCTCCGGCCAAGGACTGAATCCGACAATATGGTCGGTTATTCGACGAGCAACGACAAGCCGAATATGTGTACAGTAAATCGCGCTCAATTCGGACCGATTCCCACGACGAAAGCGAGGTGCACCTTTCCAGCATCCCGGTCCAAGGGCTGGGGCTGGTCAGAGGACTTCAATTCGAAGGGATTGTACATAGGTGCCAGGCGTGAATCGAACCACACAAAATACTCTGTACACAATCTGAGTACCCATTTGAACGGAGTAAATAAAAATTGAAGAACTTGGAACAAGCAGCTTTCTCCTCGCAACCCCGCACCCCTGAACTAGTACGTCCAAGAAGGCAGGAAGGGCGATCACAACGAGCGTTTCCCAGGGACGGCCTGCCACAGAGCCTCCCAAGAAGTGAAGCACAATGTGTGGCGGTGGGGCAGCCGTCTTAGGCACAGATACACCATTTGACGCTTCCGGAAAGAGCAATCCCAACAGCCTGCGACTGGGGCGCGAAGCCCAGAGGCTTCGGCTTGCGACCGGTCGGTCGGGCAGCAAACGAGGCGTTGTTGATCCCACTTTCGCACAGTCGGAGATAAGCGCGCTAGTGCGGGAAGCTTTGAAGAAGGTAGGGATATTTTGCGGCATGCGCCATGAGATCATTGGGACGGGGCTAGGTCTTGTGTGGCGCCCGCCAGGCCGAACCCGAGCCGGGATGAGCTTTAAGGCTGGGCCGCGTCCCACATGTCTTTTTTCTCTGTTGCTCATCTTGGCAACGCTGGCTGTGTTTCCCTGGCTGAAGGTGTGCTGGCAGGCAGTGGCAGGCTGGCAGGCCGGGCTGGCTGGGTGTCCTCTGTCCGGATTGGGATTGTCTCTCCCGACGTACGTGTGCCGGCGCCGGCGCCGAACAAAAAACTGCGGAAAGGCGACTCGTTTCAAATTGTCTTGGGGCGCTGCTTTTTGGTTTGGCAATCCTTGCGCAGATCTGCGCGATCGGCACCTGGTGATTGGGTCGGGTGTGTGTGCTTGTGCATATGCAGTGCACATTGGGCAGGCGAGGCGTTGTTCTGTGGCTTCACATGCAACAATAATAAGATGCTAGATTCCCCCTTCAGGGCTCGATACATGTTAATGGTGACATCCACGATCGGGATCGAAGATGGCCTCCTTATTCACCTGACACCGTACTCGTTCACTCCGGACTTTGACCTACCGAGAAACTGGAGTCCTTGGGAGTGGATTTGTCTACAGGTCATCGATTGAAAGGACCAGCGTCTGGAGCCAGCCCTACCACAGCCGTGACCAAGGCTCCTCGGGGCCGAGACAGCAATTTCCACTCATCCACCCATATTCGGCAGACAATCTGCCATAGATGCCATCGTGACCATGTCTATTGTAGCAAGCACGCTCGAAACTTGGGGTTGAGAAAAATGCCACGGAGGTGATATGTTTGTTTGTCGCACTGCAATTCGGGGCCGACCGCGTTTGTGGCGCCAATGTCGCAGTGGGCAGGAAGGCGTCGTCGTCTTCGTGTGCGCCAGCTGTAGAAATGGTAGACAGAGCCCTCAGCGTAGCACATCCTCCATGCCTGTTGTGCTCGCGGGTGCTAGGTTGTAAGCCTGATGGGCTTTCACCTATACTTCCCATGAAATCTTCCCTCTTGGTGGGTACCCTGAACTTGAGAGCGTTTTGCAGAGCGGGATGAAATCCGCACGCGTGAACAAAACAATGCGATCAGAGTCATCTGACAGTTGACACGTTTCACCGCGCTCTTTTTCATTATTAAAAGCGTACCCCTTGCTTCGCACTTGACTGTCCAATAACAGTGAGTCGCCTACGTACCTTGATATCACCATGTCTCACTCATGTGTTTATCAGGTGACCTGTTTATCAACTCACGTCACGATGGCCGGGGCTTCCAGCCCATTCTGGTGGGGCCAAGTACGCGCGAATACATCCCACGTGTGCTCGTAGTGAGAAAGGAAGTGGCCGTCCATTGTCGCCCTAAGCCGGCTCACTAGTGGGAGCCAGGTGGTGGATACTCGTGGAGAGTAGCTCTGAAAAAGGGGGGAACCTGCCTTTGGACAGACAATTTCTGATGCCGGTATTGTCTTATAAGATACGTTCTATGCATTTATGTACGCTTTTACCCAGCTCATGCAAAATCCTCCATGTATGCCAGTGGGGATCATGAAACTCCTGATGATCCAGTCCGTATCGACTACCCTCAGCCCGTCAACCAAGCGTTCCTCGCCAATATGGCATCTACTAACCTCTGGCCAGGAAAGTCCCCCATGATAACCCCCGTCTTGCCCTGCTGGCCATCCTTAACACTCTCCTCGAGCAGCCGGCCCGTCCGGTCGTTCATGCCCTCGACCATGGAGCCGTTCACGGCCTCCAGCGGGCCCGCCGCCGCCTCGATGGGCGTGACCCCCACGCTCGCGCTGAGGTGGCTAAGGTACAACACGTCGGAGCCGGACGGGCTCGCGCCGGCGGCCTCGAGGCTAGCCCTGATCGCCTCCCACTTGTCCTCGAGGTGCTCGAGATCCACTATGACCCACAAGTCCTCGAGGCTGATGTGCGGCGAAGTCCACGGCACGCCGTAGGCGGTCCCCGGGGCGGTTGGGAACTCATACAGCACGATGACCTTGCCGCGCAGCTGCGCCATGGTCGGCAGCAGGGGCGAGCCTGCCGGCGCTGATGGGCTGGGCCACGGGGTTAGCAGGTGTTTGGTGCTGCCCGGCTCTGTGCGGGGGTTCTTGAGGCGGTAGTGGTTGAAGGCCTCCTCGTATGTCGTCTTGTAAGTGGTGGTGTCCGCCTCCCCCTTCTCCTCTTCTTGGTCGTAAAAGGTCCCCTCTGGCTTCCTGCGAACTGGCGGCCCTTCCTGTTTCAGCCTCATGATTATCCCCTCCGTTGGGTGCTGGTCCAGGAACTCAAAGAGCGTGAGCAGCACGTCTTCCAACGTGTAGCCCGTGTATACCTGCGCGTGGAAGATGCCAATCTCCGGGGCCGCGTCCTCCCCGCCGGCAGCCTCGTCGATTACCATACGCCCCCTGATGTCAAAATACCGCAGCCCAGCCCTGAGTTGTGTCTTCAGGTCATGCGTTTGACACTGCAACTTCGTGTTGTTCACCAGGTCGAAGGTCTCTGTGTCGTGCGTCCCTGGTATGGACAGGCTGGCCAGGCTGGTCTGGTCTGGTACGCTGGCCATCCAGTCGGGATGCATCGACTTGTCCAAGTCAAATGAGAATGACGAAGAGTAGTTCTTGTATGATGGCATTTTCTCGGGTGAGGACCACAGGAAGGGCCGTAAAGTAGAGCTGGATAGTTGCAGGAACAAGTAAAAGCAGACGACCACAAGCACCGCAAGGACGATGATGTTCGTGCGGCTTCTCCTCGCCTGTGAGGCGAACATGATGAATATATATAGACGAAGGGCTCTCTATTTATAGGGATGAGCGGGTATATGGGATGGTGAGATGGGGAGCGCGGATCCGGCGGGATTCGGCGAGCAGGGTCTCGTCAGTCTCGGCGTGGTCGTTCGTTCAGGCCGTAGGAGCAGCCATCGCCAAGTTTGCTCCAAGGGCTGTTCGTCTACGGCAGTGCGAGTGTCCAAGGATATGTTCTGTTCGCACCGGCAGGATAAAATGGTGTCTGCATGAGCAGAGAGGCACACACTGGGCGGGCCCCAAAGTTTATGGGCTACTCGTTGAGCTGACGCACGGACCATCATTGCCACCATGCTCTGCCCAGCAGCCCCATGTTTTCAATTCTCAATGGCGGTCCCGTGCCTCCTTGATTGAACACCGGCCAATGAGCCCGGAATTCGATTCTAATTGCACATCCTCACGAGGCTTGCAGGGTCACGGTGAGACGGACAAGTTGACTTTCAAATCATAAACATCACAGCATTGATATTAAAGGATAAAGTGGTATCATAACCTCATACGCTCCCTCGTCCAACGAATCCAGAATAGCCATATCGGTTGAAATAGAAACCGGGTATATTGCGAATCGAAACCAAGAGACATGCGTCAGTCAAAGTACATGACGCGTTTTTTTTTTTTTTGAGTCGTTCGTCTTGTTCGTCGTCTGACTCCATCCCGAAACCCTCCGGAACACCCTCCCGCCTCTTCCCACAGCCAATCTTACTCGAATCCAGAAAGCAGGCTTGACACCGTGCCAAAGAGGCATGATTAGTAGATGACTTTCTCCTCCCACACAGGTGGCCTTGCGCCATCCTGATCCCACACGAGCTTGTTCTTGTCGTTGAGCTCGCAGCCCTCGTCGGTAATCGGGATCACCTTGCCCGTGTGGGCCACCTCCTGCGCTGAAACACCAGCCTGGTCACGAGGAATCCAGAGAAGCGGTGGCTGTGAGGTAACAACACTGGGCAAGTATGCCTCTGCCTCCAACTTGTCCGTCACACCGAAGTTGACTTCGCGCTGTGGCAGGTATGAACGCAGTGTGAAGTAGTCAGCGTAGACCCAAGGCTTGAGGAACTTGATGATGAAATTGCCCTTCTTTGGCTTGCCACCCGGAGAGTGCTGGTGCTGGTCAGTAAACGTGCACTTTTAGTCAAATGGGCTGTAGGTTCTTAGGTCACTCACTGTTGCATAGCCCGTGCCGTTCGCCACGGCTTTCTCGTCACTGACTGTCGCTTCCAAGCCTGTGTGTCGCTGCTCCTCCTCGGCCATCAGACTCTGCGGAAGATTATACAGAAGCGGGTCCAGAGCACTGTTGAGGCTGAGGTGGAAGAGGATGGTGAAGACGAGGAAGGCAACCATGAGCACCAAGGGTCCGATGGCCACGGAGGCAGCAAACAGACCAATCAAGCAGAGCTCGCTCAGGTAGATGCCGGTGAATAGCTGCTTGAGTGCTCGGGGGTAAATGAGACCTCGGGTGTCGACATGGGTGTCCGTGACGAACAGAACATTGTATCGCCAAGCAAAGTAGAACAAGGCCATCCCGATGGTCGCCCACCCCAGGATCAGAGGAGCGATTGCTGCGTATGTGATCGCAATCACCGTCAAATTAGTGTATATGGGCAAGGTGCTTCCCCATGAGATTGCGCTGAGATTCGCCCACTTGTTGTAGAGGGCGCGGGGCGTGCCGGCAAGATATCTGTAGAGAAGGTTGAAGATGATGAAACCAACGACTTGGGAAATGACGCTCGAGGCAATAGTCAGGCCCTGGACAATGAAGTAGGAGATGTAGAAGTTCGAAGCCTTGGGAAGACTGTTCGCCAGGATCGTTGTGACCGCCGTTGGGTTGTCTCGGATCTGCTCAACCACTGCCGACGCGGATGAGGTGACTGTAGTAATCAAGAAGACCTGGATGACCTGGAAGGCGAAATACGAGCTTTGCGTGAACAGCTCGATCCGCGAGAATGAGGGTTCTCCCGACAGCTTCGCACAAAGCCTCATAACGACGGGGACCAGCGACATCAGAATTGCGAGTGCGACAGAAGGGAGAAGGCCAGTGACCACGCCCATAATGATATCCGGGATTTGTTTGAGCCACGACAACCAAGGCTGTTGCTCGAGGTAAGACACGTTGCTGATGACACCGACAACGCCCACCGGAATAGCCCAGAATATAATCATTGCGGTGATGAAGCCAATGACAGCATACCGCCGGACGAGCATTTGCCACCAAGGTATGGACAGAGAGCTCCAGACAACATCCTTCGGAGTGATGCCAATGTAAGACGGGGTCATGGAGAGACCATTGTGGTGTGCGAGGACTTGGTAAGCCGTCTCAGCTTCGGCCTGGCTCTTGAACTCGATGAACACCGCGGGCATTTTCTTGTTACCGCCAGAGAGGTACCTGGCCTGCGCAGCTTCCGTCTCAGGGATAAGCCTGGCGAGTTCGGAGCGACACCAGTCGATGGTGTCCACCTTCTTGCCAATCAGGCCCAAGGGTCCGGTGCGATGGGTAGGCCGCTTCTTTAGAGGAACCCATCTGCTGGCAACGCTCCCAGACTCTGCATCCAGTGGAGGGTGGGTATTGTCCGCGGGTGCGCCATTGGAAGTCTTGAGACGCTCCTTGTTGGCGAGCTTGATGAGCTTGACCTCGGCCTTCTCCAGCTTGTAGGCCACCTTATCTCGCTCCTCCACCAGCTTTTCGGTTTCCTTGATGTCGTGGTTGATCCAGATGTGCTTGACTGAGTTGCCGAAGATCTTGCGCAATGTCCTCTCCTCCAGGTAATTGTCAGGAACCGAGGTGAACAAGACTGTCCTCGATGACACCCGATTGGCGTAAAAGGGGCTGATGAGGAAAGCCTGACGGAGGTTGATGTAGTATACACATTCACGGAAGATCAAGTACATGACGAAACCGTAGTAAACCCAGGCGACAAATGCGTGCGCATAGTAGCGGTTGCCCTGGGTGTCAGGGTTGATGTTCGAATAGGAAAGAATGTCGAGCTGCTCCTGACCCCCACCCCCGGTAATATTGACCGGGAAAAGGACAGGCCAGGTGATGCACACTCCCACGAAACAGATGATAACGGTCATCTGCCGATAGCGTCAGTACAAAGCGCGGACTCGGTGCTGGGGACTTGGTGCGGTGCTGGGGGACGTACGCGGATAAATCGTAGATACAGGTAGGAGTCCAAGGACTGGGTCTGGAGAGCCAGGCTGTCGGGTATCTTCCAGAAGCGGCCGAGCCAATTTAGGTAGCCGCCTGGCAAGGCGGGCGTGCGCTCATTCTCGCGAAGGCTACCGATGTAAGAGCGAGGAGCATAATAGCGTCTTTGGCTTCGGCGTAGAATGATGAAGATGAGGAAATAAACGGCAGCGGTGATTGCGACGGGTACCAGGGTCGATACCATGCCGGAGAGAGACACCGGCCTGATCTCTTGGACGGCCTCGCCTTGGTTGCTCATCTTGTCGGCGAAATCGGCGACTTTGCCCAGGGCGTCGTCGAAATCCCTCGAAGAGAGGTCACGTTCTGCCATGGTGTTAGTCCTGAGAATGTCGTTCTTGGTGGTGTAGTGAGTTGTCAAGAAGAAGCATGGGTGATTACCTCGGGGGCGAGAAGCCTTGAATGCTGCAGGGCGCGGTAGCTTTCTAGAGAGTCAAGACAGGACAAGAAGCCGCCGCAGATGGGTGTGAGTGTGACAGGTTGGGCTGAAGCCAGGCAAGAGGCCGGTTCAAGACCGCGAAGAGAGGCCGGTTTTGTATCGGCCGTGTGTCAGAAGGGAGGCTTGTATTGGAAGAGAGGACTGGAGGCCCTCGGGGCGGTCCAGCTGCAAGGTGTCGAATGGTCGAGGTCGAAGGGTCGAGGTCGGAGCGGCCGCGCGTGGTTTCGGCAGGCCGCAAGCTGTCAACCACGGTGCAAGGCGTGGGTGAGAATTAAGCTCGAGAGGTTTTGAGTAGTGCACATGTGGGCAGGGGCGGGCAGGGTGAAGGGGAGGAGAAGCCTCGTCCGATGGGCACCGGGGCTGGAGGCCTTCTGGCGAGTACATGTAGTCTGGCCTGGCACGACACTGTCGCAATAAAAAAGCAGGGCAAGGGCACGGCACTGGAACTCGAGTGGTTGGCCAATTGAAACTGGGATTGGCTATGACGACGTCGCGTCGTGCCCCAAGGCCTAGCAGAATGAAGGCAAGCCGTGGTTCCTGCTGTGCTGTGCTGATCCCTGCCAAGCTGGGCTCAGAAACAGCCGTGACCAGGCGGCATGTTATCTATCGCCCAAGGCAGGAAGCAGGGCCAGCAGGCACTTGGCTGCTGGGCGTCATCCCAGGTGGCCAAGGTTGGCTGTTGGCAGACCAGGTCCTGGGCAAGCACGCAGCCGCCCGCATGTGCCTTCCCAGATTCGCATGGGCGACAAGTTGGTGAGATCGATTAGGATCTCGGCTTTGGGCCCTTGGCGGCAGGGTCTTCCTCGCCAGGCTGTCGATCGACCTCTCGAGGGTAAAACACATGACACCATCGTGCAGCTTCCTGCGCACCCCCAGGCCTGGCTGTCAGGAGCACCAGCACAATCGAACCACCTGCCCAAGGTAAATCATGCCAAGCCCAGAGTTCTCCTGGTTCTCTCACCCATCTCCAGCCCCATTTGCCGCTCCCCATCTCGTGTTGCCCCTGCAAGACACTTGTCATTTTCGACCTGATACACAGTACCTGCGGTGTGCCTCTGTGGTGCCTCTGCGGCGCCTCTGTGGACGCTGTCGATGCCAGGTATCATGAGAAATTATCACCAAAGGGACAGTTGCGGGGCCAACGTCCCGCTACGAATACCACCGTCCCGACCGGAACGAGTCAATGACAGGATGACAGGCCCAACTTAGCACACACCCAAAGACTCCCAGCACCCAGCCAAGCGGCGTCGCGGCGGACATTGGTGCAGCCGACCACTAGCTGCCGCTCCGCTGAGCCTGGGAGAAAGTAGGCGCCAACTCCATCAATGATGTATGCGGCGCACCGCATCCGAGCGCTCGATCTTGGAGTGCATCATTGGCATTGGTAACTGTCACCGGTACTGAAAATCAGCGTTGGCCCCAGCATCAACAATTGCATGCTGTTTCGCTGGCCCGGCCTGCACAGCAAAACGACCATGGCTTCGGGGCTAGGGCAGACTAGCCACTCAGTGCCACCCTCCTCCGAAACTTCGTCCTGCCGCACAGGATCCTCAGGATGTAACATTCACCAACAATGCACTTGTGTTGTGGGTGCGGAACGTGGAACCGCAAACGGGCAGCCAGGCCCAATTCGACGGCCACGAAACTCGACAGAATTCTTCAGCTGCCGGACAACACCGATCAAGGCAGCTCAGCCACGACCCGTCCAGGCCCCACCGAAAACTACCACCCTCTTGCTTTGGCCTCAGCATGGAACATTGAACCATTGGCAGCCGGCCCCTCCAATCTCAATCCGCTTGCCCGCATTCGACAGCTGATTGCGAACAAAACGTTGTGCAATCGCAGACTTTTTGCAGGTGGCTGGCTGCACGTGCGAGGCCTCGCAATGTTTGGTTTCAGCTGTGTCAGTGCCGGACTTCATCAAGCCACATGCGCCCAAGTCCATTCCTGAGGCTTGCCCTGCGAGATTGGGTATGCGAGATGCGAGCGTCAACGGCCGCGAGTCACAAAGGAAAGACAATGCCCACAAATTCCCAGTGGTATTCTGTGGTAAATGCTGGCATTGCACGTCTCATTGTCCTGAAGCGGGCATCGCCTCGTGGGTGTCTTATTTTCCCTTTCATCCAGCATCTGTAAGTATGGTCTGTGTTATCACCCACGCGGACGACGACTCCAGCATACCCCCTTAAGAACACTATTTGGCATTTTCATTTTCAAGCTCAAGACCCTTTTGTGATCGATTCCCCCATCTCAGTTCTTGGTTCAGCTCATACAAAGCTCTACTGCCCTCACTCGGCCTTTGATATGGGGCAATGCAGTTCCTGCAGGGCCATCCGATCGCGTCCTGCCTGGTACCACGTACCACCCAACAAGCTTTTTGTCATCCTCAGTTTCTCGCTCCATTGATTTCAGATGCATCTAAGAGGCGTACTTACTAAGCATGTGAACCTCTTCCCCCCTTCTTTCTCTGGACTCTACAAAACTCGAAACCAACTCATAGAAGCACTCAATGGTTAACAATACACATGGTATGAGATGATCACTTTGCGCCTTGTTCATCATCAAGCTGTAGTGAACATGTGTTGACAGCGCTGTCTTTGCGTAACGGGGAAAGCTGGTTACACCAGCGTCACGGCCCCCTAGCAACATGGCCCTGATATCTTTGATTAAGAGTTTGATCCTACTTTTCACTCTTCTATCACAGTAAGGCGCATGCATATATCAGTAGACATGGCAATTCCGCGGGACAACCCCCCCCCCACAAACAAAACTAAAGCACACGACCGGTTGGACTGGATGTGGCTTCAGGAGCACGTCCATCGTAAAGACTGGCACACTAGTCTCATTACTTTTACAGTATGGTTGATACGCCATGCTCTCAACTATGATTTCACCGCTCGAGAAGCTACAGAGTGGCCCATGGCTTCATATATGGAGTCCTTAGGCTGGTCCAAGGAAGAGCCGAGCTGACAGTTCTGGTGGGACCACTTCGCCTCAGCGAGTCCATGTTTTCTCCTGGGTCAGATGTAGCTTCGCGGGCTGGTTGACTGAAAGCGTGCTTCACGTCCAGCTTGAGCTGGCTGGACCCAGGATCGACTGCTTGAAGCTACGTGTATGAAGGTTGTCGGCTTTGGGAACTGCAGCCGTCTATCTATTACATCGTGAAATCTATTGTCTGTAAGCCGTTCACATACCTTGCAGGTGGGAGCTCGCACCTGGCCATTCGTATAACACCATTCGGACCCACCGTTCAAAGTCACCGTGGACCCATCAACACTCAACTCAGCATGAAATATGTGGACCACGGTGATCGTTAAAGCTTTGCAAGTACTCCGATGATAGACAAAGCGGTGGACACTGGGACACGTGCCATTGCCATTTACGGACAAACAATTATTTCGTCTTGGGATAGCCGTCAACCAGCCACACGCCATGATCGAGGGCCAATTTGCTCAACCATAGGTTGTAGAGGTAGGCTGTACTCAGCTCAGCTGCTATGGCGCCCACAATACCACCGGTGAGTCCGGTCCTGGTTGCTCTGAGAGCCTGTCAACTCTCTACACGCCTTTTGGCGGGAGATGTGCTTGTAATGAGACGATGGCTGAGCATCTTCGTTTCCAGCAGATTCCAAGGTCCGGGTCCGGTCAGTGAGAAGAACGAAATTGTCCAGAAGGGGAAGTCGGGCGTTCATGCCATTTCAACAAAGAACAGGTGGTACCAGTTCCGGCGGTGGAATGGGATAGCCGACAATGAAACCGGAGCCCCTAGCCACGGGCCGTGTGAATACTTCTCGGACAAAAGAGACTGAACTTCAGTTGTGGTTCTGCTTTTCTTTTCGAGGTTGCACTGAGCATCTTCTTTGCGAGGCCCCCTCTATTCCTCCTGTCTGTCAGTCTCTGAGGAAGCCACAGCGATTGTGGACAGATCTCCATCTCTAGAAATTTTAGAACAAGTCTGCCAGCATAGGATTGCCGTCACGATGGCAGATGACAATCCAGCCGCTCAGAACGACCCACACGTCGATCAGCCGGGCCATTACCCTGCCACGGATTATGCGATCGCATACGAGTCAGAATGGTCTCGGATTCATGGCAAAGATGCGACACTTCATCACCTGGGTTGCGGCTACTTGGGCACAAGTGGTTGCCCGCCGACCCTCCTGGCGCTGAAGCAGCACGCACAATCCCTGGCCGTCCTCATAGCTCGCCTGAGCCCCAGCGTGAGGACCGGCACAGTGGACGAGAATCCCATATTTGATGGCAGGCAGGTTGACGGGGGCCAAATCCGGCGCGGCGTGGGAGGGCGCCTGGAGTTGAACGACGCCTTCGACTGGCTTGCAGACCTGACCCAGGCGTACAATAACGACGACCCCAACCACCACAAGCCACTCAACATCCTGTTCAACGAGGTCAAGTCTCAACACGAGGTCTTTGGCCCCGAATTCCAATGCCCGCTTACCCAGGTCGAGCCGCGTGAACCGAAAGAGCACCTGGGCCACCCATACAAGAAGGACGTTTCCCTGATGCCGTACGCCAGCCACCACCTGTTAGCCATGCACGCGAACGCATGTCTGGAGCACCTGGATCACGAGTTCAGCAGCGAAGGTGGCATCCTCAGCCTCATCCCCGAGGAGGGCAGGGGCGACGCCAACTCGGACGACCTCGAGGCGGCGCAGAACTCGCTGCTGGGCCAGCTGCTTCTGTACGTGCAGGGCCTGGCGCTGCGCAACCACGAGATGGACATGACCAACGCGAAGCTGGCGGACGCGCTGGCGGGCGAGGCGGTAGTTCCGCTTCAGCACCTGTCAGTTCTCGGGCCGGACGGGCGGTCCGGAAAGGAGATTGCGTACCCGCAGGACCGCTGGGTGCTGGTCAACGCGGGTGACGACGTGTGGGCGTACCTGCACGACACGATGGACCGCGAGGAGGCGGCGCTCGCGGTCAGGGAGCAGGAGTGGGCGCGGGAAGATGCAGGGTTGGGTGGCGACAGCGTGTGGGGCCTGGAACGCGCTCACGAAAGGCTCGCACGCGGCGTCGTGGCAGTGGACATGAAGTCACGATTCTACCGGCTCCAGGGCCAGGGCCGGAGCACCATCTTCGTGCTGCCGGCGTTCGCAACCCAGCCTGGCACCGAGTGGAGCGAGAGGCTGGACCGGTACAGCAAGCCCACGGTGGTCGGCACGGTGGCGCCCCGGACGGTGCAGCGGGTGAGCGAGTATCAGAAGAAGTGGAATGAACAGAGCGCTGCCGTGCTGCGTAGAGGGACTTACTTCGCTCAACTCGAGGAAAAGAGCGTTAGGGACAAGAATACCATAGAATTCCTGAGAGCAGAAGCGACGAGGCAGGACCAGGTCTTGAAGGACAAGGACCGTCAACTTGCCGAACACAAAGAGCCGCAACCCGGCCAGGGTGGACAATACAATGCCGACGAGGTGGCCGAGGCGATACGCATCGTAAACCAGCAGACAAGAAGTATGGGAGGTGTGCGCTTCGCCGCAAACAACAGCAGTGCTGGAGGCGACGGGGACGTCACCATGAGTGGGGCGAACGGGCCATAGAGTTGGAACGAGTGTTTGGTCGTGTATTCGTCTTTTCGGGATACTTGTTAGATTATGGGAGTTCAGTACAACCTTCTCTTGTCTCTGTCAAGATGCGTGGTTCAGCCAATGAACATGCGTGCCTTGACCGTTGCCGTGCCAACGCCGTTCCCTGCATCGTATCAGCACGGCGGGATGCGCTCTCCAGCCACCGATTACGCCAACCACAACCATACTATTGGCCGGGGGGCCAGGCCCAGCCCGCAACTCCCGCAACCAAGATCCCTCCTCATCATGTGCCATTAAAACCTGTTGACTTGCTAGATGATGGACACTGAACCGGCTGGATGAAATTGGAAACTTACCAGCCCCTCGGACCTCGACCCCTCCCTCCCATTGTTCTTGTCTCTCTTGTTCGTAAAACCGGCAATATCCCCCACCCAAACCCCAGTCCACGCATACCATACCTTGCACATTTCGTGTCTTCTCGTTCTTGCCTCTCATTGCTAGCTCCCGTGACAACCCTCCCTGATGCCAGCTCGTCGTTGTTCTCGAAGATCAATGCTGGGTTGAGTTGAGCCAGTTGAGCCAGTTGAGCCTTTCCTTGTTATCCTGTCTGTTCTGTCCTGCTTGATATTGGGAGGCTGGGTGGCCCCATATCCATACTTGCTGCGGGTCTGGCTTTCACGGACGAACAATGAATTGATTTGATCAACACGAGATCTGCACGCTGCGAGTGGCACTCCCCCGGCGACCACAGAGCACGCACCACATACACCATGCTGGGCCTTCAGGCCTGGCCCGTGCCTACTTACACGGCGTCGTCGTCAGTTGCTACCCGAGTTCAACGACGTGAATGCGGTCCGCCACGGACGCATTCCGCACCCAGAACCTTCATGCTCATGGTTGGCTTGCTGCTGGTCACGATGCACTCTGCCCGGGTCTCCGCCTCAGAGACATCGCTCCTCCCGTACATCCCAACCAAGATCCTCGTCCCGGGATCCACAGCCGGGGTCGCCTACGGCCGGGAGACGGGCAATGCCAACAGCACGGCTTACATCTTCACCCCCAATGGCGACGGGTCAGTCGACCTGTTGGCTGTGGACATATCAGCTTCCCTGGCCGCTTCTTCAGTCAGCGGCAGTGCTGAGACCTTGACACCAGGGCTGCCTTTTCTCATATCAAGCACCAACACCACGACGTTCACGCCCACACTCACATCGGACGGATCCATCGTTGCATATGCAGGCGATTGCAGTTCGGGCACTGGATCATCCGTATGGGTCTACAATACTACCACCTCTCACCAGACTTCATGGGTGGAGCACTCCGTCATCAGCAATGGCGCGGCCACCGGGCCATTCTTCCTGGGGGGTGGTTTCTCCTTCTCAGAAACCATATCGCCCGGTCTATCCCAGCCCCTGATATATGCATACGGCGGGCAATGCCCCAACGAGACCCTCGGAGACGAATGGACATCAGCCGCCGCCTACTCCAACTCCATGGTCCGCCTAACAGCCTCCACGGACTCCTCGTCCGCGCCAGGCTACACTGCAAACCAACTGTCCCTCAAGTCCCAGCCCATTGCTGAAGCAGGCTTCAGCTTGACCTCCCTCCCGCCGGCGACGTCAAACATCTCGGGGATCGTGACACAGAGCATTAACAGCGTCGTCCTGGGCGGCCACACGCAGACCGCCTTCGTGAACATGTCGACGGCTGCGGTGTGGAGCCTGCCGGAGGAGAGCTGGAGCTTCATCGCCATCTCCGGGCCGTCAGGCTCCACTTCGAGCGACACCTCGGAGCTCGCCAAGAATGATGGGGCCGTCACCGAGGTGCAGCCACGGTCGGGCCACACTGCCGTCCTCAACGAGGCCGGGTCCGCTCTTGTCGTTCTCGGCGGGTGGGTGGGGGACACGAGCCAGGCGGCGCAGCCGCAGCTGGCTGTTCTGCAGATGAGCGGTAGTGAGTTTGGGCAGTGGACGTGGTCTGTGCCTGATGAACAGCCCTTGGCCAATGGTGAGGGCATTTATGGCCACGGTGCTGCCTTGTTGCCTGGTAATATCATGATGGTATCGGGTGGTTATGCCATCTCATCCGGCTCCTCGGGCTCAGGGCTGGGCAAGAGGGACAACATCGGTGTGGCGGGTGGACAGCTTCAGATGTTCTTCAACATGACAAGCCTCACCTGGAGCGACTCGTATATGAACCCAATGTCTGCAGCGACCCCCTCAGCAGGCGGGACAGCACCATCGACATCACCATACAAACTGGGTCTCGGCTTGGGACTGGGACTCGGTATTCCAATCCTGCTGCTCGTGCTGGCTATATGCTTCTTCTGTTGGAGACGAAGGCAGCGCCTTCGCCACCAGGCACGAGACGAGCACATCCGGAACTTGACCACGGGCACGGCCTTCATCACCTCTGACGAGATGCTCGAGCGCGAAAATGTGTATCCTTGGGGCCCGCGGACTGCGGCTCGATGGTACACGGGCGGGCACGACCCGTATCTACGTGATCAGGGGAGCGCACTCGGTTACGAGAACTTGCGCGCCGCTGAAGGGGCAATGCCGGCTTCCGATGACCCCATGGCTGTCGAATCCCCCGGTGCCTATAGAAGAGACATCAGGCGCAGGCCGGTACCGAGGGTCGCAAGGGGTCTGTATCAGCCCACCGGTATTGCCGGAGATGATCTTGTAAGCCCAGGCGGTATCCACCCAATCCTTGAGGATGAGGAAGACGAGATAGCCGCGGCCGATGCCATCGCTCCGGACCGGGATGAGGAGAACGATGAGGACCCTTTCACTACGCCGGTCCCTTCGACACCAACAAGGACATGGCCCAGCTTGGCCAGTCCAATTGTCTTTATAGCGCCTGGCAACACCACGGCGGGCTCAGGGCCGGCCAGCCCAACAGAGAGCACACCGCGGCCGCGGCCGCAGCACCCAGAAGTACAGGACTGGGTCAGCGACATCGACGCATCTGACGCCCTGATCACGGCTCGCATCCAGCCTCACAGCACCACCTTCCGGAACTCGGGCAAGATCTCTCCAACCAGACGGCCGTCGGTGCGCTTGTCTGAGGATGAGACTGCGGGTGGTGCTCGAACAGACAGTAACCTGTCCGAATCAAACCGCAGCACCTTCAGCTTCATAGTGAACCGGTCCGACTCGCTGCGTGTGTCAGGGGCCGGCGCTGGGGCCGGAACGTTGACTGTCGGCAAGTCCCGGGGCGAGCAGGAAAGGACGGGAACCTCCCACTCTGACAAGAGCAACAGTAGCAACAGCAATGCCACACAGGACAGCTTCATGACGGCCAAGTCGATCACGGCCCTCCAGTCCGAGGGGCCCGGGCTACTCCTGGGCCGGCCTCGGCCAATCTCAGATATCGAGGATCTCGGCCACCTGTCAGATGACGACCCTCTCGCTCCTGGGAGCCCGAGCAAGAGCAAGCCACCGCGGAGAAGTTGGTTTGGGAGCCTCAAGAGGGTGTTCAGTGCAGGCGCTGGCAGCGGGAGTTCGAATGGGAGTTCGAGTCGGACTCAGAGCCCGACCCATGGGCAAAGCAGCGACTACGACGGTCTAGGCTTGGGCAGCCTCGGGCTGGGTGGCGTTGGGCTACTGCAAAAACGGAGGCAGGGGAGGTCAGCATGGGACGAGGCCGGAGCGTCTGCGAGCGGCGGTGGCCAGGGCACTGGCGAGGGCTGGGGGGAAGACGACTGGGACATCGAGAAAGCAGTTGAGCAGAGGCTGGTGCAGGTGATGTTCAGCGTCCCGAAGGACAGGCTGCGCGTCGTCAACGCCGACAACGCGGATCTCGTATCCTTGGAGGAGTCGGTAGTCCTGGTAGATCCGGAGAGGGACGGCCCTACAACGCATAAGACCGCTGCAACTGGCAAAGATGAGGAAAAGGTAACGGCGCAGGATGAGCAAGAAGAAGCCGCAGAGGATGTGTCCAGCGTGGCCAGCCAGGCCGAGGAAGCAAGCAGGGCAAGGCGGGACAGGGTACAGCAGGGAAAGCAGCCGGAACGACCGTCCCTGCTGCTCAAGGTGCCTCTGCCACCAGGGAGCGAGACCTCGGAGGATTCCAGGCGGAGAAGCATCTCTCCCGTTCTAAGGACGGCGGAACAAGTCCGGTACGAGCGGCCTAGGACGCACGTACTCAACATGATCGAGAGCTTTGAGAACAGGAGTAAGAGCTCAAGTCCTGAGAGGTCAACCCCGGATACGAGGCGTTGAAGCACATACGACGGGGCACCCAGGCACTGTGGGCCTGGCGTGGCTGTTTCATTTTCTGTTCAATTATTATTACGGAGCGATGGTATGTGTTTGTATATACGTGTGCAAGAGCTGCAACGAAGTGGACGAAGAGCCAGAATAGCCCTCAAGGGCGAGGCAAGGACACAGGCAAGGAGGGCTGGTTTCGCAGCAACAAGGAGCGAAGGAGTCTGGGAAAGCTTTCTGGATAGGAACGGTCGTTTAGGTCGGAGCACGGCATCAGATCGGCTCCCGGTTGAGGGAGATGAATGTTTGATTCGAACTGACAAAAAGACCATGTTGAAACATGAAATCGTAAAATGCCAGGCCGGCGGTCACTTTGTCTGAGCAAATTGACAAGCACTCCAGGTACTGATGCTTCGACTCTGGTCTTGAATTGATACACTACATACAAGGAGGTGACAAGGTCTCGTTGTTCGTTTGCTGCCGTGTGACGGTTGCCTTGCCAGTGTGGTAGCGTGGCTCGTCTGGACTGAGCCAGCTTACCTCCCTTGGAACCTCACCCCGCCCACAATCAACCCGAACCCCCTGGACCTGGCATCTATCTCCCTAGCAACATTGGCTGCACTTAGGGTCCGTTCCTGCTTGCAACCCACCTCCCTGATCGCGAATCGACGAGGCCATTCATTTATTACAAGGTCGGAAGAAGCCTGCAAACAGAAATACAGAGGCCCTCATCGAGCCACATCCTGCAGCCACCATGGACAACTTCAAGAACCTCAACCTGGGGCAGACCTTCAGGTAAGCCAGCATCTTAGGCCTCGCGCTGCTCTGCAATGCAATAGGAGCTCTGGCAGCTGACGACAACCTCCTTCACAGCGGTTTTGGGAACACCGTTGGCTCCTTCGGGTCGCAGTTCACCCCCTTCGCCTCCCGCACCTTCCAGTCAACCAAGGAGATGCTGGGTCAGACTGATGACAAGGTTGGTGGAGTTGACAGCGCTACGGCCCTTGAGTCACATGCTGACGATCACGCATGTGGTAGACCCAGCTCCCACCCGACTACATCGACCTCGAGAAGCGTGTCGACGCCCTGAAGCAGGTCCACCAGAAGATGCTGGCTGTGACGTGAGTACAGTGACCCCACATCCTGGGCCTGAAGTTCGCCCTCCTGGATGTCGTGCTGACGTTCATCCCTTATCAGTAACCAGTACTCTAAGGAAGCCTACGACTACCCCGCCAACATCAGCGAGACTTTCAACGACCTCGGTCGCACCGTCAGTGAGAAGGTCACCCTCCTCTCTTCGGCCTCGTCGCCCGCCGAGGCCCAGGCCGCCCTGACCGCCCCTCCTTCTGCGAAGCCCCAGCCCAAGACGTTTGCCCACGCCATCGCCCGCGCCTCCCTGGCTAGCAGCCAGCTCCTGCATCAGCAACACACTGGCACTGGTGATGAGCCACTTGCCGCCGCCCTGGAGAAGTTTGCCCTGGCCGAGGAGCGAGTCGGTGAGGCTAGACTCGCCCAGGATGCCCAGATCCAAAGCCGGTTCCTGGCAGGATGGAACACCACCCTGAACACGAACATCATGTTCGCGACACGCGCGCGCAAGGGAGTCGAGAAGTCGCGCCTGACGCTGGATGCGGCCAAGGCCAGGGCCAAGGGAAACACATGGAAGATCCCCGTGCCGGCTGTCGCTGCCGCCCAGAGCCCCAGGGCCGACTCACACGAGGAGGCCGAGATCAGCCCCGAGGCGCAGGAGGAGATCGAGAAGGCCGAGGATGAGTTTGTCACACAGACCGAGGAGGCCGTCGGTGTGATGAAGAACGTGAGTCGCAATAGAGCGCGCCCCCCCCCCGCAAAGGCCGCTCGCATAGCTGATCATGATTGCAGGTCCTTGACACCCCTGAGCCGCTTCGCAACCTTGCTGAGCTTATCGCCGCACAGATGGAGTACCACAAGAAGGCATACGAGATCCTCAGCGAGCTTGCACCCACCATCGAAGGACTGCAGGTCGAGCAGGAGGCAAGTCGCGCCTCGGGTTATACGCTTCCATGAAGCACCTACTAACTCGCGCCGGATGTGATTAGGCTAGCTACCGCAAGAGCCGTGAGAGCACCTCCTAAAGGTACCAAATGGGCGAGTCTACGTGATGCGAGAGGCTTACAACGGGATGTGTGAGCCGGAGCAGACTGTGCGCCGAAGGAGAGCCGCTTCGCGTTCAAGAGGCTGTGTGTGTGTGCGTGTGGAGAATATCCGAAGTTTCAGCAATAGGGCAGGGCACCTGACTGCGATTGGTGATTTCTCCGTTGTGGGATGCTTTTTCTCGGGAGAATTGTCTGGTAGATGATCAGGGTCGTTTCTGAGCAGAGCCTCACTCAGTGTTTCCTCTTTTCGAGGGTTTCCTCGGGTTTCAGGGCCTTCGCATTCTCCAAACTATCCCCTCCGTGTTCTTCGTGACCTGGTTGGTAGCACTTCTTCTGGAATATGACTTTGTTCTAAAAGCTGGTGGGAGCAAGGAAAGCTTGTCTGAGACCTTGTTGGGGTCTGCCTCCCTACTGCGCACTCACCAAACATGTGAGACTCTGGCCGGGGGGTCCGTGCGTCTGATTTTTAGCTTGAGTGACGCTGCTACCTGGGCTGGGCCTGGCTGCAGCAGTTCCGCTGCAAGTGATCTTCAGCATAAATCGTATCTTCGTAACCTTTACACCTTTCTTGATGTGACAGCCCGAATTTCCCCTAATCTCACCATAATACCACCAATATGGTCAGCTGTCCCCGCTCCGTGTGCTCGAACGCGCGCATGCTGACGTACGAGTCCTTCGCAGCTCCCCCTCGGCCTCCTTAACGCCGCCCAAGGCCACCCCATGCTCGTCGAGCTGAAGAATGGCGAGACCCTCAACGGCCACCTCGTCAACTGCGACACGTGGATGAACTTGACGCTGAAGGAGGTGGTTCAGACTAGCCCTGTACGTCCTCGCTGCGGCGCAACCCCCCCCCAAACACCTCATTCTGGATTGCTTGGATGGGAAGGGCTGACCGAGTTGCTCCTGCCTCCAGGAAGGCGACAGATTCACACGGTTACCGGAGGCATACGTGAAGGGGAATAACGTACGTCGGACCAGCCGTTTGCGCTCCTCAATGGTGTGACGAGGGGCTAACAAGAGCAACACCCGTCGCAGATCAAATACCTACGCGTACCCGACGAGATCATCGACATTGTGAAGGAGCAAGCGAACCACCAGGGTGGCTTCCGGGGCGGAAGAGGCGGTCAGAACCGAGGCGACCACGGCGGAAGGGGCGGGGATCGGGGCGGCCGTGGGAGGGGCCAGGGCCGCGGGCGCGGAAGGGGAAGAGGATAAAGGCAGCACCATGGTGTGAGACGTTCAAGAATGACAGACACACAATGATACCCACTCCCGCCGGAGACAGCCCCCGCGCGCTTTTTGAGCGATCAGGGCCAGCCAGTGTATTACAAGCACCTTTGCGACCTGTGCGAGTGGTTCAAGTACAGGCGGTGCCGGGGTAGAGGGCCCTCCATCTCAGGCAGCCACCGTCACGGCCAGGTTTTCGGCGGGTGCATCCAGGAGAGAAGCTAGACTGCGCAAACTGCGCAAACTGCGCAAACTGCGGTCCCAAAGCGCACTACAGAGATACAGAGAACCATAGCAACTCAATTAATCCCCGGTCTTGGATGTGAGGATGATGTTCTTCTGGGACATGACTTGGCACGTGATAACGTCTTCGGAAGCTCTTATCAGCGATAACTACTCCAAGTTTGGAGCTCCGTAACCCGCATTGCATCCCCCAGGGTTGGTTTTCTTGTCGGCAGATCTCCCAACTCGTCGCGGCAAGCCAGCCAATGTCTGGCGCGCGGATCACCATTGATGGGCTGTGGCGATGCCTCTGTCCCTCAATTGATGCCACGCTGACCAGGCGCATCACGACCGCGCACCGCCGTCCTCGCCCGCTCCAAGCTGCCTCTTCGCCGCGGTGCCTCCACACCACGGGTCGTCTTCCTGAGAGTCGCGCGGGGCCGAGGGAAGATCCTTTCGCCTCCCTTGCCAGTGCAGTCGGTGAGAAGGAGGTCTACAAGCGCCAAATCCCCCCCGACTGGCTTGGACACGAGGAACCGAAGGAGCAGCCCCTGGGAAGAGCAAGTTTAAGTCCAACAGACGCGGACAAGTTGCCCACAGGCAACCTACCCGAGGCCACGGTTGAGCCGTCACTCGAAAACAATCATGCGGTACATTCCACCAACACTGGGGTATCCAACAATGCCTCGGAAAGCCAGGAAGGTCCGGCCGACATGGTCCAGCGGCTGATCTGGGGCAAGCGGCTCGCCGAGGACATCCCGCGCGCGACTACCGAACAGATCTACGAAACGCTGCGAAAGTTGAGAACCTCAGGAAAACCAAAATACAGGAGGACCACGGCAGCTCTGGTCAGACACCTGCTCGCATCCGGCGAGCCCCCAGACACCTTCATCTACGAGACCTTGCTCTTGGCGCACGCTGCAACCGATGGATCTGCCGACGCTGTTAAAGAGCTGCTCCGGGAGATGAGGCACAAGAAATTGCCCTGGTCGTCTACGGCATATCATGCCGCCCTACAGGTATGAACTGCCCAGCCTAGTGCAGCTTGTTCGTCCAGCTAATCCATGTCTCTGTTTCTAGGCCCTGGCGATGCACCCTGACTACCTTCTCCGCAACACCATCATCAAGGAGATGAAAGAACGATGGTTAGAGATAAGCCCCGAGGGTCGACAGCATATTGCCATTGGGCTGCTCCGAGACGAGCAGTATGAGCTCGCGCTGGAGAAGCTGGATGAAATGTATGAGAAAGGCATGCAGGTCGAGGGCTGGGTATTCAACATCTTCATCTATGTTTTTGGGAAGATGGAGTTCCTCGACGACGCTCTGCGGATAGTTCGCCACAGACTTGACAGCGGCCACGAGGTTCCGGTTAACGTCTGGTACTTCCTCCTTGAAGTGTGCAGCAAAGGTCAAAACATCTCAGCAACGAGGTACATATGGAACCGTGCTGTGCAACAGGGGATTGTTAATCCTTCAGATGGTGTTGCGCTGAACATCCTCAACATGGCCGCGGTCTACGGAGATACAGAGCTTTGCACGCCGGTTATCGAGTATTTGGCGTCAAGGGGAACGAGGCTGAACCGTTACCACTACGAAGCCTTGATTGACGCGTATGCCGCCCAGGAGAATGTTGAGAAGGCACTCGAGGTATACTGCATTATGCAAGCTGCCGGCGTCGAGGTCACCAACTCGAGCACCGGGTCTCTCGCTTTCGCCTTGGCCCGTGACCCCTCTCTCATCGACCAAGCTATCCAGGCCGTGTCCGTGCTACGAGAGAAGCACAGCGTGCCCATCACCGTCTTCAACTGCATGCTGAATGAGATCGTCAAGGCCAACGTGGAGCAGCCTGATGACGCGTTCGCCAAGGCACTGGGTCTCTACCGACGGATTCGAGAGTTCGTCCCCGGCGGGCCGAACTTGGAGACCTTCAGAAACCTGCTGTGGAAGTGCACCAGGCCGGAGCTCGCGCAGTTTTTTGCAGGAGAGATGATCCACTTCGATATCAAGCCGAACTTGGTCATCATGAAGCACATGTACAGGATCAATGTCGAATTCCAGGGCCCGAGTCATAGGGCCAAGGACTACTTCTTCAAAGTTGCGCCACACTTCAAGGCCGGGAGGGACCTCTCGAAGGGACAGCGCAGGGCGGAAGTCATGGATCTGTCCGTCAGGCTCATCAAGAGGCTGATTGGCGAACGGGACCCGGAGGCCTGGCGGATATTGGACATTTGCAAGAAGAACGGCCTGGAAGAGGGGACGATAAATGCGTTGCGTGCGGAGGTCGAGGCTGGGACGATCACAGGAGCCAGTGCTTCCTCTCGGAATGGGTTGGTCGATCAAGATGCAGGCTCCGCGCAGCCGCCTGTCTGAACTGGACAAGTCGAGATGATACCGCAAATGTTCGTGACTGTTACACAGAGAGCGGTAGACCTATGCTGCCAAAGAGAAAGGAGAATTGATACCGGCTTCCACTGGACCAAGAAATCGGCGCGGAAGAAGGCCATCAGGGGGCCGGACACGGTGGACTTGCTGCAAGAACGGCATCGGGCGTCCTTTCTAGTTGGCGTTATGATCTGTGTCAGCGGTCCTGGCCGAGAAGCCGTTCGAGTCCACTCACCCAAGCAGGGGCCCACTGTAGGAGGACGTGTCCGAGGCCAATGGAACAACCTGCTGACTGCAGGATTTCTCCTCTCTAGTTGTTCTCATATCTGAACCAAATGACCCCTCACAACGAGAAGGCAATCGGCTCGGTATATTGTCCAGCCATGTAGTCTTGGTACCTGGACGCGACGGTAACATCGGGACGCAAGCCGACAAGATTGCGGGGAGTTCACGGCGGCTTCCAACCCGAAATGTGTTCACCCCCGCAGCATACTGTGTAGAGATCATCGTGCGCGCGACATTGGCGGAAGAAATCAATACGGCCTTGTTAGTCTCGCCTGAAATTATCAAAAGGTCCGAAGAAAAAAAGGTTCAGTGGTAAGGGACCACATCATCGTGAGCCAATGACAAGGTGCAAGGGGCACTGGTCACCTAAATACGCGTATATATAGGAAGCAGATGCCGCCATAATGACCGGCTTCCATGTTTCGAATCACAAGGCTAATAACGTCGAGCCCGTTTCTTTCAGCCAAAAATCTCAATGTATGTGAGATTCTTCAGCCTCATCTGGCTGTCCATTCTCGCCCTGGCGAGCCAAGGTCGGTCTCAGGAGGCGGCTTCGGCGAACAAAACCTTCCACAACCCAATCCTCCCAGGGTGGAACTCAGATCCCAGCTGCACCTTCGTGAAAGAATGGGATGACACGTTCTTTTGCACTGTTTCTTCATTCTTGGCGTTCCCCGGTGTCCCAGTCTATGCTAGCAAAGACCTCGTCAGCTGGAAACTTGCAAGCAACGCCCTGACGCGACCCGAACAACTGCCGGAGCTGTCTAGAAACTCGCAGCAAAATGAGGGTATATGGGCATCGACTGTTCGGTACCACGAAGGTACTTTCTATCTCATCACATCCTACGTATCCTGGTACGATGGATGGGGGCCCATAATCTTGTTGTTCACCACGACAGACCCTTACGACGATGCCTCGTGGACTGGCCCTCTACGTGTTGATAATCCTGCAAATGATATCGACCCGGATCTTTTCTGGGACAACGGGGAGGTCTGGATGTCAGTTGCGGCGGGCATATACGTCAGCAAGATCGATCTTTCGACCGGAACTGCGACGGAGCCCTCCAGGGTCTGGAACGGAACGGGTGATCGAAATCCAGAAGGGCCTCATTTTTACCACAAAGACAATTACTACTATCTGTTGATCGGTGAGGGCGGAACAGAGACCAACCACTCTGTCACAATTGCCCGGTCCGAGGCGTTTGAGGGCCCTTTCGTGGGAGCGCCACAGAACCCGATTCTCACAGCCAAAAATACCGATAATTACTTCCAGACTGTCGGACACGCAGATCTGTTCCAGGACGCCTCTGGTAACTGGTGGGGTGTCGCGCTGGCCACCAGGTCCGGTCCCGAGTGGGAGATCTATCCCATGGGTCGCGAGATGGTGCTTTTCCCTGTCGAGTGGAAGGAGGGCGAGTGGCCGGTCCTAGAACCGGTCTTCGGAACGATGACTGGGCCTCTGCCGCAGACGAACAAACACATTCCTGGGGATGGCCACTGGGTCGACGAGCCGGACGTCGTCGACTTTGCGCCGGGCTCGGACATTCCCAGGCATTTCTTTTTTTGGCGCCCACCTAAGACCTCGCTCTTTGCGGTCTCGCCAAAGGGACATCCGGGCACATTGCAGATATCCCCTTCGCCTGTGAACCTGTCGGGTACACCCGACTTCAAGCCAGCGGAGGATGGCCTGGGGTTCATCGCCCGCAAGCAGAGCGCGACCCTGTTCAACTACACTGTCGACGTGTCGTTCAAGCCCGAGGTCGAAGACGAGGAAGCAGGCATTTCGGTCTTCCTGACGCAGTTCCAGCACATCGACTTGGGGATCGTGAACCTCGCACGCAGCAACGGCACCAACTTGACCCAAGCCTTCTTCAGGCTCCAGGTTGAGGCGTCGGGGAAGCCTGATATTACCGTCCCCGAGACAGTGACCGTCCCTGTCCCGAAGGCGTGGCAATCAGACAAGATCCTTTTGTCGGTGTCTGCCGTCAGCGACTCGCTTTACGTCTTTGGCGTGGCGCCAGCCTCGAGGCCAGGAGAGTACAGGGAAATTGGGTCCGCGAGTGCCTTGATCGTCTCTGGTGGCACTGGGCCGTTCACGGGTGAGCTTCACTTATATATGGGTAGCCGTCTTGGATTGGAACGTACTGACAACACTATGCAGGTACCATTGTTGGCGCATACGCTACGAACAACGGCGGCGAGGGGAAGACGCCCGCGTACTTTAGCACATGGAGATATACTCCTGTCGCGCAAAAGATTGATGACGACACGTTTGTTCCGGCCTAGTTGCGTATGCTGATAACGACTAGATATATACCTTTATAGTAGGCAGGTAATCTAACTACTTCTTAAAATCCGTGTATAGCCGGGCTTCTGTTTATAATTAGTGTCTGCCTCATTCAAAGTATTACGGAATTTCGCATTGGAGTACGAGGTAGAGCTATCTGGCTGAGACGGTTAGGGACCTATGTTTTCTTTCTATGGACTTGGAAACAAAGTCGTGGTCTCACGCCGTCGACTGTCAAGCAATCACTGTCACTCCATGTGTTGGGGCTATTCCTCTCCAAGGTTGCTTGTGTGAAACAAGCGATGGGCATTGTGGAACTCCTCATAGGGGTGTGACTCAACGCGGCGAGGAACCCATTGGCAGTGAACTGAAGCGCGCCGTTGATATTTCCTGCCCTGATCGTCATATCAGCTCGTCATTAGTCTGAGCGATTGGACTTTAAACAAAGGTTATATTTATCTCCGGCGGGATTACTCAGATTCAACAAGTGCGAAGATGTTAACGCGAGAAATGAACCACATCAGATACAACCAAAATCTGCATTGGATGATCCAGCGGATCTAACGAGCCAGCACCCGTTTCGACGGGACTCTACACGCCGATCGCAAAGTCCGATTTCCAATCTCCATTATGACGCATCGGGGATGCCAGCCAATGAGAACTCCCATCCAAACTGACGGGAGCTAATGGTTGCTGATAAATGCGCCTAAACGCCGCTTGCATCCGGAGGCTTCGTGCCAAGAGGGGGGTGTTGGACGGCTAGAACCAGAGGTTTACTAATCGCTCCTATACTTCGAGGTCGATTTTTCCTGAAGCAGATAGACGTTGTGCGGCTCGCCGCAGTAGATCTCATGCAAATCTAGGGTACAGATAATCAGATCCCAGTTTTAGGAACATCTGGAACTCTTCTTGCTGCAGCGCACCAGGCAGGGTAATCCCCGACAAGGTGCGACTTTCTTTATGGGAATCTACACTTGTATCAGTGATAAGACTGGTGATTAGGGCGTTTTCTCCAGCTAGTTCCACTGCGCTTGGTAATCTTCCCTGCGAAAGTTAGTCCGTAGACCTTGTAAAGATGTTGCAAATATGTTTAATTCCGTCAGCAATGTCGAAAACCATTATGGATCATAGCTTTGTAACATCAACACCAAGTCAGGCGCCATTGTCCCCGTCCAGCATGGCGAAGGACAATGTATAAGTATGACAGCTTCTCCATCTTACTTCGACATGATACTCCATCACTGTATCCAACAATAACAACAAGCAGCTCTATCCCTTGTCTTTAGGAATTGATATCTCCTCACTTGAAATCAGAGCACCATAGATCAGCGAGCCTCCTGTCTTGCAATATTCTCCTTTCCTCACAAGTCTTGCTGCAAGACATACATCATGTCGACAGTACGGGACTCCGCCTTTGGCGGGATTATCCGCCTCGTTACTCACAACAAGTTTTTGAAGTACCCAGAAGAGGAGCCAGACTTTCAGCTGCCGGAGCCATGGATACAGTTGATGAACAACGAGGAGCCAAGTCACCCGGCCACCCTCGACAGCGTACCAACCTCATCTTCAGAGGCGTCAGTATCTAGTGACGAGGAAAAGCAAGTAGAAGATGCGCAGCCCTACGAGAAGCCTGGCGAGAGGTCAAACCTTGGCCTCCAGCGGACCAAGACCCGAGAGGAGACCACGCCTTATACAGCGGACCGGCTCGAGGCGGACGAGAGGCACGAGCTGGAGAAGACCAGGTCTATACCTATCGTGCCTCGCAAGACGAAAGATGGTGCGATTCTTGTTGACTGGTATTACTCTGATGATCCTGAGAACCCTCAGAACTGGTCCAACGCGCGCCGTGCCGCGGTCACGGCCACGATTTGCCTGTATACATTTGTAGTGTACATGTCTTCGTCCATCTACACGACGTCAGAGGAAGGGATCAAGGAGGAGTTTGGCGTGGGCCAGACGGAGGCTGCACTGGGACTCTCACTGTTTGTGCTCGGCTACGGCACTGGGCCTCTGATCTTCAGCCCCCTTTCTGAGCTCCCGGCGATCGGCCGCAACCCAATCTACATCATCACGATGTTCCTATACACCATTATCTCCATCCCGACTGCCCTGGTCCAAAACTATCCCGGCCTGATGGTCCTTCGGTTCCTGCAAGGCTTCTTCGGGTCGCCATGCCTGGCATCTGGCGGCGCCTCCGTTGGTGACATGTACTCGCTACTGTCACTGCCATACGCCATGATCGCATGGGTGAGCGCAGCGTACTGCGGCCCGGCCCTGGGCCCGCTGCTGTCCGGGTATGCAGTACCTATTATGGGCTGGCGTTGGTCCCTCCTCGAGGTGATCTGGGCCGCGTCGCCAATGTTCCTGGCCATGTTCTTCTTCCTCCCGGAGACGAGCGCGCCCAACATCCTGCTGCGGCGCGCGCGCCGCCTGCGGAGGCTGACGGGCAATGATCGCTTTATGAGCCAGAGCGAGATCGACCAGCGCAACCTCAAGACATCGGCGGTGCTGGCGGATGCGCTCATCAAGCCTCTTGAAATCACTATCAAAGACCCGGCAATCCTGTTTGTGCAGATATATACGGCCATCATCTACGGCAGTAAGCAGCTTCTGGATACAATTTTAACCCCTTCAAGAAGCAAGTTCTGCCAAATGTGGCCAGTGCCTCAAAAAAAAACTAAAAAAACTTATCACACTGCTGGTTTTGAGACAGGCTATGGCCACAATTATGACCCTTTCCTCCCCCAATTTGTATGAAACAACTCCCTTGGTCCTTTGATAGCTGACTCCGAATTCTGCAGTCTACTACAGCTTCTTCGAGGTGTTCCCTCTCGTGTACCCCGTGTACTACCATATGACGGCTGGGCAGATCGGCCTCATATTTTTGTGTATCCTTGTCGCCTGCCTTATTGGCATTGCCATCTACATTAGCTACATCTACTTCTACATGAACCCCAGGATCAGGGCAAAAGGGTGGCCAGTCCAAGAGAGCCGCCTTGTGCCTGCGCTCGTTGCTGCCTTTGGGCCCACAGCTGGGCTGTTCATCTTCGCGTGGACCGCCGCGCCGCAGTACCCCTGGATCGCTCCCACAATCGGCATCACCCTCTACGGCGCCACAGTGTTTATCGTGATGCAATGCATCTTCGTCTACGTCCCCATCAGCTACCCGCAGTACGCCGCGAGCCTCTTCGCAGGCAACGACTTCTTCCGAAGCGCCCTGGCATTTGGAAGCATCCTGTTCGCCGGGCCGCTGTACGGAAACCTGGGTGTTGCGCGTGGCACTAGCTTGCTGGGCGGGTTGAGCACTATTGGGATCATTGGTATCTTCCTGCTCTACATTTACGGTGGCAGGCTGAGGGCCATGAGCAAGTTCGCTGTATCGTCCTCGGACTAAGTGCTCTGGTTGGGAGAAACAAAGATTTTAAAAGTTCTGAAAGAAAGCGTTAGCCTCTTGCTTCGAGGAAACAGTGGCCAATACAAACGTTACTTGTGGGCATTAAGTAGAACACAGCGCTGGATAATCACACGAAAAATGGTGGTTTGTGGATAATTTATAATCAAATTATAATCCTACTCTGAAACTAGTACTATCGGCATGGCATTGTGTGTTATCACGAATCTGAGCAGGGCATGTCGAATAGAGCAAGTTGACTGGTTTTCTGATCATAGAAATAGAGTGTGCGGCGCTCTTATTTATATGCAAAGGAGCGCCACAACAGTGGAGCCTCGAGCTCGTGACATATGTTATCTAACGCTGGGTCTTTGAGCGTTTACCACTGTGTGAAGGTGCCGCCGACAGCTCGACAACAGTATGGGTACGGCGTAAAAACGAAACCACTTATGATTAAATCTTTTTTCTCTATGAACCGATCAAATAGTTGTTATACCTTGGAACTGCTGTCGTTCACATTGAAGCTAGGAAAACGCCAGGTAAACAATGACACCCAGAGAGCCTCAAGAGTGATCGAGTTTGCAACAAATTAAGGAATCAAGTGCTTGTTGCCATATGCATACAACTTATTATCTATTGTGCGTGCCTCTGGCGAGTCGCGGTAGCAACAGAACAAACTGATGTTCCCCTACAGTCCTGTCTGTGTGTGTACACAAGCTGATAGTGAGCCCATCTATGATCCAGGACAATCCAAAAGGACAACCGCAGCCCAGGGCAGCCCAGGTCTAATGCTTAAACCCCACCATGAACGCCTGAACTCTCTAGCTGTCTAATTCGTCTAACAGGCATCCCACATCGCCAACACAGCAAGACCGTACGCCAATCCTCCACTCGAGCCCCCCAAGAAATTCAAGTAACCAGAACTCTATTAGTCCTCAAGGCCATCCTTGCTTTTGATATCCCTCTGTTTCTGAACGGACTGATGCCGAATAACAAACAGGGTGAGGACGAAACCAACGATGCAAGATCCCAGAGTGACCAGATAGGCGGCGCGGTAGCACTGCAGCCCCTCAACGCAGGAGCGCTCACCGTTGGGCCCGACCACGCTGTGGTGGTCGAATACGACGCCGTAGAACAAGTTGAAGATGTTCCCAGAAACGACCGGGCTCATGGTCATAAGGCCCCAGTTTTGAGAGAGACCGTGTATGCCAAAACTCTCGGCAACGATGGAGGGGAACACGCCAAACAGGAATCCGTAGCCAAGGCCTGAAAGACCGGAAACGAAGCCCAGCAGGTTTGGGTTGACCATGTCCAGAGCGCACACCTGGGCGACAGTGAAAATGAACCCCGCGACGACAAGGCACCAGACGCGGCTTGCGTGCAGCACTTTGACGAGGAAGTCGGAGCCGACACCTGGTGGAGCTGGTCAGATCACCGGAGAGAAGAAAGTGAGTGGTATTCGGGATGGATGGACTCACCGCTCAACAGGCGACCCGAGAAACTGCAGACAGAAAGGATAGATACGTGAAGCTGCTGTCTTTTGAGCAGACTGTCGTTGCTCACAGAATCATCGTAATGCGACCACAGTGCTTGTACACTGTGCCCGATGTTGCTGTTTCTCATGTGTGAGTTTCGCGCGCACCAGATCGGGCCCCGGTGCAAAATATACTCACTTGATGGTCATCAAGCCGATGCCTGCTAGAATACCCATGATGGCGAAGAACTGCCAAAACTCGAGGCTGCGCAGGATCTGCCAGCCACGAATATCTACCAAATGAGACCGGTCCATATCAACATTCTGCACATAAACCTCGCCTGCCACCGAGGAGCCCTTGGATGAGACGAGTGATGAGGTTTCGTCTGAATCGTCCGTCTCGGCGACGATTGTAGATGAAGCTGCCGTCGTGAGCGTGGACGATTCGCCTGAGCCTTCGCCTTCTCCATCTCCGGTCCGACCACTGGTCAAATCGTAGGGGTCCTTGGGCCTTGTGTCTGCCGTTCCGGATTCTTGATCCGCTTGGTTCATGTGTAAGGTGGACGTAGTATTGGGGGGGAAAGAGGAGGAGGACCTACCAGGCTCGACAAAGGGAGCGTCTGACCGAACCTTGCCCTCATCCTCATCGGCAGCCACGGACTGGTAGCTGCCATGGTGTGGGACGACACGGAGGAACCAGAAACCGAGGAAGGTCATGCCAGCCGTGCCATAGGCCAGAAGCAGCAAGAAATCGCCAGTGTCTCCCGGGAAGAGGAAGCCGCCTATCAGAGAGAAGAAAAATGCACTCAGACCAAATGCAGCCAGGGGGAAGGCGGTCGCTGTGCCCCTGTGATGCGGCCAGTTCAAGGCAGACGTCTTGACAGCCGCGGCAAATGCTGTGCATCCTCCAAGGCCGGACAGGAACGAGTACAGGCACATCAGGGCGACGGAGCCGGAGCCTTTGTCATAGGCGAGGTGTAGCGGGAAGTAACCCAGCGCCAGCATTACGGATCCCAGGAGGGCGGCCGGACGGGGACCTTTCGCATCGACTAGGATCCCGACTGGCATTCCGAAGGCGTACATGCCGAGATTGCCAGCGAGACCGATGAGGTTGCTCTGTGTCGTCGAATACTTGAGGCGGTCGGCGAATTGAGGGGCCCATGCCGAGTAGACATACTGTACACAGATGCGGGAGAGCAGTCAGCGGATGGCTTGGCCCAGCTTGCCATTGTGTTTGCCCTTGTTCTTGATCCAAAGCGTCGCGATAATATGGGACCAGGGGCGTGTGCTGTGGTGCGACTGGGGATTTGGTTGCACTCACGTTGCTTCCACAGGCCAGGGACACAAAGGTGGCTGCCACGCTCGAGATGATGCGAGCGCGGTGCAGCTGCTGACGGTCCTTCATGTTGGCCATGGTGCTGAATGTGTCAGGAGGGGCGGTTTCCAACCATCAAAGCGGTAATGATGCGAGCACCCGAGGTCGTGTTCCGGGGTAATTTAAAAAAAAAAAAAGGGGGGTGTGAGCGTGTGACAGAGAGACAGAGAGAGAAGAGAAACACGCAAACATAGAACGAGCGTTCTGGAATGTAGCTGAAGGGCCCACGGATTTATCACGGAAAGTATGTCGTGAGCAGGAAGTGGCAGATTAGGTAGACTACGTGTTGCCGTCGATTAAAGTGGCCCCGGGGTTTCCAAAGGCATGGCACTGCATTTCGATAGGCCATGACTGATAAGAAATGCAGCTCCCAGGATTGCGAGCTGACAGCCGAGCCTTGATAGCTCGACAGGCTGTGGGGCGGGTTAGGCTTGCCGGGTAGCCGTGGGCCGGTCCCACCCAAGGCCCCTTGGCCCTCCTACGACATTTATTTCAGGAAGATGAGGATATCCTGACACTCGGACACTCTGATGTTGATGCACAGCACCAGGCTGCAGTGGCTGGCCCTTTTCTAGTGTCTACCACCGTCTGATGCTAGCACTGGCCCGAAAACAAGGGCCAATCTCCAGAGCCAATCGACCAGCCGACATATTTACGCAGTACTCTTGAATGCCTTAGGTATGCAGGTCCGGTCCACCCGTCAAAGCACATCTCAGGAACCCGCTCTCTCTTGGGTGGTGGTGCAGCGACAGGGTACTGGAGAACCGGGGTGGGGCCGTTGCAGAAGGTAACAATAGCAATTGGCAGCATCACATCTGGTGTACGTAACATTGGCGTGGCTCGTGAGCAGTTACGTACCTTGTGAGACACAAGCCGTGGTCTGGCCCACGTGATTTTGGCTGGGCATCCTGGGCAATGACAAACAGCCTTGGAAGCTTCCCTCCCAGCCTGCCATATGTCGGCTAATTTGACATTTCGACCCCGACCTCAACCAGACCCCAACCTTCCCAGCATCATCCAACCGCCAGCGACACCATCGACAGCCCACGGCCCCGAGCAACGTCGAGCGTGCCCCTGATTCCTGCAGATACAGCTTCGAACCCATCCCCGTTTCGACTCGTCAGATATCAATACTGGTGGTGTTGTAGCTCGGGCCCAGACTCCCAGGATGGGTGCCTTGCTCTCTCTTCCGCTGCTGGCCCTGCCAAGCGCAACCACTGTACGGTTTGACCCCATCAACTCTCTCCGCGCCTGGTGCTTGAGAAAACTTAGCTGACCATGCTGCCTTGTGCTTCCCAGCTGCTGTCCTTCGGTGCCAGCTGCTGTGGCGCGGCAACTTGCTCCATGGTGTGCAGCGCCTGCGGCAAGTGCGGCAACAGGTGACTTGCCCCCCCCCCCGCCTCCCCAAAGACGAACCCTCCCCTCTACGCGTATCGCAGCACGGCTAACATTTGACCACAAGTGTCGCGACTCGAATTGCTTATGCCCTGATCCTCCTCGTCAACTCGATCCTGTCGTGGATCATGCTTACGCCATGGGCTATTAAGAACCTCCAGAAGCTCACACTAGACTACGTCCAAATCACATGTCCCTCCGGCCAGTGCTACGGTTGGCTTGCAGTGCACAGGATAAACTTTGCCCTGGGCCTTTTCCACCTCATTTTCGCTGGTCTGATGGTCGGTGTCAGCTCGTCAAAGAATCCCCGAGCCGCATTGCAGAATGGTTACTGGGGTCCTAAGGTCATTGCCTGGTTGGCCTTCATCGTACTATCCTTCCTGATCCCGGACCCCTTCTTCCAGTTCTGGGGCAACTACATTTCCTTCTTTGCTGCCATGTTGTTCCTCATCCTCGGCTTGATCCTGCTGGTCGACCTGGCACATACCTGGGCCGAGTACTGCCTCGAGCAGATCGAAAACACCGACTCTGGCGCCTGGAGATTTGTCCTTATCGGCTCCACGCTGGGCATGTACATCGGCTCACTGGCCATGTCCATCATCCAGTACATCTTCTTTGCGAAGAGTGGCTGCTCGATGAACCAGGCCGTCATCACTATCAACCTGCTGCTGTGGATCTCCATCTCGGCAATCTCTGTGCATCCAGCCGTGCAGGAGGTCAACCCCAAGGCTGGACTGGCGCAGTCAGCCATGGTCGCCATCTACTGCTCCTACCTGACCATGTCGGCAGTCTCTATGGAGCCCGATGACGATGGTTCCAAGCACTGCAACCCCTTTGCCTTCTCCCAGGGCACACGGACTACAACAGTAGTACTAGGCGCCGTTGTTACAATGCTCACCGTTGCTTACACCACGACCAGGGCAGCCACTCAGAGTCTTGGCTTGGGTAACAACAGGGGTGCAATCCGCTTGCCGGATGAGGATGAACATGACCTGGTGACCACCCAGCCCAGCGGGCGCCGAGAGATGCGTGCTGAGGCGCTCCGAAGGGCGGTGGAGGAGGGAAGTCTACCAGCCGATGCACTACTGTCAGATGATGAGGATGACGGCTCCAGTGGTGACAACTCGGCACACGATGATGAGCGTGGCAGCACTCAGTACAACTACGCCGTGTTCCACATCATATTCTTCCTTGCGACGGCATGGGTTGCCACGCTGATCACGCAAGGCTATGATGACCAAAAAGAGGACGACTTCGCCACCGTCGGACGCACCTACTGGGCTAGCTGGGTCAAGATCATCAGTTCTTGGATCTGCTATGCCATGTATGTCTGGACGCTGGTTGCGCCGATCGTCCTGCCCGACCGCTTTGAGGTTTAAGAGATAGCGACGTCACACATTTTCATTGCCGAGCGTCTTGCATATTATGGGGAGGTTTGCACTGCATGCTCTCAGGCACATTATTCTAGAGGAATGTCCCAAATATGGATCTTTCTGTATAAGTACTGCTCCTTTCAACCACCAAGCATATCATCGAAATGAAAAAAAAACTTGTTGCAAACGAATGCTGGTTGTCTCACAAGCCTAGTGATCAGGCCGCTCCTGGACAATTATCTTTGAAACTACCTCGATTCTAAAGCGGCTACCCGGTTGGTACCATTCTCACATCACTTTGAAGCGCGGCGCCCCTCCACCCTCGGTCGAAACAAGCGAGTCCACTTCGTGCCGTGTCGGTGAGGCTGAGAGGAACCGACAACAAGATTCGGCAAGCTCGCGGGAGGCGGCACCCTGCAGCGGGTGCGCTATACCCGTCAGCCCGCCAACAGCCTACGAAGGAGGCATCGACGACGGTCTGGGGCAGTCCGAGGCGTCAGACCTAGAGATGAATCTGGCCAACGGTGCCATTTGGTTACCTTGAAGCCGAACTTTTGTTTGCTTTTCTCGCTCATGCAGAACTTCGGAGCGCATACCTGGTACGACATGACGTTTCATAAGCCCAGAGGGTACGGTGGAAAGCCGCGGGATGCGCATCGAGTTGTGAGAGAGGCAGGTGATGAGGGAAGGAGGAGCGGTGAGGGCCGTCCCCTTCCCTTCCGCCTGCCGCTTGCCTCGCCTAGTTCTCTATTTCCGCTCGCTCGCCTCGCTGCTGGAACCAAGGTGGATGGCTCTTAGTCTAGGCCTATCGATCTTGGTCTATCCGGGAGCTGAGACTCGAGAGCGAACGGCGGGCGGGGCGACGGGACGGAAGACGGAAACACCTCGCGAGGACTCGATGGACATTCTAAAACAGGGAGAGGCGCAGTAGAGTCTAGACCCGCTGCCGTGGTTTGGGATATACTTGTTGTCCAAGACGTTGTCACCGCCTACTCTTGCCACGACTCCTGCCAGGCTTCCGACTCATCCTTCAGATCACCAGCCGCAGACACGGCCAGAGCAGTCGGCAGGAGAATCTGGGCATGGGACTCGACAGGAGTGCCACATACTTTGCGACGCAGCTTTGAATCAGCTGATGGTATCGCTGTCTCTGTAGAACCACACTCTGCTACCCCGTGGACGACTCCGTATCCTTTGTTCCTGGGCCCATGGCTGTCGATCCTTGAGATGAGGGTGGTCGACTAGAGAAGCCACACAGACGGCTCTTGTTCCCAGCTTGCTCCCTCCAGCGTCCGCTCATATGCCGGGCCGACTGGCAGTCCTGGACTAGACGGGCAGCGGCTGGTGGTCTACGCTCTCGGTCAGGTTTGTTCCAACCGGCGCGACTGTTTCAAACGGCGCGACTGTTTCCCCCTAAGGATAGATTGACCAGAGGCGGATACTCGCAGCCGGCGTGCGTCCCTGCCTGGTGGTCTCCTATTCGAAATAAATTTGGCAGATTTCTATTTGCTCTCCCCCCTCCCTTGTCTTGGTTATGAGTAGGCAGCTTGACACAACAAACCAAACCGCAAGATAACCATTGACTGGGGCTGTCGTATTTCGTGTGTGACCTTGATCACGTCGATGCGCGCACACGTATCTGTTCTCCGTGACTTCGTGTGCATGCACTCTTGGAACAAATCTTCCTTAGCCCGCGACCAAGTGAAGCTGTGCCGTCCCCGCGCTCCCTTTCCAGCTACCTACATGAACAAGTCTCAGCTCCAACTCCACCGGTGAGTGTGGTTTCCCCACGGGGCCATTCCCTTTTTTCCCTTAAACTCCTCGTTTTCTTCAGCACTAGCAGGCGACTTCGAGGCGGCTCGATTGGGGGAGGTCTCAGATGTATTAAAGGGGCCCGCATTAGAAGATGGTGGGGGCGAGGAAAGGACTTGTGTAAGTGCAAACGGACACACAGAGTTGTTGTCAAAGCCGACAGTAGCCCCTTGGCGAAACCTGTGCATATGGGACGCCCATCTGGAACGGTGGACCAGCGCGGCAAGATCAGGCATGCAGTGACCTGTCGGCACTTCGGGGCCCCTCCCATGCTCGCCTGCCGCTCCATTTGAGCCAATGGCGTCCGCCGCGTCCGCCGTGAGGAAAGAGGGAAGAGCGGCGGATGGGGGTGGGATGGAGTACGCAATTGGATATTTTGCGCTGTCGACCGGGGGGGGAGGTTGACTGGAAGGTGGGCCAGTGGTGTAATTGAAAGAGGGCTAGTGTCGTCGAGAGGTGTGGTTGCACAGTGTGTTCAGGCCCGATATTGGAAGATGCCATCATCGAACCTTCATCGTGGGAGACAGATAGATACATTATGCTGTACGGCGGTCCGCGCTGGAAACTGGGACACTCGCATGTCACCCTCTTGGGGCCAACACGGACTTTTCTATGCTCCTTTTGTGCGCATGCAAGGCCAGCAGAGTGGCTATCGCCTGCTGCTGCGTGGTGGTTACACGGTTGGCATCAATATCAATATCCCGGCCTTTGCTGCCCTTTCAAGGGTTTGCCCCCTTCGAGAGGTCAGGCCCAGCCGGCCGCGTGGGCTCGGTGAGGATCGAAATATGCGATAAGCCTTTTACAGCGCCGTTCTGGAGTAGAACGTCTTGACCGAGGGCCAAATGAGTCAGCAGAACAACCAGCTGTCCCCAATCCTCATGATGGCCTGGAGCATAAAAGGCAGGTCCGTTGACCACTGACGACGAAGATGAAGTCGCTTTCTCAGTCAGGTCCTCGAAGTGCGTTTTCCATTTCTCTGAAACTCGTCTGCTCTACAAGTGAGAGGCCCATAGCTGAGACAACTTGAAGTTGTGGCTCCTTTGTCTCACAACCTCGATTCTTCAACCTCCAATACCCAGGACGTATTCACCTCGTTGATCATTGCCTGGAGATGTCCAACGACACCAAACCATGCCAGGCCAAGGCCTGCGAACCTAAGTCTAGGTATATTTAACCCCCTCGCATCCCGGCCGAGCTGCATAGGCCCTGACGGTTTCGGAACAGCCACTCGCCCAAGAAGTCATCGAAACCAGGCCAGAACCCATCACCAATGCTCCAGCTTTGGGAGTGTGAGTACCGAAGGGGCGAGTTACCTTTTTCCGAGTGGCCCCAGGGCCACCAGGTGCGACCGGCCCCTCCACATTTGAAAGACAATGTTGGTTGACGATCATGCAGGCTGCAGGGAAGTGCCGCCCGAAGATGTGAGGTGCTGCTGTTTGGCGCGAACTGGGCATATTGTGAATGTCCATCCGTGGCCGCTTCTGCTTCTGTAGTCCATTTCACTGTGTCTTGATAGTCTGACGTGCTTAATTTTGAGAAATGAAATGCTTTCTTGTGTAATAAACAACTGCCTGTACACCGACGAGGCCCACTTTTGGAGTATCGAGATGCTTTGCACGATGCGCCTTGACGCCAAATCCCACGATTTCCCTCTACATCACTCAAGCCCATGCAGATGCAAGGTTAGATGTCTGTGTTGTTAACCGAGTGGAAACCGTCCAGTGTGATGGTAACAGCACCAGCTTGTACCAGCTATTATGAGAGATTAGAACACGAGTACGGCTTCAAGATGGGTATGCCCTGGAGGTCTTACCGCGCGCCTGAGATCGTCGATCAGGTCGTTGACGTCCTCGATACCGACACAAAGTCGAATTATATCCTCGGGCATCTGCCTCTCAGCCCGAGTCTTGGGATCGATGCTGGCATGGCTCATCCGGCAGGGCATGCTGATCAGACTGTTGACACAGCCGAAGCTTACACTGATTCCCCAGAGCCTGGCGGCCTCGACAATTCTCTCCGACGTGGTGACATCGCCGGTCTCGAAGGACAGGACGGCGCCAGCGCCGCGCGACATGGTCCAGTGGAGGTCGTACTGCGGGTGCGACTTGAGACCCGGGTACCGTACCTTGAAGCCATGTGACTCGAGAAACTCTGCTATGGCCTGTGCGTTGGACTGCTGCTTCTCCATGCGAATGGCCAGGGTCTTGATTCCCCTCATCAGCAGTGACGAATCGTCCGGGGACAGGCCACAGCCGGTTGAGTTGATCATGAAGTACATCTTGTCCCCCAGGGCTGAGTCATTGCAGGCAATCACGCCGGCCATGATGTCGTGGTGGCCCGAGAGGTACTTGGTTCCGGACTCGTAGACAACATCGACGCCCAATTCCAAGGGGTTGCAGAGCATGGGTGACAGCATGGTGTTGTCAGCCACGACCAGGGCCTTGGCATTGAGTTCGTGTGTGGTTCTGGCGATGGTCGGAATGTCGACAATCTTGATGAGGGGGTTCGTCGGGGTCTCGAGCAGCACCATGGCGGTCTTGTTGGACAGGACTTCCTTGACCCTGTCAACATTTGTGGTGTCGACGTGGTGAACGACGATGCCCATGTTTGAGGACAGGTAGGTGAGCAGGCGGTTGGTACCGCCGTACAGGTCGTCTCCGGTGATGACCTCGTCGCCAGGCCTCAAAAGACGCGTGATGACATCGAGGGCACCCATCCCAGAGCCGACGGCGAGTGCGCGGGTGGCATTCATGATCTTGGCCAGGTGGCGCTCGAGGTGGGTGCGGGTGGGGTTGCCGGAGCGAGTGTAGTCATACTCGCCATTGGGGTTGGCGCCGGACTGCTTGAAGGTGGCAGAGCGGTAGATGGGGAAGCTGGATGCGCCATACTGGTCCTTGTTGTCGGTGTAGACGAGTTCCGTGGCGAGGGCGTAGCGGCGGCGGCCATTGGCGGGGCTCGAGGGAGCCGGCGAGGGAGGCAGGTTGTTCCCGTCAAGGTCGACCTTTTGGAAGACCTTCTTGGCGACGCTGGCGCCTGCTGAGGATGACGAGGATGGGGCTGCCATACTGGGTGAGGTGCCGGGGCCTGGTGTTGGTGTTGGTGTTGGTGTTGGTGGTGACTCAATGGCTGAAAGGGCACAGGCGAAGAGTCATGGGCACGCAGACTCGGTTGCGGGGGTGGTTCGATTACAGCACGAGCCGGCCTTGTTCCCTCCTTTGCAGCGCGGCTGAGGCCGTGTTCAGTCGAGACGAGTCCGGGAAACAATCCAACACGGGGGTCTCACAGTATCGTCGGGTCGGTGTGAGGGGGGAGAGGCGAAGAAAACGGCCAGAGGCGAATGCGCGAGAGAGCTGCTGCCCCCAAAGGTCTGAAATCCGGGGTATCTAACCCGCCCGGGCGGTATCTGGTAGGCTGTCGGGCGAGGTACCGGTACATGGGGCTACGGGCCCTGCGGCACTGCGACGCAGCCGACGCAGCAGTCCCGAGGAGGCTCTTCTGGGAGCCGATACCGGGCGAAGCTCGGCCTCGTGCATGGGCGGCAGGGCGGTTGGGCACTTTGGAGCCCGGATGACGTGATCGAGCTAGCCCGGGGCCACCCCCGATGGCCATGTACCGTGACTTCCACACCAGCTGACCATGTACACGTCCCTATAATGGTGGACAGCCTCTTGTGGAATGCCCTCCTGCGGAACAATATGCCACACGCTTGTTCACCCCCGGACCAATGCAAAAAAGATGTGTTTGCCGCACAATCTGTTGACTTGTTATATTTCCACGGTCTGTTTGTGCAGGGCACCATTCTCATACGCACTTCCCATTGCCTCTCGGAGGCTCTGAGGACAGTATCAACGCCCGGGAAAAAGGAAGATGGACGACCACGGGATCGAACCGTGTACCTCGCGCAGTTCCATATGATGAAGATGGGATGCTAAGCGCGCGCTCTACCATTTGAGCTAGACGCCCTTGGTGTTGTTGTGCGACAAATGAGGCATCATGTGCGGATGCCGGTGGTGGAGAAGACGTGGGAGAATCTTGCCGGAGATTGATGGTGGATTGGCTTCCGGGGAAGAGTGGAACTCGATTGGACCGGGCTGGGCTGGTGGCCATTACATAATATGTGCAGGGGTGTCCTGGTACGTGCACATGCAGGCCCACTCAGGCGATTGTTGGGAGCTCAGGGGTCGGGACGCAGCACGGACGCAGCACGGACGCAAGGTCCCTGCAACCCGTTCTCTGTCCGCACCGACCTGCATGGAATGTCTTCTGTCGTGCGGTTGCTTGGGCCGGTGACAGTCTCCAACCACATCCTGATTGCTTATGTGCTGGCGTCATTGCATATCGCAGGCTCCCACTTCTGCTCTCTTTTGAAACTTCGTTGCCTGACTATCTGCGACTGCCGCTGCCACACACCACCGGCCGCACAGTAAACTGTTGGTTGTGCGTCTAGACGTCTTGCATCTTCCTGCCTCTTCCTCCCTGCTCCCGCATTGCCACAGGATACCTAGTACTGTATAAAGGCAGGTTCCACACCCGAGGACAGAGACACCCGCTCCAACACCCACCGCACAGCTCCAGTCTCCAGCTCAACCTCAGATCCCCCCCCCCCTGAGTGCCGCAGATACGCGCCCTGCTAACTGTAACGCAATGTAATGCAGCTTGTTTTACATCCGAACATCTCACTCGCCTGATTAGAAGCTGCCGACCCGTCCGTCCCTCCATGCACGAGTATATCTAGGTCCCGCAAGTACTCGCGACCGCCTCTCCCCAGCCAAAAGATACCCACCCTGGCACCTCGTCCGCCTACCTACCTAGTATTAAGGCCACGGGTTGCCACTGCCCGGAGTCTCCAACACCAATGGCTCAGGTTAACAACATGCACAACCTCACCACCTTGATCAAGCGGTACGCTCCTCCAATTCCAATTTCGTAACACCCAACAACCTCGCCCTCTCACCCACCCACGAAACCTCACCCACACAAACACAACACACCACCGCCATGGCCCCCGTCGTCGTCTCCTCCGACACAAACCAACGGGTCACTAACCTGCTGCACAGACTCGAGGCCGCCACCTCACGCCTCGAGGACATTGCCTCCTCCACCATCGAGATCCCCCAGGCTGTGCCCGCCCTCAAGGAAACACTCGCGTCTCCCGATGGCTCCACCAAGGCCATCTCCGATGCGCCGTCCCGCGGCCCCTCCGCGCCCGCGCCTGTCGCAGCTGCAGCCGCCGACGAGCCCCTGCCCGACTCCGTCGAGGACTTCGATGCCTTCCTCAAGTCGTCCGTCCAGAATTTCTCCAAGCTCAGCGAGGCGATCGGGGGGCTCATCGCCGAGCAAGCTGCCAAGGTCGTCCATGGTTTCCAGGAGGAGCGCAAGTTCCTGCTAATCACGACCAAGGCCAAGAAGCCCAATATGAGCAACGGTGATGACATGGAAGCGTACCAGAAGCTGCTTAAGCCTATCAACGAGTCTCTGATGGCTGTTATGAATATCAAGGAATCCAACAGAGGGTCCCCCGTCCACAACGAGCTCAGCGCCGTGGCTGAGGGCATCATGGTGCTGGCTTGGGTCACGGACGAGGGCAAGCCGTACAAGCACGTTGATAACACGTTGGGCTCCGCACAATACTATGGCAACCGAGTGATTAAGGACAACAAGGACAAGAACCCACAGCAGGTCGAGTGGATACAATCATTCCACCAGATCTTCAAGGACCTTAGCGAATATATCAAGCAGTACTTCCCCACCGGCATCCCGTGGAACGCGCAGGGCGAGCCGATCCAGGAGGTCGTCAAGGCTGCGTCCAACTCTGCCGCCCCAGCCTCTGCGCCAGCACCTCCTCCACCAGCTGCCGGTGGTCCTCCACCGCCCCCGCCACCGGGGCCCCCTCCAGTCCTCCAGATCAAAGAACAGAAGGAAGCTCCCAAGTCAGCAGCAGGTGGCCTCGACGCGGTATTCTCGGAGCTCAACAAGGGCGAGTCCGTCACCGCGGGCCTGCGCAAGGTCGACCGGTCCGAGATGACGCACAAGAACCCCTCGCTGCGCGCAAGCAGCACCGTCTCCGATGCATCGAGGGGCAAAAGCCCTGCGCCCGGGAAGAAGCCAAAGCCAGAAAGCATGAGGGCCAAGAAGCCACCCGTCAAGACGTTTGAGGGGAACAAGTGGACCATCGAGAACTTCGACAAGGAAGCGAGCCCCATCGAGATCGAGGCCTCGCTGTCGCACTCGATCCTGATCAGCAGGTGCAACAACTCGACCATCATAATCAAGGGCAAGGCCAACGCGGTGGCCATCGACAACACGAACAGGCTGAACCTGATCGTGGACACGCTTGTCTCCTCCGTCGACGTGGTCAAGTCCCAAAACTTCGCGTTGCAAGTAATGGGCACAATCCCCACCGTCATGATGGACTCGGTCGACGGTGCCCAGGTCTACTTCAGCAAGGAGAGCACGTCCGCCAAGATTATCCACTCCAAGTCTGCGGGCATCAACCTCAACGTCATCTCCGGTCCGGACGATGATTACATCGAAGTCCCTGTGCCGGGACAGATTAGCTCCTACTACGACGCGGAGAAGAGGACCCTGGTGGATGAGATTGTGTCCCATGCTGGTTAAACATGTGGGTCATGGTATCTGGGTTATCTGGTATCTGTCGACCGGCTAGCGAAGTGGCAGCGAGCCGGAGGCGGGGAAGGGGCCTTTGCCTGTGCTGGGACACCAGCCCAGTCCATCACTTGCTGATTCCTCGCGCAGCAAAGGCTCAGTGTATTTGAGCACCGTCTGCTCCGAGTATGGTTTGGTGTGTTCAAAGGAGCGTTCGGAGCCGAGGTCCAAGCATTGTGTGGAGACTATAGGAATACTTCAAAACACATCGCAGTTGCTGCGCAATATCTGTCCAAAAGTGTGTTGTGAGTGTAGTCGTTGGTGTGCTTTCGTATTAGTCGCATCTCCAATGTCTAGGATGAAACAACTACTGTGGTCTCAAGCCTCCTTCCTATCTTCGGCCCATATGGAGATCAAACTTAAAAGTGAAATTGTGCTCGACTCCCCGTCAGTTATATATCATCGCCTCTGTTCCATGGCTATTCAGGCACGTTCTGTCAAAGTAAAATCATCGATCTCGTCAGAAAGTCTAACATTGCCTGCGCGCACATATGCGCGCTTCAAAGTCTCTAGTGTACAAGCCAACCTCTCCGCTCAAGCCGAGCTGTGACAGAGACCACTGGGATGCTACAGCCGGCGGATTTGTGGGAGGGTGCCTATGCTGTCTATATAGCGGTAGCTTGGAAACACATTGGAAATATGATGACCTTTGAGCCCAAGTCCGGAAATCACTTCTATGTTCGATCGGCCGCCCCCCCCCCCCGTAGCGGAACTGCCGCCTCTGTCCTGGTCCTCACCTTCTGTCGCTTTAGTTATACATGGGTCCAGCCAGGCAGGCCCCTCATAGCTTGGCCTTGGGCGCCTCGAGGGTCGGCGTCAGCAGGTCGCGCATGTCGCCGGCCGCCTCGTTGAGGTAGAAGCTCATCCTTTGGCTGCCGATGCCCTTGGAGACAATGTTGAAGTTGATGCTGTTGGTCAAGTGGTCAGCCACCATTTCCATTCTTGTCTGCTTCATTCTTCTTTCTTCCCATAGCGGGGTACATACCTATTCTCGTTGATCATGTAGGCGATGCCGAATCCAGCATCGATGACCTGGCTCCATCCATAGCCGTTGAAGAACTCGGACGACAGCTGCGACGTCGACAGGTACCAAGAGCTGCTGTACGCGTAGGCAGGGTCCTTGTAGATTTCAGGAAGCTCCTCGCCGGGGGCAAGCAGCTTCTTGAGCCCGAAGAGATGCCGGTCCACGCCCTTGCCGTCGCTGGCAGCGCTGATGTACTCGATGTGGGCGGCGACCGCCTCCCGGAACAGGCCGACCTTGGTCTTGTCGTCGACTGCGTGGTCCGCCATGGCGTTGCACCACGCGACGCTGGCGTCCGACACGGAACGGCATGTCTCGGTCCGGCCCTGCTGGAACCGCCGCGTCGCCGCGCTTTCGTACGTCGGCCGGTTCTTGCCGTACATCTTGTGGTAAGCCAGCTGGATGATCATCTGCACGTAGGCGTCGGGCGAGCACTTGAACTTCTTGATCAGGCCCTTGCCGTAGCCCTGGTAGGATTGGACGGCCAGCTCATGCTGCCCGATCACCGAGTTGAAGTCTGTGATCGCGCGGTCAATCTCCTTCTGGACGTCGTTGTTGATCTTAAACCTGACCAGGGACGGCTCGGGCACGTTCGAGCGGACGTCGGTCGCGTTAAGGTCGATCTTGTTGTTAAAGATGACGTCGTTCACGTAGTCGTTCAGACGGTGCGTTGGTGTGCCGTCCATCATGCTGTGCTCGCCCATGAAGCCCGATGTGCCGTTATCGTTGATGATGAATTGCAGAGGCTTGTCAAACCAGCGGTTTTGTCCGTCGCCGTGCCAGTAGCTGTGCGCGCGCTCCTCAAGCGTCACAGGGGCGGCATCATCGAGACACACCACGAACGAGGCGGACTCGATCGTCTCGAGGGCGGCCTTGTTGCTAGGATCGGCGCTCAAGAGCGCTTCTCTCGCGTCGGTAGCCACGTCACGGTTCTCGGAGGTGAGGGCGCCGATGGCCGGGCCGCGCGAAACAGCCAGCTCGTAGACCCGTCGGAACTGCGCCTCCAGCTCAGTCGCGCTGAGCTGCTTCCCGTCGACCTCATGGACGATCTTGTAGATGTTGTTCTTGCGAATGGCCACCAGGTGCTTGTGCGCCTTGGGATCAAACTTGACAGGGTAGTCAGCTGGCTTGGCGGGCACCCTGCTGGCGTTGAACATCCACTGGTAGCTGTCCATGCAGATGGGCAACTTCTTCATGTACTCGGGCTCCAGGGTGCCCTCGTCGACCGCCTTCTTGAAGCCCAAGACCGCAGTGCTGATGGCGGCAGCGCGCTTCACAGGGTCACGGCGCTTGCGATCATCGCGGTGGGAGTAGAAGTAGCTGACGTAGGGGACGACTGGGTCGCGGTACGAAAGATAGGCTGCGTCGTTCCACCAATCGTAGATCCAGTTCTTGTGCTTGGGATGCTCCCGGCGGGCGAGCAGCTTCGCCTGCAGCTTTGAGCCAACGCCATCGGGCTTGACGAAGTCCGCCACCGCCTTCTTGCTCTGCTCGAACTCGCCTGGGCTGAGCAGTGGGTGGAGAGACTTCAGGTAGCGGGCGGCCGTCTCTTCAAGGGTGGGAACGGGCAGACGGGGCAGTGAGTCCTGGAAACGGAGCATGGGGCCCTTTGACTTGTCCTCGGCGTAACCTGTGGGCGCTCCTCGTATCAGTGGCCTGCCGGCTTCTGGGGAGGTTTCCTCTCCGCAGGGGAGATGGATGGTGACACGGCGGGCGCAACCCGGAACTGACCTTGAGGCAAGGAGCTGTTGGCTCGTCGACTGGCCGGCGCCATGGCTGCTGCGATCTGTCGGAGGGAGAAGAGCAGGTGAGCGGAGGGAGCGTGGTCAGGTCGGGGAGACGCAAACTGAGAGGACGGGCGTGGGGCGACAAACCAGTGGAGCCGTCCGACTCGAGGCGAAGGAGATTGTGCTGCTGCTACCACGTAGGGCTCGCAAAGGTTGGGACCGAAGTTCAGTCCTTGCAAAGGCAGCCAACATCACCAATGGCTTGTGAAAGAGACACGGGCACGCGGGCTCTACGAGGATGCAGACGGTGCGGGACAGGAGAGCAGGTGACACTCCCCAGCGACAAGAAGGAATCCAAGGGACTGGTTGGCCAGCGCGTGGTGTGGTCGGCGACTGGCGTGGGTATGTTTTCGGCAGTAAGGGTAGCACTCTCTGGAGTAGCCGGCGATGGTGTGGATGTGGGTATATGCAACGCCGAAGCCGAGGTACAAGGTAAGAGCCGGACTATAGATAGACGCGTAGATCGATCTAGGCAGCGCAACGCAACGCAGTGCAGTACGGTACGGTACAGTACGGTGGGTGCTACCAGGGATGTTGATGTTGACCTCACGTCACCTCACAAAAGTTTCTGGTTGTTGGATCCTGAGGTGGACGGTCTAACATGTGGGAGACGGAGCGCAGAGGCATGTGGTTATAAAGGCTACATTCCCCTCCCCACCCTCTTGGCCCGTTCCCAAGCAGCCAGCATGTCTCCCTAGGTATTCTGTTCGCACCTTCCCACCCGCCGCCCGGCCCAGGCAGACCACTACCACCTTGTACTCAGACCACTACCACTGTACTCAGCACTACCTAGGTAGCAATTGAATTTGCCGTAAGGGCCTGTGCAGATTTCCCCAGACGCAACGACTGACTTGCGCCCCCCCCCCCCGCCAAACCGTCCGTCCGCTCCGCCCAGCTCCGTCGAGCCGAGGTTGGCAGGGATAAAAACTGGAGACCCCGTCTCATCCCCCGCGACGGATGTCCACGTAACGGTCCGATGGCTCACTAGGTGCTAGGCACTTATTTCGTTGAAGCAGCAATGCTGAGGAATTAACTGATGCAGCAGAAGCACTTATGACCGCCTCCGTTGAGCAGGGCAGTCCAGTCCATGCGACAATTCCGTATGAGCAGCATGCCGACAGCTGGCCCGGCCTTCCCTGACACAACGTCATTCTTCACATGCCAGAGCGACATGTTTTCTACCTGAATCAGCCTCTCTACTGTGTACATCTTCTCAACATTGGTCCTTTTTATGCAGCCTAACACCAAGTCATTCGATTTCTGCCAGGTTTTTTTTTTGGGGGGGGGGGAGCCAAAGCACAGCTACCAGGAAGCTAGTTTGGTCTAACACTCGTTGCAAGAACTTCCGGGACGTTCAGTGCGCACACGCTAGCTCTCGTCAGCCAAGAGAGAGGACCCCCAGATACTGGTGGTACTTGGCCAGTTACCCACCAGTTACCACCCTCCGCGTCTCCGAGACGGTCGAATGGGGGGCCCAGCTTCGATGCAACTGACCTCAAATCACAATGCGTATGCAGGCCAAGTCTTCAAACCGTCCATTGCATTAGAGTCTCTATTCTTGAGGCTAACACTTCGACCTCTCTGTTCCTCGTCCTGGACAACATAGGCAGTTTTTGTTACAATAACCATTCCCATCTGAAAGCAAGAAAAAACGTTGGAATGCGATTCCTCGCATCACCGACCCACTTGACGCCTCTCCGATACGTCCATGAAACCCAGTTAGAATCTTGGGGGGTTAACTAGAGTAAAAATAACAGTCGCGCAGTGTAGGCGAGCACACTCGCCTCAGACCCAAGGTGAAAGCCGTTGTTGACCCTGGCTGAACCAACCGTAGCTGACCGCGGCGTTCTATGCCTCGTAGCTCTTGATCTGGCCCCCACTGCTCAACGCCTGCACGTTGCTGCCGACCGCCGTCGCCTGCAGGCTGAGCTTGTCACCGTCCATCACCACATCCTGCGCCATCCGGGCCCCCTGCTGGCCGCCCGCGAGAGCCGCCGCTTTCAGCTCGTCCTGCACACCGCGCACTCGCTTTTTGAACGCCAGCCGGTCCAGGAACAACTGCTGCCGCCCCCGCTCCAGCTCGCGCCGCTCCTCTTGGAGGATAGCCTCCATCTCGTTGAAGAACTTCATCTTGAGCTCCATCTTCTGCAGGGTGATGTTGACGGCCGCCGACACGACTCGCGTCATTTCGCGCTCCTCGTGTGAGGCCAGCCCGTCGGCACGAGCCCCAATCGTCGCCAGCGGGATGTTTGCGAGTGCCGTGGCCTTCGTTGTGGTCGTCGTCGTAGTAGTCGTGGTCATCGTGGTCTCCTGCTGAATATCGACCTCCATGGAGTCGCCCTCCTTCTCCTTCTCCTTGCCCTTGCCCTCGCCATCGGACTGCTCGTCGATGGCGCCACTTGACTCAAGCTTGCCCCTGAGGTGTTGTCGCAGCTCCTCGGCCGACTTCCCAGCGGCAGCGGCAGCGCTGGCAGGATCTGCCAGGCTGGCGAGGAAGGCCACAACCGACATGACGGGGTTGTCAGCCTGGCTGAAGGGCAGTTGCCCGCCTTGGCTCCCCAGCATCGACACTCCAATGGGCGCCGCGAGCGAGGTTTCTGACTCGAGATACTTGTCTTCGATGTCGAGTTGCAGGAATTGGAGGACACACTCCTCACGAGTCCTGGTGCCGACGTGGTCCGCAATCTCATTCCAGTCGTCGTCGAATCTCTCCAGACCCTCCAGCAGCCGTAAGAGTTCCGAGTCGGTCCATGGGGCATCTCTGTCAAGCGTTGTCGAATACGTGGGGTTCTCCATCCTCTGGTAGTTAGTAGCCAACTGGTTCCCCGGGAATCGACCATCCACAAAGCAGCTCGGGCAGATGTCGGTGCTCTTCTTGGTGTTTGATGCTGAATCGACGAAGTTGTTGTGGTAATAAATTCGAGTGCAATCAGCGCTGCAGGTCTGGCAGTTAACCTTTGCGATGGGTGCCTTGGGGAGCTCGTCCGACGGCGTGCCCGACACCCCATTAGTCGCAGGACCATCGCCGTTAGTCTTGTCCTCGCTCTTGTTGAGTTTGGCACCCTTGGCATCGGCCTCGTAAATATTGCGGCCAACCTCCAGGTTCAGCTCGCTCTTGGGCACTGGGCCGGCCTTGGCCTTGGCTTCGGTATCAGCATTGGCTTTGCCTTGGGCGACGATGGGATCTGCCGCGGGCTGCCACGGCTGAAGACCTCTGGGGGTGTCACAGATGATTTTGAAGTGGCCGGTAAATGGTGGACCAGTCGGGGACGGCCTGTGGTCTGGGTCGACCTATTGCGCAGTCAGTATCTTTGTCGTTGTCTGATCCCGGCTTCGGGACATACCTGGTAGTTGATTAGACCCCATTGCTCGAGGAAGGAATGGACCCTCATGATGGCGCACACGTCGCCAGCAAGGTTCCGCCTGCAGGCTGTGACCGTCAGGTACTCGGCAGGGTTGAGACGATAGGTATTGATCATGAAATCCCGGTAGTCCTTGTAGACAGCTGGTGTTTTGCTCCGATTGCGATTGTTGAAGAATTCGGGAAGAGCTTTGCGCTCGGTGGTGTGGATGACATTCATATCGAACCAGGTGCTGTAGCTGGGCAAGATGATGGAGTGCCTCTGGGAGATGAGGTGTTCGCGCGCGGCGTTCTCGATGGCCTCCTTCGTCTTTCCGACAGTGCTCTCGCCGTTGGCCTCGCCGTCCTTGGGCTGGTCCCCCTTGGATTCACCTTCGGCGTCGACCATGTCCTCGTCCTGGGCAGCGACATTGTCTGGGGCGGGGCCCTCGGGGGCGTCGAGAGGGTTGTCCGAAGGGGCGCCTGGTGCAGGTGTGGTGCTGTCTTGTTTAATCGGTGGCTCAGTGGGTGCGGTCTCGCCCATTTGAACATCTAGATGAGAAGCGTTTAGTCTGACGCCAAGGTGGATGGCTGGCGCGACGATGCAGGACTTTGAAACCAACCTTCGCTAGGGTGTACATCTGCCAGGGGTGGTTGCGCGAGGGTTGGATTGCTTCCTGGCGATGCGCCATTGGCGGGGGTGCCGTAGCTGGCGTTCTCCTCCTCCATGGTGATGAATGGGGTCAGGACTGGAGATGGGGGTGTCTTTTGGTGCAGGACAGGGTGGGAGTGGAAATAGCGCCGGTTGCAGCTCTAATCCACACAAGTCAAGGCGTGCAGCGAGCTGCAAGCTGCTGTTCCGAATGAACTGGGTGGCAGGGAGGGGTCAGGCGCGGTGTTGATGATGATGGCTTGCCGTCGCGAAAGATGGGTCCCTGTGCTGGACTGCACTCTTGGATGGATGAGCATTGTCGCGTTGCAGGATCAAATTTGGGCGCGACGGCCCAGCCAGCAATAGCACAGACCATTCCAAAAAGTGGCAGCCTCAGGCAATAAGACCAGCCCAGCCAGCCAGCCCAGTGGTATCCCTGCTGCCCCCCTGCACAGTACGCAGGAGTGACTGCTGCTGCACAAAGCCGGTCACGGAGGGGCCGAGGTCAGTGTCGCAATGGCCCGTCGCCAGCCGATTGAGTGATGGTTTAGACTTCGCCGTGCCGTCCTCACCACCCCAATTCGCCCCGATTCCTGTCGCTCACCACTCTCTGTCGCACTCGAGGTGACGGAGGCCATCCTATATCTTTCAAGATGCTTTGTACGGCACGGAGAATAGCAGCGCACCAGCTGCGGGGAAGAGTTGCGCGGCCCACAGCATCCCCCGTTGCATTCTTCAGCCCCGCCGCCCTCCGCCGGCTAGCCTCGACCCTCGCCGTCCTCGAGCAGAAGGAGGGTAAGCTGAACCATGGGTCCCTGAGCGCCATTACAGCAGCCCAGAAGGTCGGCGGGCCAGTCCATGGCTTCGTGGCTGGGAGCAACATCAAGCCGGTGGCAGACGAGGCCGCTACCGCAGACGGCGTCGAAAGGATAATTGCAGTAGACAACGGCGCTTATGATAAGGTATATATATATATACGGCGTCCTTCAACCTGGAATTGAATTGCACCAAGTTTTACAGAGACCTCTTCCGAATTGGTTGCCACCCGCCACGATAACATACTGATCAGTCCTCACTCTGAACAACAGGGCCTTCCCGAGAACTTCGCCGACCTCCTCGTCGAGAACATCAAGAAAGGAGGCTACACACATGTCATCGCCGGCCACACCGCATTCGGAAAGAACCTGCTGCCTCGCGTGGCCGCCCTCCTCGACTCCCAGCAGATCTCCGACATCACCTCCATCGAGAGCGAGAACACCTTTGTGCGCCCCATCTACGCCGGCAACGCCATCGCGACGGTCGAGTCGACGGACCCCGTCAAGATCATCACGATCCGCGGCACCGCCTTCGCGCCCGCCGAGCTCGGCAAGGGCTCCGCGGCCGTCGAGGACGGCGCCGACCCCAAGACCGCCAGCCCTACCGAGTGGGTGTCCGAGGACCTGGCCAAGTCCGACAGGCCCGACCTGGCGACCGCGGGCAAGGTCGTGTCGGGCGGCCGGGGGCTCAAGTCCAAGGAGGAATTCGACAAGGTGATGCAGCCGCTGGCCGACACCCTCGGTGCCGCCATCGGTGCGTCCCGCGCGGCCGTCGACAGTGGGTATGCGGACAACAGCCTGCAGGTTGGGCAGACCGGCAAGGTGGTTGCGCCGCAGCTGTACATGGCTGTCGGCATCTCCGGAGCGATCCAGCACCTGGCTGGCATGAAGGACAGCAAGGTGATCGCCGCAATTAACAAGGACGCCGATGCGCCCATCTTCCAGGTCGCTGATGTCGGGCTTGTTGGCGACCTTTTCGAGAAGGTGCCCGAGCTGACGGAGAAGCTGAAGAAATAGAGAAGCGGTTCCTTTTAGTAGTGTAATCCATATATAAACCTGTACTCCGTGGACCAGTCGTGAAACGAGTTTCTTGGTTGCTTTTTTTGAGAGCGCAGGTGACAGCTTGCTTATGCCATGGATGAAAAGGGCACACTCAGCATGTCGCCCGTCGCCGTAAACTTGTCCCTCTCCTTGCCCTTGAGCTGGCCTCGATCCCTCTCCGCCTTATCAATAGCCAACCATCCCTCCCAGTCGACAGCGGAATTAGAAACACTCCTGCCCGCCTCAATCTGCACCCCTTCCCACCCAGTACTGTCGATCCTCCTCGCATCCGCCACCTCCGTGCCACCAAGGAACTCCTTGCCCTCCTTCCAATCCCCTGCTATAGCTTCGGCTGTCGCGAATGCGTCTTCCATGGTACTGGCTATGACACCTGTTGGGCCCCGCTTCACCCAGCCCGCGCAGTACAGACCTGGGAACAGCTCGCCGCGCTCAGGGTCGGCAGTGCTGCGCAGGACGCGTCCCCCGTTCTGGTCATTGCCGATCACGCCCCGGCCCTCGTCGAAGGCGACGCCGAGTATGTCGAATTCGGGGAGGGCCACAGACTTGTACCCTATCGATCGGAAGACAAGCGGGGAGGGTAGTTTGATGGTCTCCCCGGTGCTGATGGCTCGGGCGTCAGGGTCGAAGGGGCCCGGGGACAGGGAGGTGCGACGGAACGTGGTCCTTCCGACGGCCGCCGGGTCTGCAGTGTCCGGATGGAACTCGGTGGGCGACATACAAAAGTCCAGCGCCCATGACTTGGAGGCGGGGGAGTGCGGCGTCTTGGATCCCTTGAGGAGGACCTCGGTCAGGCGCTTGCGCGCGCGGGGCAAGGGCTTGAGGTCGGACGGGATGAGCGAGGTGTCAACGGGGTCGGCCGACACGCCCGGGAGGTTCATCAGCTCGCGGACCTCCTTGATGGTGAAGGCAGCCTGCATCGGGCCCCTCCTCCCGGCGATGCGGACCCTCCTAACCTGGCTCGTGGACAGTGCCTCCAGGGCGTAGTCGGCCATGTCCGTCTTCCGCAGCTTGTCCACGTCCTCGAGCAGGGCGCGGGCGACGTCGATGGCGACATTACCCTGACCGATAACAACCGCCTCATTCTGCGAGAGATCCGGGTTCAGGCCTGCGAACTCAGGCAGGCCATTGTACCAGCCTACAAACTCGCGCGCGGAATAGATGCGCTTGAGGGCCGACTCGCCTGGTATGTTGAGTGTCCTGTCCTTGGCTGCGCCGTACGCGAACAGCACGGCATCGTAGTGGCGCATTAGTGTGGCCAGGGGGACCGATTGGCCATCTGGGTGGAAAGGCTTGTGGCCAATAGAGACATTGCCGACGAACGTGAAATTGGGAGAGGAAGCAACCTCGGAGAATCTTTCTTGACAGTTCTGTGCAGTGGTGAGTAAAAGAAGTGGCGCACCCGGGGCTGGATTCTTCATGGCACAACCTATATGGAACACCACAAACAAGCACTGGGCCGGGGCAGGGCAGGGCAGAAACTGGAGGGTGGATGACAACAAGGAGATGAAAACGTAAGGAAAATATACCTTGACTTCAGGATGATCGGGTGCCACGCCGAACCTGACCAGGCCGAACGGCACGGGCAAAGCCTCGTACATGTCGACCTTTGCACGGTCGATGAGGGACATGACGCGGTACGCGGTGTAGAAGCCGGCGGGGCCGGAGCCGACGACGGCCATCCGGAAGGGCCGGTCATGCCGGGCGGCGGCGGCCGGTGTAGTGTACGGGCATGAGAGGAGACGCGAGAGGGGCTGTGGTTTACAGCGGATGGATGATTTGCAGCTGAGGGCGAGCCCGGGAGCCGACCTAGCGATGAGGAGAGGCATGATGTCAGGGCACTGGAACGGTCGAATCCAGCAAGGGCAAGTGCCTAGGCCATGTTTATTTTATGTATGTACAATTATCGTGTGGGAGTGCCCGGGAAAAGCGGACCCAAAAGCTGCTGATCCTCGGCGACAAGATCCGGATTTTGTTCGAAATTCGTCTCGGCTCGGGTCCGATGGTCGCTGAATGCTGCTTTGGACTAATTGGACTGGACCCTGAGCCAGCCGCTTTCTAGGTTTATTCCCTGGATATGCAGCGAGAACATCCAGAGGCAACGAGACATCTAAAGCGATGCTGTGTTTTTGAGGACGTCAATCACATGAACAACGGATGACTGTGTAGACCACGGAGCACGACAGTCCATGCGCAGTAGACGAGTGACGCCGGGGTTGACGGGCCGTGCCGCGCTGAATTCGCCTCGTTGCCCTGCCAATCAACGGAGGGTCCCTTGCAGGTAAACAAGGAACCTTGGCCCCTCCCCAGCCCACCAGCCCACCAGCCCACTCGATATCCAGCCTCTTGATTTATGTGAATGATATTGAACATCAATGTGGGCACCCATCACTGCATGCAGGTACGGTCTATTTGCTGTAGATACTCCGCACTGCCATCTCATCCTCATCCTCTTTGCCTTGATGTTATCTGATATTCCAGTCGCTATCGCGCCCCATCTGTAATTCTTTAGTCCTGGACCAAAAGGCCCGGGTCTTAGCCGTGTCTCGCTCCCTCATTCTCGTTCTGTTCTCGTCGTCGCCGCCGCCGCCGGCCAGACAGTCAACATGAGTGGAATCCATCAACCGTACATGTACAACAGATTCGACAGTTTCGATGATGCACGCTTCCCGACCTCTTCTTTCGACCCCAAGGCCGTCACCAGGTCCAGCTGGGAGCCGAGGCCAGCCAAGCCCAAGCATGAGGGCCCGCTTGTGTCTTTCAACCGCCACCCAGAGTAAGCCCCAGAGGAGTGGATCATCTACGTGCCTCCCAACAACAATCCAGCTGACCCCAGATCTTCACACACAGCGCCCACGAGGTTCGGGGCCCACGGCCACAGTGGAAGACTTTTGGGCCTGCCACAAAATGGTGGATCAAGTGGATGAGGATCGTGCAGCTGGCATTTCGCGTGCTCGAGATGATCGCCGCCGCCGGCGTTCTCTTCCTCATGATCGTCATTATTAAGGCTAACCTCTTGACCGCCTGGGTCATGAGGATCACCGTGAGTCGCAACCCACCCCGTCTCTACCTGACACCGCCCACCTCTCAAGTACGGATCTGACACCCAACACAGGCCGGTGCAGTTCTGATCCACTGTGTGTACGGCATATTCCACCTTGCGCGGCCCGCTGGGTCGAGGCCCCCAGGGTCGTCCGCCGGCTACCAGATATTCTCCGCCTTGTCTGATCTCACCGCGCTCCCTCTCTATGCATTTGGGGCCCTGTCTGTTCACAACTCGAGTACTGAGTGGTCAACCATGCTCAACCCGCCGAGCCTCATGGATTACTTCGTGCCCTCCCTGTATTACTCCCTCATCGGCGGCGGGGTCATGCACTTGCTGTCGCTGTGCGTCGGCCTCTGGCTCGCCATCAAGTTCAGGCAGATTGCCAGGATGCCCCCCGACTGCAACCCTCTCGAGGACAACCTGACTTCCAGACAGCACAAGAGGAACAAGTCATCCATGACAGCAGCCTCCACGTTTGTCGCCGAGGACGAGAAGCGCATGTCAACCCCTCTCGATGGCCGCCGGTATTCTGGTCTCCCAAATGATGATCTCAGTCGCCCGCCCTCCATCCCCTTCCACGCCACTCGGTCCCCTCGCAGCTCTTTCGGCTCGGCCGACTTCCCTGCAAGGCAGTACCAGATCACGCCTGGAAACTCCCCCAAGAACTCGCCTCGGAACTCGGCCACTGGAGAGGACTTCAAGAGCATGTCCGGTGCCCCGTCGTCGCCGCTTTCTAGCAGGCCAGCCCCTCCACCCCACCGGAGCCCATGGCGTGGCTCTTATTCTTCTTATTCCGAGGTCCCCACGCAGGACATCGTGCCGGACTCGCCTAGGAGCTATGGTCATCAATCCAGGCCGAGCACGGGCACCGTGGCCTCGCACCATCCCGTCATTACAGACGCGCCCGACATTGCTGCACTGCCAAGACCCGCGAAGTTCACAGAGTCTTGGTATGCTTCAGAGTCGCTGATAAATCGCACGCAAGAGCGCAATCGGGCCATCAATGCTGCTGAGAGGGCAGCTGAGAAGAGGGCGTCCGAGCAGAGGAAGATGGTTCTGGGCTACGAGTCCATCAGAGACCCATACGATACGCGTGACTCGGGCTCCGAGTCTGACTATGAGGACAGCGGCAACGGCGGCGGGCACGGCTACAGGGGTCTCATGAGCCCAGGGGCAGACGAGCTCGATGAGAACGACGGTGACCTGGGATCCCAGCACCCCAACCCGCTGCGGTCCAACCCGTCCCTCGCCAGTTTCGGTCAGGTCGCCGGTAAACAGGGCCGCAGGCCCAACAGCGACATGCCCATCATCCGCAAGTCGTCCGTCTTGTCCGAGATCGACCTCAACGATCAGCGCGTGACCGGGAACAGGCAGGCTGGCAAGAAGCCCACCAGCGACATCTCGGACGAGAAGTCGGCGCGGAGCTACGGCGGGCTCAAGGCCACCCTCAGCAAGCGCTACACGTGGGGCGGCGGCCCGCGCAACCGAAACAGCTCCATCCAGCCCGAGTCGGACTTCTACTCGAAGCCGTACGGCGAGCTCAAGTCCGCGACGCCGCCCGTCATCATCGGCAGCGACAGGCAGGTCTCTTCCGGGAATGATGTGGACCTGAGCGGGGCCGGCGGCGGTGAGGCTGCGAAAAGGTACTTCTCGCTCGGTAAGAGGAATGTGAGTGGGAAGGTTGCTGAAGAGGGCCGGGGCATCGGTTGGGCTAGGTAGTCGCAGATTAGTTGGGTATATGGCAGGTCAGCCATTGGGTAAAGCATGATACCGGATACATCATGCGTGGATCTGGCTCCAAGTGGTAATGGTGTTGATGAATGATTTATGAGCATAGGCAAATGTGTAAATAGTGATTTTGGGATGGGAATACCTCGGGTCGGATTTTGGGTAGCAGGGCATATTGTCGACAAGGTCCAAGGTCTATGACCCAATGGATTGTGAATTCGTCATATTTACATGTCATGGTCGTCACTTAAATAAATAAAAAAAAACATTGAACAAGAAGATTGCCGATTAGCAGATATTGAGTACAAAAGGATTTCGAATGTCCAACGGCATGCCATGCAACAACGCTTAGAGACAGAAGCTGGCTCGAGCACAATATGCGCCACCTCCTCCGTGCTTCCACCAAATACTAACAGTACTCCCACCACATAGTATAGGTTCCTAAAGGGTATACACCGGGAGACCAGGACAACCAAGCAATCGAGCAGAGCGGAAGCCCATGCGGCCTCAGTCAAGTCTCTCTGTCAAAGACTTTAGCACGCGAGAGTAGAACTTCGCCGCGTGGGCCCTCGGGAAAGAGATCTCCTCGACGAGATACTCGGGCAGCATCTCGATGAGCTGACTGTCACGACGCTCGTCCAGCTGTGGCTTGTACATGAACTCGGCCTCGTCAGTATTCTCGTCCGAGTTCTCGTTCGCGATGGCCAGCTTGAAGTGTAGCGCTGCAAGGACAACGGTTAGCCACCGACAATGTTACAACCATCCTGCAGGGGCTGCACTTACTGCCGTTCCTGCCCGTCTGGATACAATCGTACACATCCTCTGGCCCGTCGCGTTTGATGCCCGTCACCACCAGCCCAGTTAGGTCGCTGTACAGGTTCTCCTTCATCTTGGCCGTCTGAGTGGCCTGCACCTGAGCCTGGACATGTGCATGGTCTAAGCCACGCCCGCCCATCGCGCTGGGCTTCATGGCGCTACCTGGGACCCTGACCGACGCGGCTTGGGCCGTGGCAGTGGCAGTTGCCTCGGCAGCTCGCGCAGCATTCAGCTTCGTGGTGAGAGACTTGATCTCCGTCCTGGCCTCGGATAGCGTGGTTGTAGTCTCCGTGATTTGGGCCTGCAGTTTGTCGGCTTTGGCTTGACTAGCCTCAAACTGCTGCTGGGACCTTTGCCCCTCTTTAGCAAGTTGCCTCTGGGCTGCAAGATCGCTCTTGAGGCTTTTTATGAGCTCGTTGGAAGCTGTGAGTGCTGTCAGCATCGTGATCGCTGGCTTTGGAAAGAACATGGGGTCCAATGGCACGCACCCTGAGTTTTCTCGTCGCTCTGCTTTCTCAGTTGATCAAAGTTCTTCTCCGCCTCCACGACTGCCACATTGCGTAACTCTCTGTATCTAAGCTCTAACGCCTCGTACTTCTTTGTTAACTCCCCGAGATGTCGCCGTGTTGAAGGGTCGCTCTCGATCAATGACGAGCTGGCTGACCGCTGGGAGGCACTCAACGGTACATGATAGGAGCTGGGTCGCTGCGCAGACGGAGGAGCGCTGAACCGCGAGAAGGTAGGGAGGTCCTCCACCTGGTCTTGTTCCTCTGCAGCATCGATGTCCATCCCACCGTCCACCTGAGTCTCCGGGACCTCGGCGGACGCCTGTTGTCCCGCCTTGTCGGCAGCAGCCTTTCGTCCTCGTTTTACAGCTGAAGGCTCTGCCTTCTTCTGCACCGAGTCGGGTACCACGGCATCCTTCCGTGGGCGACCGCGCCCACCCTTGGTCTTCGCAGGCTCATCGCTGTGTGGCGGCGTTGCTAGCACATCATCCGCGCCGTCCTGATCGTCATCCTCGGCAGACTTCTTGGGCTTGCGACCTCTAGTCGCCTTTGCTGGCGGATTTGTGGCCTTTTCTGCAAGCGCCTGTCTCTCCGCCTCCTCCTCGAGCGCAGCGGCAGCCTTCGCCCCGACGCGACGCGTCTTGGTCTTGGGCTCGGGCTTCGTGACCTTGTTGGCGGAAGCACGACCTCGGCCCTTCTTTGCCGCAGGCATCCCGTCTCCTGTCTTCAGTGCCCTAGAATGCGCGTTGGGTCCAGAGTCTGAGTTCGAGTCCGAGTCCGCCAAGTCGAGTAAGGCGGACTGTCTGATCCGTGGCATCTAACCGAGAAACGCGTCGTCTCGATATTTCGACTCAGCACTTCGGGAATTTGGGACGAGCGAGAACGCGACCAGTCAATGGGTGCCAGGGTAGGAATGAAAACGCAATTGAGGTGGTCCAGAGTGGTAGGTTTGGTGCTGGAGAATGCCGCAGTTTGAGCGATGGACGAGGTGTTGGGCCGAGCTTGCGGAAAGTAAACAAGCGACGCAGCCCCTGTTTTCCTGCTGAGCTGTCTTGGCCCGAGCAGCGCGGGTGGGACGCAGGCTGGCAGGGTGGGGGGTGGTGGGAGCCATCGACCACGGCAGCATGTGGGCTTGTAACTTTTGCCTCTGAGAGAGACCCCGGCATAACCCCCAGCAGTCTCGCCCAAACACCCCGGCAGGACACGACATTTCCCGCCCAGCTAACAACATCTTGATTTCTTTCCTCCCCCCTTTCGGATTTTATCCTCCCATTATCTGCAGTTCGCCGGCGTCAAACTCTTTCCATGAGCGGGATCCTGTCCAGCTTAGCGATGGGCGACCGCAGAGCCCGGACGTCTGACGCCGTCCTGAATATCGTCACTGCTGGTGCGCTTGTACGTCGCTCGTTTGCATTTCCTGTCCCCATGCCCTTGACTCGAAATCGCACGCTGCCCGCATATACTTCGCACACCCAGACTAATGTCAGCCGCAGGCCTTTGTCTCCTATTTCTTCGTCAAAAACCTCCTGTCCTCCTTTGCAAACACCCTCGCCGACCCAGAGAAGGAAAAGCATGAGCAGGCTAGGATCAAGGCGCAGGCGAACCTGTCGCGAGTACGGCGAAACAGAAACGAGGATGGCGCGGACGGCACGGACTCGAACGGCTCAAGTAAGGGCCCCCGGATCGAGGACATCCAGCTGAACGAGTACGAGGCCATGGTAGCGCTCGAGGTGGTCGCCCCCGAGGACATCCCGGTCGGCTTTGACGACATCGGCGGCCTCGAGGAGATCATCGAGGAGCTCAAAGAGTCCGTTATCTACCCGCTGACTATGCCGCACCTGTACTCGCACGCCGCGCCGCTGCTCTCTGCGCCCTCTGGGGTGCTGCTCTACGGCCCCCCGGGCTGCGGCAAGACGATGCTCGCGAAGGCGGTGGCGCACGAGAGCGGCGCCTCCTTCATCAACCTTCACATCTCCACGCTCACGGAAAAGTGGTACGGAGACTCCAACAAACTCGTCAGGGCCGTCTTCTCCCTGGCGCGGAAGCTGGAGCCGGCGATCATCTTCATCGACGAGATCGACGCGGTGCTGGGGACGCGGCGGAGCAACGAGCATGAGGCGAGCGGCATGGTCAAGGCCGAGTTTATGACGCTCTGGGATGGATTGACGTCGTCAAACGCAGCTGGGGTTCCGTCTAGGATCTGTGTGCTCGGCGCTACGAATCGCATACATGACATTGACGAGGCCATCCTGCGGAGGATGCCCAAGAAGTTCCCAGTCCCGCTCCCAGACAAGGATCAACGGCGCCGCATATTACAACTAGTCCTACAGGGCACAAAGCGCGACCCGACGTTCGAGCTGGAATACATAGCCAAGGTCACGGCGGGCATGTCAGGCAGCGACATCAAGGAGGCTTGCAGAGATGCGGCCATGATCCCGATGCGGGAGTCTATCAGAGAACACCGCGCGTCGGGTCAGTCGATGTCTGGTATTAGCCCCGATCGGATACGAGGCTTGAGGACGGAGGACTTCTTCGGCCGGAAAGGTGGTGGCCAGATCCTTATGCAGAACCACGAGCGGCACTCATCACAAAGGGCTGCTGCAGCCGCCGCTGCTTCTAAGTCCTCAGGTGACGAATATGACGATATTGATGAGCAGGTTGGCGAAGCTCCAGATTAAGCGCTGGGTCATAGCCTTTATGCGTGCACGATAGATCGACGGATCTAATTTGAAAGGAAACACCAACGGAGGTGTGTTTGGGAAAGCAGCAGGGCGCTTAGGTAGAATTATCACGACTCTGTTGAGGCAATTGTAGACTTCTGGGTATGCCCTTTCGAGAAAAACAAGCTCATGGGCACCTGAATACCAAATATAACTCTTTTAACCCCTGCCTTGCTTTCTCCATAGGAGGGTACGGCATCTTAATTTTTTTTAAAAAAAAAAAATGCCCCAAAGGCATCTGTAAGTGTCACACAATTACAAATTCAACTCGCCAGAAAGGACGCCAAGAGACATAAGTTATAAAAACCCGTTTCGACGGAGTGGTGGGATTCAAGAGGGTACATATATTGCAGCAAAGAGTATTTGCTTCGGAGGTCAGTTTGCTTCATGACACTTTTCATCGATACAGCTGAGTACGAGTGGCGAACAAATTTGTTAGCAGCGTTCTGTTTCGAATATGAGAGTGACAATAATACTGATGACACCATTGGGAAACGATCCCTGGGAACGAAATTTCACATACGGAGGAACCTTCAGGGGATGTATTCACAACAAAACACTCGCCACCTTGCGGTTCAGACATCTGGGGCATCACCAGGAACTTCGGGGATTGGCTATGTGATGGTGTGGAATTTACCCCTCATGATCATTCCCAGAATACCTAAAGAGTCATAAACGACGTTGCTACAGGTCTCCATCATCAAGCCGTAGTGTTATATGGCATAATAAAAGGGCCCAAAAAAATATGAAGGATAAATCGTTAAACACCAAACCGCCCCCCGGTCCCTAAGAAGGGGGCAAATCTCTTCGTTTTTGAAATGCATGACATTCATGCTCCAGTCATCGTGAACAACATCCAGTCGCGTATATGGGTATAAAGCCGGGAGAATATCTCCACCGAGAAGAGAAACATAAGAAAAGGCGCCACAGCCACGGGTGGCTTGGCTGACATCCAAAGTGCCGGGCCCAAGAAAGAAACAAATCTCAAAAGGGGCAAATTTGGATCCACCGGATAAGACAATAAACAATAAACACTGCTCCAACGGTACATGGGCAGTGCTGGAGTGCGGATGTGCATTCAGCCGTCTTCGGTAGGACAGGAAAATAAGGGCTGCAAAAGTTGTATGTGGTAAATAGGCACTTGTCGAAAGTAAAAGAAAAAGTGGAAGAGGCCAGCAGTGCCAAATGAATAGGCAAGAAGATCGCGGAGCATCTTGTGCCTCGCCCAGAGGTGATGATGATGAGTGCGACGTTAACCTGCGCTGAAGCCAGACGGCGACTTCAGCGTATTCGGGTCCGGAAAGGCGCTGCCTCGAGAATCTGCGTTCCGGTGATTGTATCGACAGTAAAGACAGCTGCTGGCAGGGTTTGAAAGGAGCAGATTTGTTGCTTGGGTGTAGAAGGTCGAATGTAATGGTCTTGCTCTCAGTACAGAAGCGCGGCGGCAACGAAAGCAATGACGAAGCCGGCAAAGGCTGCTTGTCCCTGGTCAGGATTTCTTGCATCATTCTTGGATGAGGTTTCCGCGGGCGCGGCTTCGCTTGTGGCGTCTGCCGATTCGGCAGCAGACGTAAGAGCCGTCAAAGTCGGCGTGCTTCCTCCCCTTCCGCTTTCCTGAAAGATACCGCCGAACGTGGCTGATGCGAAGGTCCTGCTTGGGGTCTGCGTGGACGACAGAACCGAGCTGCTGGTGGCAACGCTGCTAGTAGTGGACGACGAGCTTGAAGAGCTGCTACTTGTGGTCGTGCTTGACGTTGCCTCCGGTGTAGATGAACTGGAGGTGACCGCCACGGCGACTTTGGCCTTCTTCGGAGCTTGGGACGTGGTGGCAGCTTCCTCGGAAGAGGACGGGCGTGAAGCATCGCCTGTCGAGCCATCGGTATTGAAGACCACAATGCTTGCAGTGGAGCCCTTTGGAACTGTCACCACACAGAAGTCCGCGCCACCAGCGCCGGAAGCTGCGGTGGCGCTCCTGACATGTCCAAAGCCGTCAGAGCTGGGGTCGATAGCGCAAGGCAGGCCATTGCAATTCCCGTCACATTCGACCTTCAGGCCGAAAGACGGCTTGACACCGCGGAAAGAATCTGTGTATATGGGGTTGTAACCGAGCTTAACGTATGTGTTACCAGTTGCGTCCTGGTTGGCTCCGGCAACATAGGGCGACCAGTTTCCAATGTTTTGTGAACCTGTGCCCCAGATACAAGCTTCTTCCGTCGTGTGACCAGGAGGGTTGATGTAAAAGTGCGAGGCGGTCGAGCCCCAGTAAGACGGTCCCGGCACAGCAATGGTTGCGCTGTCCGTTACGCCTGTGGGGATCAACATAGCTTCGTTTCCGGGAAGCACTGTCTGACAGAACGCGACCACCTTGCCACACTTGTTGACAGCCTTGACAGATCCGACGCCTTGGACACAGTATGGCTCGTCCGGGAATGGCTTGACGATTTTCCCGGACTTGTCGCAGTATAGCCCTCCATCCATGGATTCGGGGTAAACATATGTCGTTCCCTTTTTCCACTGATTCATCACCATTCCCGGCTCGCAAGCAAAAGGGCAATACGAGTCCGCAGTGCACTCCTGGTCAGGGCTCAAGGCCCAGCCCTTGTTCATCGAATCCACAGTAATGGCTACCAGGCCAGCTTCGCCCTCTGGAAAGGCGCATTGGCCTGCTCTGTTGACGAGCCGGCCACGCGGCTCGAGTAGCCCGAGTTCCTGGGCATCCCGCTCCTTGTGAGTGTGGTTTTTGCTGTAATGCACGTGAGCGCGACGGTGAGCCACCGTCGCAGATGCCGGCTGGGCGGCCAAGAATAACAGGGCCGAGCCCAGTGCGGCCATAAGTAGTGCTTTGCTCATGGGTGACGGCGCGACAGCAAGAACGAATGTGGTGTAAAGATCGTGAGCAGCTGAACGCTACCGAGTGGGCCCAGTGCCAACTCTTGAGCCAGGTGTCGTCGTGACGGGCGAAATCGTTCGAAAGGGGAGTCTTCAAGGTTGACAGATCATGTGGTGGTGTTGTTCCAGTCCGCGAGGCATACAGTCCAGCCACTTGCTTGGTCGCGATCCAACCGGCGTCAAACAAAAGAGCGTATTTTTGCTGAAGGGCAAAAGAAAACAGCAAGGCGAGTGAGATTGGTAAAGAGCGTGTGGGTTCTGAAAGAATTGCCCGAGTAGTGCGCACGAGGCTGGGGGGGAACGAAATGAGCGAGGCAGTTGGTGAAGAGGCGGGCAAGCCGGAGGGGGGTCCCGGGGGCAGGAAGGAGGACAATGACCCACAGGTGCGACTTATCGACCAGGTACACAAAGGAAGTAGCCGAAAAAGGATCTATCGACCCCCTGCAAGAGCTGCAAGAGACAGGGTGGTACCACTAGGATGCCTTCTTTACCACTGTCGTATCCTCCGCACTTGGCTTCTTTTAGGTTATTGGTGTGGGCCTGTCAAGCCGTGCCTCGACCAGTCGGCGCCCATTGTCGCGCTCCTGGGCCCGATGTGCGCGATTTGCCTGGAACCCAATCGAGACGACAATCCGGGCGTGAGGTACCGCCAGCCCTGGCACTGTTCAGCACCCGCAGACGCACGCGGGCAGACGCAAGGCACGCATGGGAGATTAAATGATCAATGCTGTAGCGAATCAGGCGCCGTTCCGTTTGCAGATAGCCTCACACTCTGGCTGCCCCTTGGGGCCTAGCCGCATACAAGTCAGGAACGCAGAAGCCGGCGGCTGCAAGGTACGCCAATGAAAGGCCTTGCGTGCAAAATGAGACGACATGCTGAAGCCGTTGATCACGATTTCAGTTGCTCCCTTCGCGATAATGATGCCGGCAGCGCTGGATTGTCTGATTGTCGGCTCGTCGTCGGCCGGAGCGCAATGACTTCATATTGTCTGAGGGCATCGCGATCGCCTGGGGAGGCACCGAGTTTCTCAGCTGTTTGAATCGGTCAGGTTCCGGCGCGGCCGTGATCCGAACAGACCCATCGCCAAGACTCCCTCTCACGTTCCATAGGAAGAGGAATGGTAAAACATAGATGAGCCATGTCGCGACGTTTGAGGTGAAACTACATCCTAGGGACCTTGTTTTTCTTGAGATTGTGAGAGCAATTGTCTGGAGAAGACGGGAAGAAAGACGTCAGTACAGGTATCCGGAGAGGCTCAGAGTTCTTTCCAACGAGCGGGAGGATTTTGGAATCCGACGTCAGCTGATCCCAAAGTCTGTCAGCCTTGGTGCCTCGCTGGCTGACTCCCGACCCTCTCATCAACAGAGGACGTCAGACTAGTGTGCGCCTTGGTAGGCAGGTCGGTTAGCGGAACACTGAAAGCTCCAATGCATAACACTGGACTCAGCCTCGCCAGGGACACTGGCAAACTCGAGCCAGACATCTGGAAGTCCTCGACCATCTCGACAGAGGGCGGTCCATTCCCGTGAACCACTGAGTCTGATCATACAAACGAAGAGGGTGTGTATATCGTCCCCTTTCAGAACTTCCGGTCGCGGCATCCGATCCAGTAGGCCATTTGGTTGTATGATGATTACCGCGACCATCTTCGCTTCTCATCAAGCGTAGCCCGGCATTTTCACCCATGCAGGGACCTCGTTGGCATTGACGCCATCCGACGCCATCCTGTCGGCTACTACCTTCACGACTGCCGGCCATCCTGCTACAAGCGGACCGCCACCTTTCTTTGCCCCCATCACGGCGAATCTGCCGCTCGAATGGGCAAGAAACCCGTTCATCAATCCCTGGGCAATCAACGTTGCGACTACGCCTTCCACTTCTTTGTCCGTCACCTGCAGGTTCCCCCAGAACAAGCCCTCACTGGGTTTCAAGTTCCTCGCCTTCCCGCCCGGCGGTGGCACCAGTACAGATGAGGCATCGGCAGCGCTGTTGGTCACAGCCATCATGAAGATGTTGTTCGTTTGCGACTGGCGCTTAGGTTGCTGCTGATTTCGTGCCGGTATGAAGCCTTCGAGGCGCTTCTGAACATAGGATGCGGCAACGTACACGTCTGCCAAGTTAAGAGTTGGCGCTGCGCGTGATGTGGGTGGTGGTGCTTCATAAGTCAGGAGAAAGCACCGCCTGATGAAGGAGCGCCATACAATGGGGCGCAGGCGGAAGGCGAGAGTGAAGAGGAGGCCTCTTTGATACAACCAGCGCTCATTGGCGGCTATTGCTTGCTGGAAAGCAAGAAAGTTCCCTTTGCGGATCGCTGCCATAATTGGGAGAAACACGGCAGCAAGCGTTGCTGCCTCGGGTCTGGTAAGTAGACGTTCACTTGGGAAACGCCCAAGCATGATATTGGCCGGGATCAGGTACGTGAGAATCAGTCTCCGGTGGCGCAGCAAAGAGGGTGGCGTTTGCAGGTAGGCTTCCTCGAGGCACAAAGATGCGCGCACAAAGTTGTCGCAGTCGAAGTTGAACCTTCCCAGGTAGTATAGGAACGTAACTCGCTGTCCAGCCGGATATAATTGCAGCGGTGGTCCGCTCGCGGACACATTGAGCAGCAGCTGTGCCGCAAGACGAGATTTGCCGCACTTTAATGATCGTGTTGTTAGTGACGCGACCAGTCCATGGGCTCTTCCATGCGTGTCAACCCACAGTGAAGAGAAGTTTCAGGACAAGGTTGGCGAAAATGTAGACGCCAACCTTTTTGCCCTCCGGTCTTGCAAATCTGGTACTCGATCTGTCCGTGAGGCAGGATGTGAAGATCTTCTGGATGATGTCGGCAGACTGTTCGACCATAGACTTGCTATCTTCACCCCCAGCAACAGACCTTCGCCCCTGCATCAAATCAGGACGACGGTGGAGCATCATGACAACTTTAGAGAGTGCCTCTGAAAGCGATATGCTGGTCTGGAACATGATGCTTCCATATTGTGGATGCGACAAGGCAGTAGCGCAAGATCTACAAGTGTCAGCTATGTTGTAGAAGCGCTGGAGAGCGTACACAGGGTACATACGTTAATAAACCTGACAGTGACTCTTGTACGCTCATCAAGTCATCGAAGTCCGCGTCCCTCCAATAAAGCAGATAGTCCTTGACGAAGGTGACGAAGCTGGGCCATGTTGATCCAGTGCCGTCCGGCGGGTCATCTACCTCGGGGAGTGACTTCTCCACCAGCCTCTCGAGCCGGTTGTTCATACCCAGGCCCTGCCTCAGTTCGTCTCGGAGCTGCAGATAGGCGTGGCTTGTTGCACCCGGCTCGACCTGCAGCCAGGCGTCGAGGCTGTCGCCATCCAGCGCAACCACATGATCCCTAATCGTGGATAGAAACTGCGTGGCCAAAGGAGGCATTGTCACATGGGGTTCGCTACTGGCGATGAAGAACGAGGCTCAAACGAGACATTGTTCAATTGCACGGGGAGAACAGAGATCTGGTACGGGCCTTGTGCGGCCGTGTGCAGATGGATTGGGATGAGCTTATCTAAGCAGAGTGGGTCCTCACTAGCATCATTGATGAGGAAATGTCCTATTGTGTTGGTCCTAGATCGGATGGTAGTCCGACACGGTCAATTTTACCCATCGCCAGGTTGTGAGTTTTGCTTCAAATAATAGACAGTAGGAAGTCCTTGACTGCCACTTCCCTCTTAACGCTCTGTTCAAACGGTCTGGGCGACCCCGAGGTTTCTGGAATGGCAAACTGGCTAGCTATGAGGCTGGAAGGTGACACAAGGAAATTTGTCCTTGTCTGATTCGCTTCTTTTATCTAGTGGTGGCGGACGAGAAACTTAGCACCTAGTTCAAATAGTACATTGAGTATACTAGCTTCGTTTTCTCCTGCGCCTGTGGCCCAGCAATATCCTGTGAACCGCCCGGGCTGTGGTGCCCGCTTACACGGACTCGATACGTTGGACAACGACTGCTGTGGCTGCACCACCGCCGTTACAGATCGCTGCAACGCCATACTCCCCAGGCTTGAGCTGGTGAAGTAAAGTCGTCAGGATCCTTGACCCAGAGCTGCCCAGTGCATGGCCTAAGGAGATGGCACCGCCTAGTGGGTTGACCTTTGCCCCCTCAAGTCCAAGAATCTAATGTCGATTTAGCACGAGTTGCGAATAAGTGTTGCCCGGGAAGGTAAGTCACTTCCCCGCCTTGCCTCAGAAAAGAGACAGAACGAGAAAATAGGGGGAGAATGAAGTACAGATTGACCCTACCTTTTCATTGGCCTTTATGACAGCTGCAAAGGCCTCGTTGAACTCCCAGATGGCTACTTGATCCTTCGTTATACCAGCCCTCTTAAGCGCGATGGGAACAGCCTTGGCCGGTGCGATCGGAAAGTCAATCGGATCCGTCGCTGCATCGGCAGACCCGCATATTCTCGCCAGCACTCTTGAGCTGGATCCGAACTCTTGTGCGATGGCCTTGCTACCCAATACTAAGGCACTGGCACCGTCATTAAGCGTGGAGGAGTTCGCAGCCGTGACCGTGCCGGTCCCGTCCCTGACGAAGGCAGGCTTCAAGGTTGGGATCTTTTCCAGTTTCACATCCATATAGCCTTCGTCTGTGTCGATCACGGTCTCGCCCTTCCTCCCCTTCACGGTCACAGGTGCGATCTCGTCGGCAAACGCGTTGGCCTTCCATGCTGCTTGTGCCCGTTCGTATGACTGAATGGCGTATTGATCCTGTGCCTCCCTGGTGAGCTCGTATTTCTTGGCCGTGCTCTCCGCGCAGTTGCCCATGTGTATTTGGTCATAGACGTCGGTGAGACCATCCTTGATCAGACCGTCCTCCATCTTCACGTGGCCAAAGGCTGGCAGCGAGCTTGCCCGCGGCACATAGTAGGGCACTTGTGACATGTTTTCCATACCACCGGCAACCTGCGCCTCCGCAAGGCCGAGCTGGATGTTCTGCGCGGCGAAGACGACCGACTTCAAACCCGACGCGCAGACCTTGTTGATGGTGACCGCCTCGATGCTTGGCGGGAGGCCCGCAAATACGGCTGCCTGCCTTGCTGGGCTCTGACCAACTGAAGCTTGTAATACGTTGCCCATGTAGACGTCTGTGATCTTGGAGACGGGCACGCCGGACTTTTCGATGGCGGACTTGATGGCGACTGCGCCGAGCTTTGGTGCCGGGACGGTAAGAAAAGATCCATTGAACTGCGAATGTTGGTCAATTCCGTTGTTTCGCATTGTTTGAATCATGGGACAGGACAGACTTTAGCAGTTGGCGTCCTGGATGCGCTCAGGATATATGCGTCTCTTATTTCTTGTTGAAGAGCTGTGCTCGCGGAGAAAGAGCGTGTGGAAACAGGCCGGCATGTGACAGCGCCGCTCCTTAGAGCCGGTCGAACGCAACGTAGAGGCATGATGTCTGGGAGGGATGATCGGCAAGATGAGACGACGCTACAAAGGCACAACGATACCCGAGAAACGAAATGGAAGAAAGATCATAAATAGGTGTGTAAAGTCAGTTCCCGGAAGCTCTTGGGGGGGGGGCAGGGGCCTCGGCATGTGAGCGTCCTCCCACCTTGGGGAAAAGGGTCTACGGGTATGCGCGGGGAACAGGTAGGCCACGCCCCTTGGGCCTCCACTAGCCGCCGCCACCATTCCGAGGTGAATGCCGGGAGGAACCTCATTTTTGCCATGACCGGGTCGTTAGAGATTACTGATCCGGCCCCCAAGGGACCAGCCGTGGTGGTGACTTGGTCTGGGGCAACAAAGACCCCGAGAGCATGAGGACGAAGGGCTACTTTGTCAGAGCCGGAGAGCAAGAGCGCCTGATTGATCGGCGCCCACCGGCCGGGCCAGCAGGGTACCAAAGCAAGCACCTAGGTATCTCCCTGTGTCTGCCAGGCAAGGGGCAGCGTCCTCTCAACTCGGACCGGCCTATCGAAATCGATATCAGCAAGCACGGTGGGATCGCCCCCCAGCTCAATACACCTCACTGCTGCAGAGCATCTGGCCATCACTGATCACCACCTGAGGATTACCAACGCGGATTGACGAAACCTCAACTCTTATAACCTCTCTCCTGCATCCTGCCATCCACCAGCAGTCCCATAAACAGCAGTGATCTGCTACAATGTCGACGGCAGCCAGGCGTCGTTTGATGCGTGACTTCAAGGTCGGTAGCAGAATGTCCGCCGCCCACCGCTCAACGCAGCATCGCGGTCACTGACACCTTCGCCATCTACAGCGCATGCAAACCGATCCTCCAGCGGGCGTCTCAGCGTCTCCAGTGCCTGATAATGTCATGACATGGAACGCAGTCATCATCGGCCCGGCGGACACCCCGTTTGAGGATGGCACCTTTCGACTCGTCATGCACTTCGAAGAGCAGTATCCCAACAAGCCACCTTCGGTCAAATTCATCAGCCAGATGTTCCACCCCAACGTATACGCCACCGGGGAGCTGTGTCTGGATATTCTGCAAAATCGGTGGAGCCCGACGTACGATGTCGCTGCGGTGCTGACGAGCATCCAGAGGTGGGTAGACTCGAGACGGCGGGGAAGGATGATAAAGAGCCCCAGTCTCCAGTGCGGGCCGCGGCTGATATACGGTCTCATAGTCTTCTCAACGACCCTAATACCGGATCACCAGCGAACGTCGAGGCGTCCAACCTGTACAAAGACAACCGCAAGGAATACACCAAGCGGGTTCGTGAAACGGTCGAGAAGAGCTGGGAGGAGTAGAGCAGCTGCGGAGGAGATATCACATACAATCAGACAGTATCACCCACAGGTGTTGGGAACGTATGGACACCACCTTGGCGTAGGCGTTTGAGTTGCTGTCACGGGCATTTTGAGCCGTGTTTTTCCTCATCAATAAGGCGGGTTCGGCGTATCCGGTCTTCTACAACTTCATACCAGCTGCGAGGGCGTTCGAGCAAGTGGTATCCTCAGTTCCTTTGTGAGCCGGATGGGCGCTCGGCAAAGGATGGCTGCAGGGAAGGATGTTCATGTATCTTTCCCCCCCCCCCCTCCTGGGATGTAGGCATCAATCTGGATAACATATTTTCCCGCTAAGAGCTTGCTGCTAAAGCCTTTAGCGACAACAGAGTTGGTGGTGGTTTGACCGCCCAGGTGGGTGACTGCCCGGGTGTCAACTCACTCCTCTCTTGGCATGGCAACAGGGATGTTGGGTGTGAGGCGGTCTCAATGCGTGGGACTGGGCCCTTGGAGAACAGGCAGGCTGCTGCAGATGTAGACTACATGCCACACAGTACCTGCTCCGTACGTTTGGTCCAGGCCGGAGAAGCAACTGTGTCCCTAGTTCGGCCGTGTCTGGTCGTTGTAGCTTGCACATGCAGACTGCCTCGCCAAAAAAATAAAAAGGCAGAGGTATTGTCAAGCGTACTGAATAGCATCCCCCCTCCCCAACCCTAGGCAAGCCTGTATCCCAGGCTGCGTCCACACGCCGGCAATGCAGCTGTTCGCCTGAGCGTCTTTGTCTGCCGTGACTGTGTGTCAGAAGAGGAAGATGACCAGGTACCGACCGGTACGAGTGGCCCAGCGCATTAACAACTCAAATTTGGGTACTCCGTAGCGCGTCATTCTTGTGACTCGAACGGCCCTGGGCCAGTGGAGAGGGGATGGGGGGCTGCTCCTCCAACAAACAACAGATTCCCCAAAGGCTGCCCCTTGTTTTTTTTGTTTTCCCCCCCTGGACTGACACGCAACGTCACTTGTCTTGACGAGGCTGCTCCTGCCGCAAGTTGCTGGATTGTTCGCTGTCGGCGCTTCGACAAAGCAGCACTCACCGACCTCGCTTTTGCTCGCCTTCCAAACCTTGCAGATTCCCCCACTATTATTGCTCGATTAGGGAGACCTCACCGACTGCTGCGACGGCAGGGCCAGCCAACTTGGCCACTTCTACTCCCACTCCTACTCCCACTCCCGCACACCCTCTACTCCAATCTGCGGCCTGCCGCACGCCTTGGTTGATGAGATAGATCATAGCCATTTCGAGCGCACAATCTCAAGCGCCACAATGTCGAGTGGGAACACCATCAAGGTCGTGGCCCGGTTCCGGCCCCAGAACCGCGTCGAGAACGAGTCGGGCGGCCAGCCCATTGTCAAGTTTGAGGGCGATGACAGTCTCACCGTTGATGTATGTCCCTCAACTGCTGTTCGCACTTTAATGTCCAATATCACCCTCACGAACCTCCGATGGCTAACCGTCATGTCCTCCCAATAGTCCAGGGAGGCCCAGGGCTCCTTCACCTTTGACCGCGTCTTCAACATGCAATGCAGGCAATCTGACATCTTCGACTACTCGATCCGCCCGACTGTCGACGATCTCCTGAACGGTTACAATGGAACAGTCTTCGCCTATGGTCAGACCGGTGCTGGAAAATCATATACCATGATGGGTTCGAGCATCGACGACGAGGAAGGTCGAGGTGTCATCCCACGTATCGTCGAGCAGATTTTCGCGAGCATCATGTCCAGCCCGAGTACGATAGAATACACCGTCCGGGTCAGCTACATGGAGATTTACATGGAGCGGATCCGTGATCTCATGGCGCCCCAGAACGACAACCTCCCCGTGCACGAGGAGAAAAACAGGGGCGTCTACGTCAAGGGTCTTCTAGAGATTTACGTCTCGAGCGTACAGGAAGTGTACGAGGTCATGCGAAGGGGTGGCAATGCACGAGCAGTCGCTGCAACCAACATGAACCAGGAATCGTCCAGGTCGCACTCCATTTTCGTCATCACGGTCACGCAGAAGAACGTCGAGACGGGGTCGGCAAAGAGTGGTCAGCTCTTCTTGGTAGATTTGGCTGGTAGCGAGAAGGTCGGCAAGACTGGAGCCAGCGGTCAGACGCTGGAAGAGGCCAAGAAGATCAACAAGAGTTTGAGTGCGCTGGGAATGGTCATCAACTCATTGACGGACGGAAAATCATCGCATGTGCCGTACCGTGACTCCAAGCTCACTCGAATCTTGCAGGAATCCCTGGGTGGTAACAGTCGGACAACTCTGATTATCAACTGTTCGCCGAGTAGTTACAACGATGCCGAAACTCTCAGCACCCTGCGCTTCGGCATGCGAGCCAAGTCGATCAAGAACAAGGCCAAGGTCAATGCGGAGCTGAGCCCCTTGGAACTGAAGCAACTCCTCGGAAAGGCCAAGACTCAGATCACGACGTTCGAGAATTACATTGTGAGTCTGGAAGGCGAAGTCCAGCAATGGCGAGCAGGAGAACAGGTTCCCAAGGAGAAGTGGGTACCCTCGTTGTCCGCGGATGGCACAACCAAGTCGTTGCCGGCCAGACCGTCCACCCCATCTAGACTCCTTCCAGAGAGTCGCGCGGAGACCCCTGCCGCATCTGAACGGGCTGGAACACCTTCGATACCCATGGACAAGGACGAGCGTGAGGAGTTCCTGCGTCGGGAGAATGAGCTTCAGGATCAGCTCTCCGAAAAGGAATCACAAGCTGTCACGGCCGAGAAGGCACTGCGCGAGGCTAAGGAGGAGCTGGGCCTTCTCAAGGAGCATGACAGCAAGGTTAGCAAGGACAACGACAAGCTGAACAGCGAAGTGAACGAAGTCAAAATGCAGCTGGAGAGGCTCAGCTTCGAAGGCAAGGAGGCTCAGATCACCATGGACGCCCTCAAGGAAGCCAACTCTGAGCTCACTGGTGAGCTTGACGAAGTGAAGCAGCAGCTGATGGACGCCAAGATGGGTGCAAAGGAGAGCGGCGCCGTTCTCGATGAGAAGGAGAAGAAGAAGGCGGAGAAGATGGCACAGATGATGGCTGGTTTCGATCTTGGCAGCGACGTCTTCAGCGACAATGAGCAGTCGATCGCTGAGGCCATCAAGCAACTCGACCAGTTCCAAGAGATCAGCAACGGAGGCGACACAATCCCCGCAGAAGATCTCAAGGCTCTCCGGGAAAAGCTTGTTGCAACCCAAGGTATCGTGCGACAAGCCGAGCTTTCGCTCTACAGCTCGTCCCCGAGCAGCTCCGATGCTAAGCGTCGAGCTGAGCTCGAGGCCCGCCTTGACAGTCTTCAGCAGGAATATGAGGACTTGTTGGCTCGTAACCTCGGCGAAACTGATGCCGAGGAGGTCAAGGCCAGGCTTGAGCAGGCTTACGCCTCCAAGCAGGGTACCCAGATGGAGCTCGTTGATGAGCTCAAGGGCGAGATCAGCAAGACAGCCAACGAAAATGAACGCTTGAGGGTTCTCATTGAGGACCTTCAGCGGCAGGTCAAGGCTGGTACCGCGGCGCCGATGGACAACGGCAAGACTGTTGCGCAGCAGATGGCCGAGTTCGACGTTATGAAAAAGTCGCTGATGCGCGACCTTCAGAACAGGTGCGAGCGCGTCGTCGAGCTCGAGATCTCCCTGGACGAGACGCGCGAGCAGTACAACAACGTGCTACGGTCGTCCAATAACCGCGCGCAGCAGAAGAAGATGGCGTTCCTAGAGCGCAACTTGGAGCAGCTGACGCAGGTGCAGCGACAGCTGGTTGAGCAGAATTCGAGCCTGAAGAAGGAAGTCGCCATTGCGGAGAGGAAACTGATCGCGAGGAATGAGCGCATCCAGAGCCTGGAGAGCCTCCTTCAGGATAGTCAGGAGAAGATGGCACAGGCGAACCACAAGTATGTAGGAGATGCCCGTATGCCGCAAAGAGCCTTACTAATCATTCTTTCTCCAGGTTTGAGGTTCAGCTTGCCTCCGTCAAGGAGCGCCTGGAGGCAGCCAAGGCTGGCAGTACCCGCGGCCTGAACTCACCCACCGGCGCGGGGGGGTTCAGCTTCGCCGGCGCGGGCAGCAGAATCGCCAAGCCACTGCGTGGCGGCGGCGGAGACGCCCCTGCCGCCAACCCTACCATCCAGAACCTCCAGGACAACGCCAACAAGCGGTCGAGCTGGTTCTTTCAGAAGAGCTAAGGATTTTGTTTTTATTTCTTTGGCGGGAACAACTTTGTCGTTACTGGTACAAGAACGAAGATTTAGAAGAAACGACATCAACGAAGAGCCTGGGCGGGATACAGGTATCTCCCCCAGCCCACGAGTCAGCCAGGAGGATACAAAGAACTATACCCCTCTCCAGAACGCTTGTTGCCTTTTCCCTTTGTCCAGTATAAAACCCTACACACACACACACACACACACACACACACACACACACTCAAGTCAGCCATTCATAGAGGAAGAAGACCAAATCTGGAGTTTCGCCGTGCTGTTGCTGTTGGGATCTGAAGTGGTTCGCTTGGATTATCCCGGTCACTACAGGGTAAGGGATTCACATCTGGGAGGCCCATCTTGTGTTTGGTCTGGTCTGTCCGCCCTGGACGAGGCGATGTACAAAGGAGGATATCAGGACAATGTAGGGGATGTGCCGACAGCCAGTATTATTGCCCTTGGGTCTGCATCGCGAGGAGCGAAATCCGTCCTTTAGCGTCTACTATGTATGTATTTCCACGTGCTCACGTATAGTATTCATGACGGGTCGAAACGCAAAAGATTATCACGCACGTTATAGGCCGTAGGGTGCACCAATTCATTCAATTGTACCAGTGTGAGATTTAAATTTCTGTATTTGAGAAGTCTGCTCATTCAAAGCATTTCTTGGGGGAAGACAAGACCTCTCTTCGGGTGATGTTCGGAGGTGAGTGCGAAGTGCAAATAACATGGCCCACCAATACTCCCCCAATACGCCGCTATCAAACATGCATCGCTTCCGATGCAACAAAATTCCCGTGTAATAGTGACCGAATCCGCAGTTAGTAACAACTGCCCAAGCCTGACGAGACTAAAGATTGTGAACCTCATGTATAATCCGTTATCCATCTCGGAGCCTCTTACGGACTCATTTTGGCGGATCCACTCTCTAGTTGGAGTCAACGGGCTTGCTCGCTTTCACCATAAGAATGAACTCGGGCACGACGATAGCGACGACAAGGAAGTAAACGGCGAACTCGACGGCGAGGATCTTGCCAATGAGCTTGTAGAGGCGGATCCAGCTCTGGCGCGAGAAGGTCGCCCAGGCGTCCATCCAGGTCACGTAACCCTTGCCACCAACGACCGGAGGCTCGACCTTGCCGGCGAAAGATCGGTCGAAGGCCAGGATGGGGCTCTCGTCTGGTGGGAGCAGGCTGGCCTGTACGCGGACAAGTACGACCTGGGCGGGGATGACCAGGAACACCATAGCGGCGACAACGACGACGACGATGACGAGCGACTTCCAGATGGCATCACCCTGGTACTGGGGGACCTGGGTTGGGTTGCGGACGTCCCAGTGGGCCAGGCCTAGGAGGTAGGAGAGCCCAAAGGGCAGATAGGCGGTCAGCTGGGTGGCGGCCCAGTGGGCGACGATAGGGACGGCGGTGGCCTGGAAGGTCTTGCTGAAGGGCGGGAGGCGCTGGTAGAAGCGCAGGGTAGAAGGCGCTGAGATGACGATATGAGTCCACGCCGTGGAGAGCTGGACGGTGACGAGGCTGGCCAGCAGGATGCCGACGGAGCGGGGCACGAAGGGGACCCCGCTGAAGATGGCACCGGAGGCGCCAGCGGCGAGGGACAGGACGATGGCGCAGGGTAGGCCTCGGAAGTTGGCAGTCCATCCGGCGGTTGACGACAGGAGGCGGTCGATGCGGCGGAGGGAAGAGGTGACCAGGACGGGCTCCTGGTCGACCTTCATGGGCCGGTCGTTGAGTGGTGCGTTGTCCTCGGCAATGGAGTCGGCGTCCTCGTTGAGGTCGACGGGCTCGTATGGTGGCGGTTCGGGGTCTTCGATCATGGCGAGGGTCGGGTAGATGTGGCCAAGTGTGTAGCCAATGTAGATGAACACGGGGAAGAAGACCAGGAAGTCGGCGACGAAGACGATCCAGGCATAGCCGGGCAGCTCGTTCATGTTGCCCTGGCCATCGCCAATATAGGCCTCACGCACCTCCAGGGCCCTCTTCGCGACCGAGCCACCGAACGTGGCGACCTGGTGCATCATTTTGGGTGGTTGTTTCGGGTCGGTCTTGTCTTGCAGGACAGGGTGGGACCGGGTGGAATTGAGGTTGGAAAAGGGGAAACCAAGACCAAACAGCGCGGATGAGAAAGAGGAAGCGTGAGATGCACAAGGGCGCTGTGCCTGGGCAAGGGGCGGTTCCTTTATTTCAATGTTGGCGGAGAGGGATTCCGAGCCGACCGGGCGACAAGGCAGGGGGTCAGCGTCAGGCAGCAGGTGGTGGTGATTTACATTGATGTAGTGTACAGCCCCACTGCGCCGCGAGGTTGCAGGATCCCCAGGGGTCCCTGGCCAATGGTGGCCGGCCCCAGTCGCCCCCCGTACTGCAGTAGTTATGCCGACTTCCCTGCTTGGCTTCTTCCTTCGCCTGTCGGTGACAGGATGGGACGCGCGAGAGACACGATGAGGTGAGCTGCCTGGCAGCCCTGGGCGTGCTGCCTACAGCCCGCCCTTTGACGGTACAGGACACATTTGTCGAACGACGTGCCGGTGGACCGGCGTCACCTGTGGCTGGCTCACCTTCGATTCTGGGTGCGTGTTGCTGTGTAGCACCATGATCAATCTTACTCCAGGCCCGGGGTTACTCGGCTGTGTGGGTATCAACGGCGCGCTGGAAATTGGAAAATGCAGTGGGTGTGCCCAAGTATTCAGTCTCGGTCCTACAGACACGTCCGGAGTGAGGGCGGGGAAAACACAGACATGGCGTAGACTACATACCACCCAAGATGCGTGCTATGCGGTATATGGTCTAGCCACTGCACGTAGCATCTGCCCTACCTGCCTACCCGGTGCAGATGCGGCTCAAATTGTCCCGCTGGCCATGTCAGTCCGTCCTTGTGACTGTCGATGCATCCGAGCCCACCGTGGCGGGGCCCAAGCAGGGCTGCAGGGATCGTGTGTAGTGCCTGGGCAGATACCCCAATTTATTACACTTCCCAAAACCCCCGAGCAGACACGAGGTCCAACCCGCAATGGTGATTGTAGCAAGACTGACGGTGTCGGGTAGCTCGAGCATTCCCGGTTTCTCTCTCTCCGGGGTGCGTGGTCAAAAGGCCCGGCGAGGGACAAGATGTCTACACATCGAGGCGAGGAAATGGACTTGCGACCCGGGTGGACATTAGATCTGAACACTTTGATGAATTCCAGAGGAATTGTATTCAGGGCCATCCCTCAATACATAACATTAGCCAATATTCAAGGTCACCACCGAGAACGCCCACGCTGCCCTTGATGCTTGCCTTGCCATTCCAAGACCCACCCCCCAGACCGAACTCCGAAATCATGACCAAGACCTTAGAATAGCTTCAAGCCCGACGACTTCGCGATCCTGCTCCCGTTCAGCATCGCGCGCGACTTCTTCGGCCTCGCCTGCAACCGTCGGAATGCCTCTTGAATATGTCTCGGCTCGACCGGCGTCCTGCCCTCGCTCGGCGGGTCGAACAGGCCCTGGTGCAGCTTCCTCTTCTTGGTGCCGCCGGCGTTCTCCCCGCCCGTCCTCTCCCGCCACAGGTCCTCCTGCTCCTTGATCCGGAGCGCCTCCTCCGTGAGTGTCTGCACCATCTCGAAGGTCAGGAAACCGAGTATGTCCACGATGTCGTCCGACGGCTTGCTGTCCGTCACGATGCCGAACCCGGCCCACTCCCTAAACCGCTTGCCCTTGCGATAGGTGAATGAAGCCTGCCGGTACTCGGACCACGTCACGTACTCTTCCTTGGTCATGGCCTTGGTCCGCTCGTCGGCCTTGCGCAGACGCTGCAGCGTGATGTAGTTCATCTCCTCCTCCTCCTCGTCCTCCTCGTCCTCCCTCTCGGGCACCTCCTGGCTGTAGAAGCTGCTCGGCTCCCACGGCAGCCCCACCTTGGCCTTCTTGTTCTTCTTGGCCGCCTCGTCCACGGGGCCCGCGCCCGGCATCACGCCTGCGCCCATTGCCGGGTCCTCGGCGGCACCCATGTCGGCCTCACCACCCTTGTCCTCCGAGTCCTTGACGTTCTTGCGCACGTCTTTCCATGACAGGAACGTGCGCAGTCGTGACACCTTGGGCGCATCGTCACGGATCTGGAAGATCAGGTCGTTAATGGTGATAGACCGCGAGCCACGGCGTGCTGCAAGCTCCGTACAGGCGCGCAGGATCTCAATGACCTGCTGGCGGACAATCTCCTCGATGATGCCCATAGTCTCAATTGAGGGCTCCCCTGTCTCGCCCGAGACATACATCATCTGTTGGATCTCCTGCCGGTACTTATACTGCTTGCCATCTTTGTCTGCCATGGTGGGCCAAAGGACAATATTTTTGATTTTATTGCAAAGAGTAAATGAAATGGTATGGGTCGAAGGTTCCGTCCAACCGGTGATGAATGAATGATGGTCCAGCCTGACGGAGTAGTGGCTCAAAGGAGTTGGGGTGCCTAAGACCGTGTTGGTGCACGGACCCTGGTCTATGACTTGGGCCTCGGCACATTGCCGGTGTAAGTTTTGGCACCTATTTACACCGCTAGCTTTGCAGGTAGGTCTTTTGATTTTTGATTTTCTTCTGGCAACTGTTGCGATACAGGGCAGGACTAGGAACAATCCAGGCGGAGCAATCCACAAGTGTTGCTGTTTTTCTTGTTCTGGCCATTAGGAGATATTAATACCATTCATACCCTCCAAACGTGGGCCTTTCCAACCCCAAGCAACAATGTAGTGCCCAGCCAACAACTGCCACTCCTCTACCTCGTCCAGACCCTCCAGCCCGTCAACCCTCTCCTTCTCCTCCTCTGACACCCACTGGCCCCAGATACTGTCCACTGTTCTTTGCCTGACTTCCTTGAAACCGGCGTCTCTGAGTCGCACCTCCTGATCCTTGGGCTGTCTGTACACCTCCAAGGTAGGCATCCTGATCTTCCTCGCCGCCAGGTTCGAAGCCATCTGCCGGCCAAACGCATCGTCCGGCTTCACGGGCTCGTAGATGGCGACACCAAGCTCTGGAATCCTATCAACGAAGCACTTTAGCACATTCTGGGCTTCAGTTGTTTCGAGGTAGCAGAGACAGCACTCTGAGATTAGCAGCGTTGGTACGTCGGCCCGCAGGCCCTCGAGCCTGCTGAGCAGTATATCGCCCTCCCCTTGGTCCCTGGTGAGATCTCGCAGGTCCAATCCATGGCACCAGTACTGGTTTCCATCGCCCTCGGGGGTGCTCCGCCAGGACGCGGCTGCCGGACCGTCGTCGCTGGGTGCCGGATCCGGTAGAACATTTCTCAGGGCTGGGGTCGCCTGGACCACCATCCTCTTGCGTGAGCTGATGGGGGGGAAGTCAACCTCATGATAGATCAGACCGCGTCGGCGATTTTGCGAAGAGAATAGGCGGAAGCATCGTGTGTCAGTGCCGGCACCCAAGGACACGATCTGTCTCCTGGGAAGAGGTTCGTCTGCGCCAGGATCGGGCCCGAGGAAGGAGTTGACAATCCTGTCTAAGGCGGTCGTTCTTGTGTATGTGCCCCTGTTGATGATAGGGAGCCTTCTGTGTGGTTTTTGCCCTTGAACGAAATATTGCGCAAATTGGTCGTCCAGGTATCCCAGTTCCACGGCACTCAGGCGCATCACAGCTGCATCGGTGTCGGTCCCCTGAACGGTGGCGTCTTGCTGGGCTTGACTGGAAGCTCCCGCGCCGGAATGGCCTCCCCGGCCTCGATCACGGCCCCGCAGCCCACGATTCGAGCCGCGTAGAGAGAGTAGGTTTGGGATAGAGGGCGCTTGCATATCCCGTGGCTGAGACATGATGGGTTCCTTTGGGGCTGAGAAGTAAATCTCAGGCACACCCAGTATGTGATGCTCTGAAGGAAGAGAGACCGAACACAACTACCCAAGGTACCTCGCATGCCGGTACAGTACGTTCCACGGCTGTGGGCGAAGCTTCCCCACCTGGAGCTCCCGGGGAGCTTGTGCTCCCTAGGTGCCCTACCTCCAGTGCGCAGCTTCCTCGTAGCCTGTAAGGCACGACCCCGCTTACAAGCGACAGCCTTGCCGCAATGGCTAGGCAACTTTCTAGGAACGTCCCACCCGTCGTCAGCTTCATGCAGCATCCAGCAGGCGCGCTCTCATCACAACGCGGAGTCCTGGGCAGTGCCATATTTCTCTTTGCAACCACATACTTGGCTTTCGAAGAACCAGACTCCGCCCACAGTAGCAAAGCAGACGTCCACCCGTCTCAGGCGTCCATTTAGGCCGTCACCATGGCTCCAGCAACGTCATCTCTCGTGGTTAGCCTACCGCCCCCTCCGACCGAAAGGCCCCGTCGCAGAATCTAATCTGGTGTATGTAGACCAAAACAAAAGTCCAGCTCAAGCTATCCATAGCGCGCCTGCGCATGGTCCAAAAGCGCGATGAAGCCGTGACCAAGACCCAAAGAAGGGACATGGCCAAGCTCCTCGAGGTCGGCAAGATCGACTCTGCCCAGATCCGCGTCGAGAACATCATCCGGAGCGATATCACTACGGAGCTTCACGAAATACTCGAACTGTACTGCGAGCTGTTGCTCGCCCGTGCCGGGCTGTTGGAGGCGCCCACTTGCGATCCAGGGCTGGAGGAGGCGGTCAAGAGCGTCCTATATGCGGCGCCCAAGACAGAGATCAAGGAGCTACACACAGTGCGGGCACTTTTGGCTGAAAAGTACGGCAAGCAATTTGTGCTCGACGCCATGGAGAACAAGGACGGCAAGGTGAACGAGAAGGTGGTCAAGAAGCTGAGCGTGACGCCACCAAGGCCCGAGCTCGTCCAGGGGTACTTGGAGGAGATTGCCAAGGCATATGGGGTTAATTGGCCCAAGAAGGACCTAGGAGAAGCTCCACCTAACTTCCTCGAAGACGATGACGACGACCCGAGCGGAGGAGCGCAGCAGAAGAACCTGGAGGCGCCTCTGACAGCAGAGGATGCATCCTCTGAGAACCCTGCGGAGGAGCTGAGCAAGGCAACGCCGCCCAAGAGTTTTGGTCCGAATAGTCCATTGAGGGTGGCACCTTCGAGCCCGTCCACAGAGAACCCACGGCCGAAGGTGACACTGAACAAGATGGAGCTGACGCCTAACAAGAAGATGGAGGCTGCGAAGGCCGCATCAAAACCAGCGGCAAAGAAGGAGGACATTAGTAGTGGAATACCGGACGTGGATGAGCTGTCAAAGAGGTTTGCGGCCTTGAAGAGGTAGAATGGCAGCTCATGGGTTGGGGTTTGTCTTTCATCAAAGTAAGAACGCCTTGTGGTGAGCGGTCTAGGAAGGCAACTACTGGTGCTGTCATGTCAAAGGACCTAGGCCATGACTCTGGCAGGATGCCTCGAGGCATAGATCAGATTTGGCACTGTTGTGTTGTGGGCACGCTTACATTCAGGCGGCCGAGATTGAATGCGAAGCATCAGCCAGCGCCCTGGTACAGGTAGGACTATTCACCGGAGTAAGCCCCGAAGCTATCTCAGCAGAGCCAACTTCGAAGGGCCTCGTACGCAGTGAAGTGGCAATTGCAAATTGGGGTGTTGATGCTGGCAACATACCTACTGCCCGATGACCACCTGCGAGTTGCTGGCTTTCGAAAACACTGTCTGCTGCCTGCCTTCGAAGTTGACCTTGTCCCCTCCCACCCACCGCGCCTTCCCTTCCTAACTCTTTCCCATCGGCCACCACCCGCGTTACTACCTACCTACCTTAGGTATGTACCAAGGCGCCTAGAAAGCAGTACCTCCTGTTTAATATTTGCAAAATCGGAGGCGCATTCTATCCCACATCCATGCCGCCCTAGATTTCATTCTCCCCGGCCCCATCGCGATCCATGATTTGGTCTGACGCACGCTGCCTCCCACCTCAAAACATCATCGCAGCACCTTGAAATTCAGCGTACATCCTGCGTTTCAAGTCTTGGAAACACCAAGGACAGCGTTGTGCGGCAGGTCGAGATGGGCGATTCAAACGGTCTTGGACCAGATGTCCTTCGTGCCACCAGTCTGCAAGAACTTGATAAACGCGCCCAGGGCCATGAAGACTTGGCCAGTATTTATCTCGTCTGGCTACAGGAACACTTGAATGTTTGGGACTTATCTGACTCTGCCGCTTTCCGACCGCAAATTGAGTCTTGGTATGCCTCGCTGCGTCATCATGGTCACCAAGACCAGCACATCCACGACACATTCACTGCTTGGGTGTCGAAACAGACCCAAGCTGACCCCAGTTGCGCTCGACGATTACTAGTAGCTCAAGAAGAACTACTTTTGATTTTGGCTGGTAGCCAGACCATGCAGCCAAGAGATTCTTTAATGGGTCAGGAAACCGCTGGCGTTATCACCGTGAGAGATGACGAGGTCATCGACGTCTCGTCAGGCGATGATGACAGCGACGTGGAATTCTTGGGCTGGAAGCGCCAAGACAACCTACGCAGTGCTCCCAACTCCGCAGAACATCCCTCTCCTCCACTCACTGGGGCAAACAAAGAGGCCCAACGTATGCAAGGAGCCGAGAACCGCGAGCCCAACCATCGGTTGAGGCGGACCAAGACAGTGAAGGAAGCACCTGTCCGTGTTCCCAGCGGCAAACCACCCAAGAAATATGTCTGCGACCGATGCGGTGAGAAGGGTGAGGCCGATATTTCTCAGTGTTGGATGGTCCTTTGGTATTAATCAATTCGACTTGGCAGGTCATTTCAAGGAGCAATGCCCCACGAACCTTGATCCAAGCTTCGATCCGAGACCAACGGGTGGTTACCAGTGCTACTGCTGTGGTGCAAAAGAGAAGCATTTGACGACTCTATGTCCTCTCAACGAGAATCCCGACTCAGTGACCCAACAGCGTATCAGAGCTGGCGTCCCGCTCATGGAACTGTCCCCGCCGCCAGGTGAAGTTGACCGTTACCGCCCGCCGCATGCTCACTCTCGCAAGGCAAAGAAGACGCCTCCCAGAAGCACGGTCGGCGCTTCCACCCGCCACACTCATCGAGCCAGAGGTCAGTTCGAAGATGATAACAGTCATCGTATGGACCCGGCCCGGCGTGCCCGGTTGGAACGTGACGACCGTGGGGGTTCTTCGCCCCGGTCGGATGACCGAATGAGAGGCCTAAAGAGGAGCCACTACTCGCCACCTCGGGAGAGACGTCGTCGAGGATCGAGCATTGATGATCCGCAGCGCGGGCGACAGACCAAGAGGGTCCGACGTTGGCGTGAGGAGTCTCGGAGTGGTTCTCGATCCAGTCACAGAGAGCGCGAAGGCTCTACTGAATTATTGCCCCGTGTGGGCCATCGCAATCGTGGCGACGGCCGCTTGTCCTACTGGGACGACGGGTACAATGATATCAAAATGTCGGACACTGGCTCTCCAGAGGACACCAGGCGGCTGGTGCCTGCCGTGTACCTGCCTTCGGGCAGTCTAGAGGCTGAGATACAGCGCCTGTACCCGAACGCTGACCGTACATGGGTCTCCGAAATGGCGGGTTTTGACGCGGATGACTTCTTTGTTGGATTGGGCGACCACAAACTTGCCACGATCACATTGTCAAGCGAGGATGATGCACGAATGGAGATGAATCTTTTCAGTGATGGAGATGATGGTCAGGCTTTGCCTCAAGTCAGATTGCCTCCAGCGCAAGAGACTTTCGCGGACACAATCTCGGACGCAAAAGAATTCATCCACAATCCTCAAAACCGTTCATCAGTTGACGACAGACCCCGTACGGACGACATTGAGGAGGGCAGTCGGTACGACTTTCAGAAAGGTGGCATGGACAAAACCCGTCGCGCGAACAAGGCCGAAATCGTCGTCAAGCTACCACAAGGGGGCTGTGCAGCATTGGATTTGGACAGGTTCGATGCACAGTTGAAAGTCGACCCCAGTGCTTCAAACACCGCGAACACAAAAATGGACCCGGAGGCCACTTATGCCAACAGCTAGAGATCTTTGGATGACGCCTTGTCCATGACTGGTGTGACGATGCTGAATAGAAAACGAGAATGCTTTCAGACGGCAAAGTCCTTATTTGGATCCCGTCTGGGATGAATATTGTCGCACAGCAACCGCATCATCCCCAGACTGAGGGCAGAGCCAGAGTGCTGCTGGCTCTTCGGCAGATTTTGAAGAGACCTGTGGCTTAGAGGGGAAAATAAGAATGAGCTACACGATCGGGATACCCCTTCACCATTCTCCAGAAAGTCGGAGAAGTGTTTGAGCATCGGCGGCTGAGCTTTCCAGCGTACATGTGAAAGAGGAGACCGGAGATAGTGCCTGGTCACTCGCGGCAAAAGGCCGCGGATCGGCATCGTCTAGCGAGCGGCGGGGGCAAAGAAGTACCATCGGCTTATTGCGCAACTGCTGCATCGCGCAACTATTACTCTCATGATGGCTGGAATGGCAACGGCTTTGTGTAGGAGCCCGGTGCACTTGCGACCTGGACTGCTCGGCACGTCGCTAGCTGAGGCGTATCGCGCTTATGTCTTCCCCAATATGAGGTTTTCAGGGTGCGGCAACAAGTAGTGAGAACTCAGTGCAACGCCGGGCTTGCAAGTAGCTGCACCCAAGGTTGGCATTTCCACATCAACGCCATATTTTGAGAGACACTATTACCAGTAGAGAACGGGCCCGATCAGCAGTGAGCATTGCCAATTGTAAAACGCATGGGGCCATCCACGATAATAAATCTTCTGATTTGATCCCAGACTCTGAATGGTCCATCAATGGCTTCGATTGCCGTGCCTGCCGAATAACTCCGAATACGCCTCGCCCAAAACCAGAGTACCCAAGTCACCCAGATTACTGTACGCTCGCTGGTTCTGCCGCAGTGCCTCTCCACCCAGCAACCCAGTCTTGCATGTGACTTGGCTAAAATAGCTCGTAGCTACTCGAGCTTGTCCAGGTGCTCCAACCTCGTCAGCACGACCTGCTTGCTCGTCTCCTCGATCTCGCCGGCCAGGAAGACCTCGTCGAGGATAGCGTAGACCTTGTAGAAGTTGAAGACCAGATCCAGCTCGCAGACGTTGCCGAAGAAGGCGTCGAGGACCTCGACGAAGAAGTGGATGGCCTCGAGGAAGGCGAGCTCGTTGTCGTTGGTGTCGACGCAGGCGCAGAAGAAGAGGCCCGCGTACCGCCGGTAGACGATCTTGTTGTTGCGGAACTCGACAAAGTTGGACTGGTACTTTTGGTCTCGGGGCGCGACGAGGCGGTGGACCTGGTGGGAGCAATGTCAGAGAGGGGAGAGCGCGCGCACTGGAGGAGGATGGCTGGTCACCTCGCCCTTGAGCTTGATCTTCTCGTCGTCGCTGTACGGCGCGTACCACTTGGCAAGCCGGGTTTTACCCCTGAGGTCCGAAAGTGTCAGCTGTCTTGCGCCTCTCGGCCGGGCCGCATCTGGGAGGCGGGGCGACTGACTGGCGGTTTTGTATGAGTATGAACGACAGCATCTTGGGCGGGTTCGGGACGCAGCTCAAGAAGATGTTGTGACGTTGAGGCTGCGGCGTTTGGGACGATGCGGCTCCGTTTCGGGACATTCTAGCCCAGCGGCCCCTGAGCTCGGCAGAGGCCGAGGGCAGCGGGGGGAGGGGGGAGGGGGGAGGGGGGTTCGCGCCCGGCGCTCCCGGCGCTCCCGGGACCATGCAGGCGGGTACTGCTCAGATGGTAATCAACCCTTTCTTCTTTTACCCATTACATGCTCTCAGGATATCATTTGTCTACATTCGATGTCTATGCATATTGCAGAGCTGTACCGGTACGTTTAGTGTTCAATCCTGCAGACTCCTCCCATCTGGCAAATGCGCTGCATGCTTCCGTGTCACCAGTGGGCTGTGGAGTAGTTAGTTGCCCATTGATAATGAAAATTGAAATCGATGGTTGACCTGGGAGCCTCCTGAAATCGAGAATTCGACAGTGACGCGCATTGTGAGCCTTCGCATGAGCATCCCTGCGCGGTTCCTACCAGCAAGGCACACACAAGCTCCGTGCCTGGCCATCCGGGTTCCCTCCCAGCCCCTGCAGGGTGCCCGGGTTCTGGTACCTTGACCGTTTACATACCTAGGTACTGTGTAGGTAGGTACCTAGGTACCTAGGTACGTAAGAACCTGGTTACATTTGCCAATGCAGTCGGACTCCATACAACATCGCGCTCATTTGAAACCCCCGAGCTGACAACTTCGTCTTTTTCCTGTCCTCAAAGCTCCCCATAGTCTGGAGTTCTGGTTTCTGCCGGGCCTTCGTGCAGTGTTTTTTTCTTTTCTTTCCTTGCTTGCAACAAAGTCATGGAAGAGCGAGGATCCGATTGCTAGACCCTCCACAGCTCCACGGCTCCACGAGCCACCTGCCGCTCCGGCCCCTTCGCCGGCTTACACCACGACACCAAGCTCGCAAGCCCGCAAGCTTGGCTCGCGTCCTCGATACCGTCCTCTGCCGATACAACGGGTGTAGCTGTGCTGCACACGATAGAGCGCGCCATGGCGCACTTTCCCAGGTTCAGATTTCTGGCCTTGGCCGTCATCTTCCACTTAGTATACATATACTCCATATTCGACATCTATTTTGTCAGTCCCGTCGTTTCCGGCATGCGCTTGTTCGCGCTCGAGCGTCCCGCCCCCAGCAAGGCGCCTGCGGATAGATTGGTTCTTTTCGTCGGTATGCTCCTCTTCCCGCGCTCTCCCTTCAGGGTCTCCTTGACCGCGTTCGATCACGACTGACGCGCTCCTCAAACCAGGTGACGGCCTACGCGCCGACAAGGCTTTGCAGTCGCATCCCGAGCCCTACCCCGAGTCCGACGCAGACCTCGAGCCACGGCCGCTGGCGCCGTTCCTGAGGTCGCGCATCCTGGAGCATGGAACTTTTGGCGTTTCCCACACGCGCGTCCCCACCGAGTCGAGACCCGGACACGTGGCGCTTATTGCTGGCCTGTACGAGGATGTCTCTGCCGTGACCACAGGCTGGAAGATGAACCCGGTCGACTTTGACAGTGTCTTCAACCGCAGTCAGCATACCTGGAGCTGGGGCAGCCCGGATATCCTGCCTATGTTCGAGCATGGTGCTGTCCCAGGGCGGGTTGATGCATATACATACGGAGCCGAGGCTGAGGACTTCTCACAGGATGCGGTCCATCTCGATATTTGGGTGTTCGACCGGGTCAAGGCCCTGTTTCAAGAGGCAGCCCAGAATAAGACTCTGAAGGGAGCCCTCCAAGAAGAGAAAATAGTCTTCTTCCTGCACCTGCTTGGGCTGGACACGACGGGCCACTCCTACCGGCCATATTCGAAAGAGTACCTGCACAACATAAAGGTCGTCGACCAGGGGGTCAGGGAGATCACGGAGGTGATCGACAAGTTCTATAATGACGACAGGACTGCATATGTTTTCACTGCGGACCATGGTATGAGTGACTGGGGCAGTCATGGAGACGGCCATCCAGATAATACACGGACCCCCCTGATCGCGTGGGGTTCAGGAGTCGCGAAGCCGGAAATCCACCCTGGAGCCGTTGCGCCGGGCCACGACGAATACTCCTCCGACTGGGGCCTCGACCAGGTCAGAAGACACGACGTCTCCCAAGCGGACGTTGCCGCGCTGATGGCATATCTCGCCGGGGCGGCGTACCCTGCGAACTCGGTCGGAGAGCTACCCCTGCCGTACCTTGCCGCAGACATCAACGAGAAAGCCGAAGCACTCCTGGTCAACGCGCAGGGCATTCTCGAGATGTACAGGATCAAGGAGGAGAAGAAGAAGGCATCGCAGCTGAGGTACCGGCCTTACCAGCCCCTGAGTGAGCAAGGCCATACTCCCGAGGAACGTGTTGCAGCCATTCGGGACCTCATCAAAGAAGGAAAGTACGAGGAGGCGATCGAGGAAACCGAGGCCCTAATTCAGTTTGGGCTTCAGGGCTTAAGGTACCTCCAAACGTACGACTGGCTCTTCCTACGAGCTTTAATTACCATCGGGTACGTTGGGTGGATGGTATACGCACTCGCCACTGTTGTCAACCTCCATGTCCTTCAAGGAGCAGTTGAGCCGTCAAGAGACATAATTTCGACGGCAGTATCCTCGTCAGTATACGTACTGATGGCTGCGTCTTTCATTGCATCCAAGTCGCCGGTCACCTACTATGCGTACGCCTTCTTTCCAGTTTTCTTTTGGGAAGAAGCTTACGCTCGTCGCGAAAGCATCATCCGAGGAGCCAAGATTATCTTTGGCAACACACGACCGGTGTCTCTTGTCTTCGGAGGCGCGGCTTATGTTAGCATCATTCTTTCGTTGGCTGTAGGCTACATACGTCGCGAAGTCTTGACCGTGCTTTTTATTATGGCAGCCTTCTGGCCACTTGCATCCGGGGTCTCATTTGTAAGGAGTCGCCTGTCTCTATCGCTGATCTGGTGTGTTTCATGCCTGTCAATGAGCAGCTTCACGCTCCTTCCTCCGGCCATGAAACAAGAGAACCTCAACACCATAACCTTGGGCGGTGTGCTCATGATAGCAATCGGTGTTCTGTATCTTGCATTCGAGGATAGGGTGCTATCCGACTTCTCAACAACAGTGTCGAAAACAAAGCAACCGAGGAAGGAAATCTCACGGGGTCTTCTTGGTGTCCAAGTGGGCTTGGTTGCCTTAGCTGTGGTCGTCACTCGATCAAGCGTGCTCTCTCTACAGGCAAAGCAAGGGTTGCCCCTTGGCAATCAAGTCGTCGGCTGGCTCGTTCTAAGTAAGTCTCGAAAACAAACGGCCGGGCCGCGGTACCCTAGGCTAACTTCGCACCTCTCATGTAGCCATCTCGCTGATAATGCCTCTGGCATATCGGTTGGAGTCGAACAACAATTACTTGCATCGACTCGTCGTCGTTTTCCTTACCTGCGCGCCGACATTCGTCATCTTCACGATCTCCTACGAGGGACTGTTCTACGTCGCGTTCTGGGTCACACTTCTGACCTGGGTGAGGCTAGAGTATGAGGTCTACACCAACTCGACCAACCAACTCGAGGTCGCGGTCGAAAGCAAATCAGGCGATGAGCCAACAGAGACGAAGCAGGTGCCTGACAGTCTGCCAAATCCTTACCGTCCGCTGTCACTGGCCGACGCCCGAGTCGCCCTGTTCTTTTTCGTCTTCCTGCAATCTGCCTTCTTCTCCACCGGCAACGTCGCCTCGGTATCATCATTCAGCCTCGAGAGTGTGACAAGACTCGTCCCCATCTTCGATCCGTTCTCGCAAGGTATACTGTTGATCTTAAAACTCATGATCCCCTTTGCGCTGGTGTCTGCCAATCTCGGTATACTGAACAAGAGGATCGGGGTGGCACCTTCGGCACTGTTCATGGTGGTGATGGCCATCAGTGACATATTGACCCTGTACTTCTTCTGGGTTGTCAAGGACGAGGGCTCGTGGTTGGAGATCGGAAGCACGATATCCCACTTCGTCATCGCGAGTCTGTTGAGCGTGTTTGTGGCAGCATTAGAGGGAGTGTCGGCGTGGTTCAACCGTGGTGTCGAGATGGATGTTCTCGGAGTGTCGCGCAATGCAACCATGAACGGCAAGGGTACTTCGGAAATCAAAACGAACGCCAACGGGACGGGGACTGCGGCGGCAGCTGGGAAAGCAGCGTTAGGGGTGGCAGAGCAGCCATACTACTTTGATATCCCACGCTCGCGGGGCTGACTAGCTCATCGGGGTGTTACCGGCACGGACCTGCATGCCCGGGCGCTCGTGTCGACATCAAAGGCGATAAGCACGAGACACCGGCCTCTGCAGTCATCACAATCCAGGCCAGCTTCCCCAGAGCGCCCTCCAAGCGTTCGCTGGGACAACATGGCTTTCAAGGTGCACAAACCAAAAGGAGGCGTGTCTGCACGCTCACGAAGCTGCAAGTCCAATCGCCTCACGGCTATGGCCAACACAAACCCAATGCTGTCCGATGATTGCACTCTAGTTGAGGAAAGGGGGAGACCGACTGGGTCCAAGTCTACGGCCACAAGCCGCCCCACCAGCGTCTGGCATTGTAAGGGACAAGTATCTTGGCCGAGCATCCCTTCTGCAGTGTGCGAGCTCCTGCAAATGTCCGTTCCGAGTACCATGATACTTCATAGCTTCGCGGCGGAAAAGGTCCGCACCGCCTGTAACTTATCGGGCAGACGAACACGAGGGCATCGCATCAGACAACGACACCGGGCACCACTCTCAATCTCCCGGTGCCACTCTACGGGCATGGGTGCGACGCCTACGCATCTCAAATAGTAGACAGGCGCCGGGCTTCGACTTGGGGTGGGGAATAGAATCAATAATGAACTTGCACACCTGCGACAAGGCTTGCCCCCTGATACCCTGACACCGTGCTTAGCCGCACACAAGAATAGTGGAAACGCAGAAGTTCACTAGGCCTCTAGGAGTATAGGTCGCGGCAAGAAGACTTGTTCAGCAACGTCGCCCCATCGCTTAGCGAATTCGCTGTGCGCGAACCGTATCTTGTAATTGTTTATCGGTTTCAAGGGTAGTATGCTTGTTCGATACTGGATCCATTTCCCGTGCTATGCATGATTTTGGATCAGATCCGAGGACCCGAGCATTTTTCCTATCCAGATGCAGACACAGCGGGCAGGTCGAATCTCAATTGCGGCGCAGTTCTAGGGATAGGGGGTGGGCCCGAAACGGCCATTGACACTCGATTGGGCAAACACCACGTACAAGGCGGCAAGGTGAGTGATGGGTCACCACTTGGACCTCAGGTAAAGACCTCGGATTGTAGCCGACGCTGGCGTCAATATGAAGGCGTCGTCCTGCCGTCTAGACAATTCCTCACGATCTCCTTCAGCTTCTGTCCCCTTGCAGTTGCCGCGGTGAAAGCAAAAGCACTCGATCGTCCAGCCTTGGGCCAGTCACTCTTTAATTTTTCCCTGTCCAGGCATTCCAATCGTTAATCGACACACCTTTTTTTTTTTTTTTTTTTTGGCAGCGTTCTGCTTCCAGTTACACAGCGTTCTTTCTTGTCTATATATCTGTAGCATAATACCCTAATCTCTTCTTCACCATGGTCTCCCTCACACAAACACTCTCCTTGCTTGCCCTCGGGGCTGTGCATGGTGCCACGGCGCTGGATGCAGCTGGATGGAGAAATCAAAGCATCTACCAGATCATTACAGACCGTTTCGCGAGGACAGATGGCTCGGCGCCACTCTGCGACGCCTCCCTGGGCACTGCCTGCGGTGGCACGTGGAAAGGAATCACCAACAAGCTCGACTATATCCAGAACCTGGGCGCCACTGCCGTGTGGATCTCACCCGTTGTTAAGAATGTCGAGGGCAGCTTCGGCTTGTCTGGCGATGCCTACCATGGGTTTTGGACTGAGGACCTTTACTCGCTGAACGAACACTTCGGAACTGAAAGCGACCTGATTGAGCTTGCTGACTCTCTGCATGCTCGCGGCATGTACTTGATGGTTGACATTGCCCCGAACCATGTTGGTCTGCCCTCGTCGCCCGGCAACTACAGCAACTTCAAACCTTTCAACAATGCCAAATACTTCCACGACAAATGCAGCATCCAGTGGAACAACCGCAAGTCTGAGCAGCTTTGTTGGCTCGAGGGCCTGCCTGATCTTCGCACTGAGGACGATGATGTGCGCAAGGTCTACAGGGAATGGATCAAGGACCTCGTCTCCAAGTATTCCATCGACGGGTTCCGCGTCGACACAGCGCTTGAAATCGAGCCTGAGTTCTGGACCAAGGGTGGCGTCAAAGACGCTGCCGGTGTGTTCCTCCTCGCTGAGATTAACCACAGCGCCCCTGAGACACTGGCCCCTTACCAGAAGTACCTCGACGGGTACATGGACTTCAGCAGCTGGAACTGGTACGTGGAGGCCTTCCAAGCGAACGACGCCGACTTTGAGGCTCTCTTCACGGGCACCAACAAGCTGGCGGCCATGACGGAGATCGACCCCTCGCTGTTTGGCTCGTTCCTAGAGAACCACGACCAGGTCCGCTTCGCCTACCGCAACGGGGACGTGGCGCTGGCCAAGAACGCCATCTCGATCTCGATGCTGCGCGATGGCATCCCAATCGTCTACTACGGCCAGGAGAAGCACTATGCGGGCGGCAACGTGCCGACCAACCGCGAGGCACTCTGGCTGGGCGATGGCTACGACATCTACGCCGAGCTGTACGGCTGGATCCAGGTAAGCTCACTCTTCTCCTGTCACGGATCCGCGTCTCTCATGTTTTGGAATGTTCTAGAATGCAACACTTTGGGATCCGTAGCAGGACTAACGTCATACTGTAGCAAACCAACAAGGTGCGCGCGCACGCGGCGCAGGGCAACTCCAAGTTCCTGACAGAGGAGCGCACGACGGCGCTCTTCTACGACGGCGACAGCACCGGCAACAGCAGCAGCGTCATCGCCTTCCGCAAGGGCCAGATGCTCTCCATGTACACCAACGGAGGCAGCAGCGCCGTCAACAATGCCAGCTACGCCCTGGGTTCGGCCGTGACAGACTACGAGGTCGGCGCGGAGCTGATCGACGTGCTGAACTGCGAGTCCTTCACGGTGGACAGCGAAGGGCGCCTCAACGTGCAGATGCCGGCGGGCGGCCTGCCGCGGGTCTTCCTGCCTGTGGCGCAGACTGATGGCCTCTGCAACAACGTCGGTACGCCTGTGTCTGATGCTGCGGAGCTGATAAACGTCGACAAGAACATGGGAGCCGATAAGCGATCGGTGCCCTTTGTGACGAGGAGGACTGTCCGGGCGAACTAAGAGAGGCGTCTAGTGATGATTCTTGTACATATAGGCATATGGAAGCGTATAATGCGGATGGAAACGAGCCATACTTCTTGTAAACGAAGAGCAATGAGACTATTAATCTTGATACAAGCTTCGAGCCGAAGCAGAGTGGTGTCTACAGAGTACACACACCTCGCAATGACCCGTGTTCTGTCCCTGTCCTAATGGCATTGCAATTGACTACCGTTAGATCATTCCATTAGTCCTTCTTACGGAGAGTTGTTAGTAGTGGAGCATCGTTGGGTAATAGTAGGATTTGCCTGGTATTATTGCAGATTTGCCGAGTTTCCAGCTGTCCTGTAAGATATTGTGTCCTCCCCAAAATGGTAAGACCAACGTGCATTCATACCGGCATGAATGAGAACCTTAAGAATGCCGATGTCACCAATGTGTGCAGCTGACCCAAGTGTGTGGACGCTCTTTACTGCAGCAGGACCGTTATGGAACTTCCCAGCGGGGAATTGGAAGTAAACAGTCCGCCTGCAAGATGTAGTCTACGCCAAGTAGCCGACTCGACCGGGAAATGTAGGATGCCCAGGTCTTGGGCCCAAGCTGTCAAGCCTCCACGTTGACGTAGATGGAAGGCGAGCACACCCACCCCCTTCAGCCTCGCGCAGGCTGGACCTCGGCATCTCCTGGAGGTCCAGGATGGGGGCTCCAGGGGCTGCCGCAGCCTGGGCCGCTGCTCGACAGCATCGGGTACTCGAGAGACACATGTGAAGTGGAGCTCGGAGCTGGGTCAGCACTGCTTCCGTCAGCCTCGCGGCGCCGGGCCCAGACGGAAGTGTTGGGTTGCCCCCCCCCTTCGGCCCCGACACCCCCCACCCCGAGCCGGCGCTTGCGCACGCGCGAACGTGGCTGGCGGTCATGCTAGGCGAGCTTGGGTTGCTGCGGGGAGGGGCGGGTCTCTGTTCCTTTCTGGAGAAGCTTGAGAGGAGGGCCTACTCGAATGCATATACGTTGTGGTCCAGCAATCTGTAGAGGAGCAGCTCCTGCGGCGGGCTGGGGAGATTGCCACATTTGGCAGGCCTTGCGACGTTCGTTGAGCCCTCAATGCCCGTGTCCTTGGGCTGTGCTCCTGGACACCGCCTCGCACGCCTACAGGCTGGGGCTGCTCGGGCACTGCAGTAGCAGTGGTTTTCATGGAGGATTGCTTCTGCGCTGCTCGGATCCGGGTGTATCAGTAAGGATGTGTGGACGGGGGCCTCTGGCTGTCGTTCATAGTGAGAGGTTCCGAGTTGCCAGCCTGTAAGCTTGTGGGTGGGTGGTACGTATCCTTTCCCCCGGATTTTCCAAGGATTCCCCAGAAAAAGGCTTGGGCCTGGACTCTGCCTGCAGCAGAGAAACTTGGCTCCAAGCTCCCGCAGGAGTGTGATATTGTGTTGGTCGGGGAAGTATATTTTGCTCGGCGCGCGCATCACACGTACGAGCGTTGCGACACGCATTTTCCCTGATCGAGGCGATGCTCTCATGGCTGCCTTGATCGTCAGAAACCATCCCGGCCAAGTTGATGGGCCCGAATCCACACGCGTATGCTGGTGATGATGGGTCGGCAGCCAGAACCTAGTGTAAGGCACAATGCATCCGAGGATGTGCGGATTTAGGCGTGCAGGGTGACGCCCCTGGGGTACAATGACGGACCATGACGGCAGGACGGGCGATGCCGGATGTGGGACCGACCACATGCGTCGGAAGGGACAGCCACTTTACCTCACCTCACTTCACCTCACTTCACTGCACAGGCTGATGCCCACGCGTGCAAGGTCATGCGAGGGAACCAGGGGACGATGTTGATAAATAGGATCGAGAGGCTGCGTGGCTGGGCACGCCCAATCCGGGTTCTTGATCTTGTGTGCTGTGACAGTGGCGCACGGCAAGAGAGGCATCCAACCCCCTTTATATCAGACGTGCATTGGCTTCTTGTCGACCGAACTGAGAGGCAGATGGTAGACTATCTACCCGAGTCCGCTTGTTGCTTTTGCCTGCTGGTTGAGACAAAAGCGCTAGCCGCGATTGGAGGAGCTACGACCTGCCGGGAACCCAGAACAATCTAGGCACAGGTGTGCAGTACCTGACCAGCTCCCACCACGCACCTAGGTAGGTGGTTTACCTACCTAGACTGGCACGACTGGCCACCGCAACAGCACCACGCGCCTGGGAATTGCGGAGGCCCGGTTCATCTAAAAATCCCGACTTTTGAAACGTTCGATCTGCCCAGCCCAAGACCAGTTGCACGCACAAGAGGCGCGGCCTACCGGCGTCGCCACAGCACTGCCCTTGCCTGTCTCCAGCGCGACCAGGCAATTGCATGCGTCCGGCCGCCAACTCGCGCCTCCCCTCCCCCCAAAAACGACTTGCCCGGTGCGCCCGACCGCCCACCCGAGTATTGCAACCATCTCGCCCGACTCAATTCTACCCACTCCCAGCCTGGCACTGTCCCGACCGGAGACACACCTCGTCGCGCCTGGGAGATGGACCTTGGCCAACGACTTGTCTGATCCGGCCCCCTTATCTTGACCGCGTCGTAACTGCCGTGAGACACGGTCCCGACGACCACCTGGAACATGGACCAGCCATCTCTCGAGCTGCACCAGCAGCAACAGCAGCAGTCGCAGCCCAACCACCACCAACAGCCGTCCCAGTCCCAGTCCCAGGATCAGTCACCGCCTGCGAACCAAGATGGAAGAAGCAGCAGCGGTGCTACGCCCACAGCATCCGCAGCAGGAGGAGGAGGAGGAGGAGGAGGGGGGAAGGGTGGCGCCGCCGCCGCTGCCGCCGCCGCGGCGAATGCGCTGAGCTTCAGGAGGTGAGGAGACCGTTTACGACACGCCGGGACGAGGTTGGGCTCGAGCTCGAGCTTTGTGGTGACGATAAGGACTTGAGCTGACTCGCCGTGCTTTGACCAAAGACAACGAGCATCTAGGGCTTGTGAGGTGAGTCGTTGGTTTCAATTTTGTCATGTTTGGGAGATCTCTCCTCTCTTCCCCTCCGCCCACTCGTTCGCCCGCCGACCGATTACTATTGCAGCTCCTCGGCTCAGGTGGGTTGCTCTGCATGCCTCGGTAACTCTGTCTGTATCACACCTCCGCCGGCCGCCTCACCCACGCGACACCAAACAACCAATTGATCTGCCATGGTTTCTTTGTGGGGGGGGGGGTTTCTTCTTCTTTTGAATACAATTTTGCCATCGGATCAGGTCGCTAACAGTCACTCTCGTCAAAATAGACTTGCCATGCGTACGTCAATCCCACCGTCGACAGACATCCCCTGGACCAAGCTACCCAATGCCCCGGACAGCCGAGGTCCAGATCCCGAGCTCGAGATGGCTTCGCGATGCACCCCCCCCGTCAACCCCGCCCCCCAGGCACAAGCCGAGGACGACAACACCAGTGCTTCCAGGTGGTCGCGGGCGCTAAGATCACTTGACTGACAAGCCTTGTTGAACAGGAGGAAAGTCCGCTGCGATGCCGCCTCTCTGGGCGTACCTTGCACCAACTGCGTCGCCTTCCAGATCGAGTGCAAGATCCCAACGCCAAAGAGGAAAAAGACCCAGACCGCTTCCACCACCAGAGACTCGGACAGGTATATTACGCGATCAATCCCAATCCATCCTTCCCACCCTTTCATTTTCTCAACAGCGCGCGTGCTGATCAGTCCCACCCAGTGAACGAGGCGATGGCCCAGAGGAACAGTCTCCCCGCCCTGGCACAGGAACGGCCACGTTCAACACCAGGCCGCCCGCCGTATATCACACTTCAGAAGGTACACCAACGACCACCATGACGGCGGCACAGACCCACAAGGAGGAGATCGACAACAATACTTATGTAAACCTAGTCATGAAACCAAAGTTCATCCGCGCCCCCATCACCGAAGCCGGCCGTGTTGCCTACCTGGGAGAGTCCTCCAACCTGACCCTGCTCGTCAACGACCGACAAGGAGCCGCGGATGTCGTCCACTACCCCCTGCCCGAGAACGTCCGAGGATCCAGGGCGAGGCTGACCGAGCTGGACAACGTCGAGATCGATATCCTTCACCAGCGCGGTGCCTTCTTGCTCCCGCCTCGCTCCCTCTGCGACGAGCTGATCGACTCGTATTTCAAATGGATACATCCGATCGTGCCCGTCATCAACCGGACCAGGTTCATGAAACAGTATGGGGACCCGAAGAACCCACCATCACTGCTGCTGCTCCAGGCTATCCTTCTGGCCGGATCCCGTGTCTGCAACAACCCACAGCTCATGGACGCAAATGGGTCCACAACCCCTGCTGCACTGACTTTCTACAAAAGGGCCAAGGCACTCTATGACGCCAGTTACGAAGATGATAGGATGACTATAGTGCAGTCGTTGCTGCTAATGGGTTGGTATTGGGAAGGACCCGAAGACGTTACCAAGAACGTCTTTTACTGGAGTCGTGTCGCCACAATTGTCGCGCAGGGGTCCGGCATGCACCGCAGTGTCGAGGGTTCGCAGCTCAGCAGGGCCGATAAGAGACTTTGGAAGAGGATTTGGTGGACACTCTTTACCCGAGACCGATCCGTCGCTGTGGCCCTTGGGCGACCTGTTCACATCAACTTGGACGACTCCGACGTGGAAATGCTGACAGAGGACGATTTCGTTGAGGACGAAGACGGCCGACCGAGCGAGTACCCACCGGATCCGATCCACGTCCACTTCTTCCTGCAGTATGTCAAGCTCTGCGAGATCATGGGGCTTGTGCTGTCACAGCAGTACTCGGTAGCAGCCAAGGGCCGTCAACGGAATCCCATCGATCTCACCCACAGCGACATGGCGTTGGCCGACTGGCTCCAAAACTGCCCCAAAGTGGTCTACTGGGAAATGCCGCGACACCACTTTTGGTCCGCCTTGCTCCATTCGAATTATTATACGACGCTCTGTTTATTGCACAGGGCACATATGCCCCCAGGCGGAGGTTCCTCGCGGTTTCCCGAGGACGCGGCCTATCCGTCGAGGAATATCGCTTTCCAGGCGGCGGCCATGATCACGTCGATCATAGAAAATCTTTCGGCCCATGACGAGCTTCGTTATTGTCCGGCTTTCATCGTTTACAGTTTATTTTCGGCTCTCATCATGCATGTGTACCAGATGCGATCACCTATCCCCTCTATTCAGCAGGTGACCCAGGACCGGATCAGGACCTGCATGGTGGCTCTGAAGGATGTTTCGCGAGTGTGGCTGGTTGGGAAAATGGTGTCTACGCTCTTTGAGGCCATTCTTGGGAATAGAACCCTCGAGGAAAGGCTTCAGAAGGCCGCCGGAAAGCGACATAGCAAATTTCAGAGGAGCATGCAGCAACTGGAGCAACACGCTCAAGACCAGCAGCAGCAGCACCATCAACAGCAGATGAGGGAATCGGCAAAGCGCAAGTACGACGACATGGCCATCGATTTCAGTGTCTCCACGCCAACACCTCAGGAGTCTTACGAGCGCTCGCGGCCCCAGACACCAAGTCAAACCACAAAGAACGAGCACAGCCACCCAATGGCACCTCCCCAGATTACATCACCTGGCGGCACCAGGCAGAGCAATATGGACGCCTTCATGGGCGGAACGGCATCACGGCCGCAGACTAGGCCCGCGACTCCGTTTAACCCATCATTTTCTGTACCGACGACCCCTCCGGACCTCTATCTTGTGACGCGAAACTCGCCGAATCTGTCGCAAGCCGTCTGGGAGAACTTCCAGCCAGACCAGCTGTTTCCCGAGAGTGCAAGCATGCCTCTCTTCCCACACCTTTCTCCTACTCAGACACATCAGAATCTTGACCCCAACCTGATGGCACCACAAATGCAACAAGGCAGACAGGCACAGCAAGCTCCGCCCATGCAGTTTGGCGGCCACCAACAGCAGCATGCCATGCCGAACAGCAAGGGCAATAGTCCCGTGCAGCAGCACAATCAAAACTTCCTGCAGGCTGGCCTCGCTGGATTCCCCGGCCAGCAGAGCGGGCCAGGCCAACAACAACAGGCACAGAATACTATGTGGAACACTGGGTTCGACTCGACCTTGCCCGACGGCCAGAGCCCGGATAGCTGGAGCACAGGGAGCGCGCAGGGAGCGCCGGTACCAAGCACGCTCAACGTAGAAGACTGGTGAGTTCATGTGGGAGCTCCGCTGCCGGCCCACGGCTTGCATGCCCGTTACTGACTGTCAAACTGCAGGCTTCAATTTTTTGGCATCAACGGTGATCAAGTAAACCAACTCAATTTTGACATGCCCTCGATGACATAGACCATGAGGGGTGGCCGGCTGCGGGTAGTTAGTTGGATGTGGACGAATCCTGTCGCAGGCTTGGCTCCTCACGATGAGTGTGGAAGAACCAACCCAACGGCACCTTTGTTGGCACAATCCCGTCTCATCATGATCATGGGTTGGTTGTACATAGCATCAAAAATACATGGCTATCAGATTTGTGTGGCTAGCTCGCTCCAATAATGCGAAGATCGTCACGGCATCGTCAAGGAAGCTCTCATGCAGCCCTGACCCGTCTGTACATCCTAGGCAACTAAGAATTGATTCCCGAATCTAGTCCATTGTAAAGGAAAATCATCTACGCCTACTACGCCGTGCTCCAAAGCCAAAGCTCACTGCCTCATTCTGCTCACATACCCAGCCCAATCCGTCGTCCGGCCCCCGGCGCCGTCACCGTGGTCGCCGTCGGCCCATCCTTTCTTATCCCATGCACCCCCAAGGGCACATAGGTGCCGCATCGTAGGCCGCCCGTGCGGGCAGTTCCAGGGCCTCTCCATGTCCCCCATGTGCCGGACTACCTTATCCATCTGGCGGTGCGACAGCGCCTTGCCGATCATGACGCTGCTCCTGCACGCGCGCATCGCGAACATCTTCCTCACCTTGGACGGCCGGGGGATGTATCTCCTCGTTCCGGTAGCGCTGAGGTGGTGATCGCCCTCACCAGCAGATGCGTCACCCTCGCCGTCGCCGTCGCCGTCACCGTCACGCGCAGGAGGCGACGATGCGGTCGCTGGGTTCTCCCCCAGCAGCGAGATCAGCTCCTCGAGGTCGGCCAGCGAGAAGGTCGTCTCCCTGCTGAGCGGCAGGCTGAGGAGCCGGCACCGCGACCCGACGGGCTCGTCGCCCGACGTGTCGGTCTCGACCTGGAAGCCGTTCGCCTCCAGGGCCGAACGGTTCTCGATGACGATCTCCTCCTCAACGGCCGTGAGCTCCAGGGGCTTGGGCCGCACGAGCCGCTGCGACTGGACGGTCGTCGTGGCCTGCAGGCGCTCGAAGTTGAACTTCTCGTCCGACGCGTGCTGGTCGATGATGAAGAGCTCGTCGTCGTCCCTTGGGTTGTCTGGTCGGGCCGCCCCTGTGGCTGTGCTGGGTGGGCCCGAGGTGCCGGGTCGCACTGCGAGGATGAAGCCCAAGTTGAACTGTCCCACAATCTTCATCTTGGAGAAGTCACCTTTGTGGATGGTGAGTGACAGCTTGTCCTCTGCCACCTGCGTCCCGGCTTCAAGGCCGGATTCCACGTCCTCGGAGTTCTCAACTTTCCTTGCTGAAGCGTAGTCACGCGTCTGGGATTCCCATGAGTCTAGACGCTTCCGAAGCCAGTCCTCATCAACATGGAGTCGTTGAAGGAGAGCCTGTGTGGAATGTTTGTTCTTTCCACTCCCTTTGAGAAATGCTTGGGTCCGCTTCTGGTTTTCTTCGCTAGGCTCATGACTGACATCTTCAGCGGCAGTGAGAAGTTTTTGGTGTTCCGGTTCTTCCCTCGCCTTGACCTCTTCCTCGTCGATGTACTCTCCATCATCTTCATCAAGCGCTTCTCTCTCCGTCTCATGAGCAGGCGATCCCGAAGCATTATCTTCGTCTTCATCCTGTTCCACGAACAATGCTGAGGACGCGGACGCGGACGCCTCGCTGTCGCTATCTGCACCAGCTCCTCCGCCAGGTGCAGCTTCTGCGTTAGAAGCACTGTCCTCTTCGCTCTCTCCTTCATCACCGTCCTCATCTGCCTCATCTGCCTCGTCTACCTGGTCGTCCCCCTCGAAGTTGTTCGAATCCTCGGCGTTTAAGCTTTTGCTATCTTGTGATTGATTCTGCGATGCAGAAGCGGCAGAAAACATCTGTGTTAGGCGTCCACCGAAAGAAGGCAGGGGCGCTGCCGCTTGAGTGGCCGTCACAGTCTTCTGCCGGACGTCGTGCTGTACCACTGCGTCATCTAACCTTGGCTTTTTGGCAGATGTACCGATGACGCTCGTGACCGACTGGTCGCCGATTGTTATTGTCGCGACCTCCTGGGACGGTCGCTTCGGCGGTCTTGAGGCGGACACACCTAGCGGCATAGTCTCTACGGGTTTGTTTGGCTTCGGAATGGCTGGAATGGGTGGCTCGCCAGGGGCCTGATCATATGGTAATTCGTCTCGTAGGGATTCCGGGAGGAACGAGCGTTTCATCCGGGCTAATCGGCTCAGGAAAGTCTCCTCGCCTTCACTACTGTTGGCTGGAGGGACCTGCTCATCTGTGGGCTCCAGTCGTACCACTTCGGCAGGCTTGTTTGAAGTCTCCGAGGCGTCAATTGCTCCGTTTCCTGGATCTGTATTGCGTGTTCGCTCGACGACCATCTCATCCGGGTTAACCTTGGCGACCGAGGCTGGTCCTGAGCTGACTTCTTCCTGTGAAGCCAACTTTCCGTCCAACCACCGCGTCATCGGATTCAAATGTGCGTCTCTCGAAAGAGCCTTAGCTGAAGCCAGGTTCTTCATCCGACGGGCTCCCGAGGTGTCCTCTTCGCCGTCTGATATCCCGGGCGCTTCTTCCCCGTGTTCGACCTCATCGCGAGCAGCGTCACGTCTGTCTGCCGAGTCTCCTTCGGAGCCATGTGTATCCTCGCGAGACACGGTGAACTTCTTGAAAGGTGACAATTTAGACGTCGCAATCTGTGACACGGGCACTGTATACTCCTGTTTCTCGAAGAGCTCAATCAGCGACTCTCTGAGATTGTCCAACATCCGACCCTGATCGTGCAAAAAAATGGTCCTCTTGTCAGGGCTGACGTTGACGTCGTAGAGATGTGTGTCCAGCTGTATGTCGGCGAATATAAAGGGCGACTGTGACGAGTTATACGACCTGTACACTTCGTTGAAGACTCTGGCGAACTGGGGTAGCGCGCAAGGCCGGCTGTTGACGTAAAACATCTGTCGGTCCGGAGTCTGCCTTCCTTCACCATGGACTGGCCGTGAGACATGGCCTCGGACAAGAATCTCGTGGGTGTCGCCGTCCTTTCGTGCACTCCACTTTTGGGATAGGCCACTCGTGGGCTCCAAGTCGAGTTTCAGGTCCAGGACAACCAAGCCGGCCATGGTCTTGGCCCCAAAAACGTTTACTATGTTCTCTCTGGTGCTCTTGTTTCCCTTTGTAGAGAAAAGGACGATTCGTTTGCCCTTGTTGGGTTGTTGAGAAACTGTGAATTTGACCCCAGTTTGGATACAGGCATACTGGTTGAGAAGACTGATGAGCTTGCCCCATTCTCGCTTGATGTTCCGTTCAAGCTCCCTGCGCCGTACCGGCAGGTTCTTGAACAGATTCTCGACAGAGACTGTTGTGCCCTTCTGGGCAGCAACCATGCTGGTGGACCTGAGCTTGCCCGAAGTTTCAAACTCCAGCCTCGACCCCCTTGGCGCATCGGACTGGAGACAAGTGACGACGGTAAACTTTGACAAGGCACAAAGAGAAGAGAGAGCCTCGCCACGAAACCCAAAGGTCTCCAGTGTGCTCAAGTCGGAGTAGGTCGACAGCTTTGAAGTGTAGTGCTTCAGAGCCAGAGACTCGTGGTTGTCGGGTGAAATGCCCGTGCCATTGTCCTGGACCTCAACCAAGTCGAGACCCTGGTTCTTAAACCGGACATCTGGTTAGGGATTCCACTCAGCATCATGACCTGACATGGAATGGCTCAGAAATCCTACCGATGCTCGTTGCGCCAGCGTCGAGGCCGTTCTCGACCAGCTCCTTTGCGACCGAACACAAGTCGACAATGACCTGACCGGACTGGATCTGGTGGACCTTTAAAAGGGGGAGAAGACGAGCGTCAGTTGTCGGTTCCAGTGCGGAAGGCCATGGCACTAACAGAGCTGGCCTCGATGGCCTTGATAGTCGCCATTGCCCGCAAGAGGCGGCCTGCTCAGCCCAAGAGGCTTCAGAGGATGACGAGCCAGTATGCTGCGATTTTTGCCTTGTTCATCCCTGCGCAGGATTACAATGGTGTGCAGAGGATGGTCTCGGGTGCATCAGGACGACATGTCGATAACAAACCACCTGTATATTCGTCCCTCGAGTTGAACTGCCCCTGAGTCTGGAATAGTCGTGAGGTCAGAGGTTGAATCCTAAGATGAGCTTTCCTGAGTGGGGCTTAGCTCGGTTAAACTTGCCCCGCGCACAAAGACACCCTGTATCAGCCGTGCCGCACTGGCAGCCTCGTAGGTCCTAACTGGTACCTGGTCGGCGAGCCTCGCGGTACCCTTCCCAACTGCCGGACAGTGATTAGGTAGTCGTACGTGCTGTATTTGCGCTGCTACAACGGGGTCACATTCAAGGCTGGCAGGATTTCCTGAGGGGGTTGGAAAGTAGAATAACGCGAACGATTGTTTCGTGCTAGCGTGTTGATACCTGAGGTAGTGATAGCATTTAGAAGTGATGCGGTCTGATACTGGTCGCATGGGTGACTGGTACCAACTCCAGGAGCGATGACTGGTCGCGAGGCGTAGAGCGGGCAGTCTGGGGGCGATGACCAGTCTGGGGGCGATACATCTCCAAGCCCAACAGTGGTCACGTGGCGACCGCCCATGACTGGTCACAATGGACGGGTTGGGTCACTCCTTTTCCTCGTCACGACGTTGGAGTCCATGGCTTCCATGATCAAAACACTATTAGATTTACTCACGAGCTACCTAAACTGTCTATTGAACTGACAGCTCCTCACATCACTCTATCAACGTCTCGCGATTAGCCAAGCCCCCCAGAATGGTCGCGTCACTCATATGCTCTGGGGCTTAATGTCAAAGGAGGGTACTGGATTGAATGAGCGAAGATTAGTCACAAGCACAATGTCCCAAGAAGCATAGTGATAAAAAGAAAAAAGGCCAGCCGCATACAAGACTATAAGTATCCCTCAGACAACCAGGGGTCTGTATTGCGAGCTCATCCGTTCTGTGCTCGAATTGGTCTTCTTTGAGAACTTCTATTACTCCTTCATGGATAAAGAAGCGATATCCCTGAGCCGGGTATCCGTGTTGTTTCACGAATTCCAGGCAGACCTCGGCGTTCCGTCGTCGGACCGGGTTTGATTCATTCTTGATACTACCCTCCACCAGTCTTATGTGGCCTTGCACCTCCTCGGCATCGGCTCTTGTGGCGCCAGTAACCGTGGCTGGAGACGAATCAGTTCCGCTTTCGGTGGACCCGCCTGGTGCCGTGGGAACAGGCTGGTCTTGAGGTTGCGATGGGTTGCTTGACATTATCATTGTTGGTACGACCCTGATGCCGTAGGTCAGAGGGTCTTTACACGTACAAATAAGCGAGCAAAAGCCGTACTGTCCTCGTAGGCGCCGAAGCACTTAGTATAGTAGCCAGCCTTCTGATGACTAAGCCAAACCGGGCCTTCTAATTGGCCACAGCCGGGCCAGGCACATAGCCCCCTGGAAGGCCTCTAAACCTATACTGGTAGACAAGATGCATCAGGAGGACCAGAGTGGTTAGTCTAGTAGAAGCACGCGTTTGGGCGCGTCTCTGCTTACATAATCCTGTCCCTAGGGAATAGACCAAGTCTGCAAGTCTGCAAGTCTACGAGGCGGCGGATTATTATGCTTCGGGTTGATACATGACGTGATGACCCAGGCTGCATCCTGCATCCTGCATCCTGCGATCTGCATTCTGTATGTATCATGGACGAAAAGGTGGCAGATCACATTGTGCGTGACTGGCAGTGCGTAGCATCTCGTATCGAACAGCGACGATTCATGAATGAAGACGCATGCGCCTGACGCCGTGCAGCAGCCTCTCTGTCTGCGTACGCGTCCGGCGTCTACCCTGCTGCAGCTCGTAATGAGCCTCGGAAAGAGCACGCACGATTGGGCTGGTCTGCCGTACAACAGCTTCTGCAAGCTGCAGTGCAACCCACCCCTTGGTTGTTAATTTTACAGTAGCCCCGGGCCCGGGACTACCTTGTATCTATCGAGTGTGTAGGAAATGCGACGCCGCTACTGCAGTGGACGGAGCCGTTGTTACGTGAGTACACATGTCTGTCCCGCTGCCGCACTGGAGTATCGGATCCGGCATGTCGTTGTACACCCGCCGGACGAGCAGTCGGGAGCAAATGGGATCTGGGCAACTGGGCAACTGGGCAACTGGGGGATGGGAGACGGGACTCGAGAGGGAGGGACGACGGGCCAGGGATTGTGACGGCCGCGGCCGCCGACCTTGTTTCGAAACCAATTTGCAATCCCACATCTCGCATCTCCCATTTCCCCCAAACCGAGCTAGGCTGCTTGCTACCACAATACACAGTAGACATATGGTCCTGTCTGTCGGCTGATAAGCATGGGTATGCTGGCCAGTGGATGACGTTATCGCCTGGACAATAAGACGCAGATGCGGAGGAATGGAAAGAGACGGCGCTGCACCGGTTGGAACGCTAGAAGGAGGCCGCGTCCTCTCGATGCGTCTCTCTCTGTTGCGGGCCCGGTGTCTGTAATCCATACCTACTGTGTAGGCGCCTCTACCTAGGTAGGTAGGCAGGTAGGCAGGTAGGCAGGTAGGCAGGTAGATAGGTACTGCAGACACATGCAATCTAGGTACCTACCGAGAGCCTACCTGCAATCTCATCCACCGTGTGCTGGCTGGACTGCAACCTTATTCAACGGCCAGCAGTGCGTGCCTGCTGTATAAACAGGGAGCCGGTGGCCTACAGGTCCAGATGCCCTGATTCCCTCATCCCCCAGCCCTGCATGAGATGATTTATCCAAGATCCGAGAGGGATCCATGAATCTCCAGGCCTCCCGAGCTCTCTTGCTCACCTACCCCCACGCACGGGGCAGCCGAGCAAGCCTGCAAGTCAGTCCAGGCGCCGTTGGTGCTCCCGACCAGGCCGTCTCCGTCCAGCCAGCCACCCCAGCACCACCCACCCCCTGCCCATTGGGACCTGGGTCCCTCACTCTCGCCCAGCTTTTCCGTCTACAGTACTGTTAGCGTGTGAAACTTCCTTCTGTCTCTCCTTCCTGCCCGCGTCTCTGCCCGCCTCGACCGATCCTCTCCGCGGCCCTCACCACCTCCCCTCCCCTTCCCCTCCCCTCCCGCTCCCACGATAACGCTCGAAACACGGCCGAGACCGACGGCAGAAGCGCCATCGACCGTCGTGGGAATGCAGAGGCGGTCTTCTGGCTCGGACGACGGTGACGATTTGCAACCGCAACATCATCTGCCTGTCAATGCCGCCAGCAACTCCAACTCCAACACCTCCCTCGCCCTCGCCCTCGGCCTCGGTTCCAGTCTCGATGCTACGCCCTCTGCACAGGCTACCTCCGCCCACACACACGGCAGGGCCCCGGGTCAACAGCCGCCCAGGGGCTCAGACAGCAGGCGCACCAGCTTCGACCTCCGGTCCCACTCCGCCCGCAGCCGCCGCTCCGGCAACTTCTCCTCCTGGAAGCCCGCTGCCCCCCAGAACGGTGCCGCCATGGAGAAGGCGCCTCTCGCCCTGCCTGTCGAGCCCTCGGCCGTGCCAGTCATGGCCTCCAAGAGTGACGAGGACTCGGAAGGCGTCGACAAATCCCCCGACTCGAAAGGGCCCCGCCGCCTGCGATCCCGAAGCCCCTGGGCACTCGGACTTCTGACCCTCTTGGTATCGCTGGTGGGTCTGGGCTTCCTCGTTGCAATACTTAACTCGAGCGCGACGCGATGTCTCGACGCCAAGGGCTGCATAATGTCCTACATGCGGCCTGCCTACGTCAAACTGAACGACTTCGACACCGAGCACACCCGCTTCGGCAGCAAGTACTCGCTGTATTTCTACAGGGAACTCGAGGTGGACGAGGAGGTCAAGGTCTGTTGGTCCCACGGGCTCTCGCCCTGATCTGCGCGCGACTGCGCCGGTAGACTGACAACAATCCCAGTTACGGGGCACCCCCGTCCTATTCATACCCGGGAACGCTGGAAGCTACAAGCAGGTGCGCCCGCTTGCTGCCGAAGCTGCGAACTACTTCCACGACACACTCCAGCATGACCCCTCGGCCCTCCGACATGGCGTGCGCGATCTCGACTTCTTCACCGTAGATTTCAACGAGGACTTCACCGCTTTCCACGGCCAGACGCTGGTCGACCAGGCCGAGTACCTGAATGAGGCCATCCGCTACATATTGTCCCTTTACCTAGACCCGCGCATGACAAGCCGCGATTCAGACTTGCCCGATCCGACCTCGGTCATCATCGTGGGCCACTCCATGGGCGGCATCGTGGCTCGCACCATGCTTATAATGCCTAATTACCAGGCGCATTCTATCAACACAATCATAACCATGTCTGCGCCGCACTCGAGACCCCCCGTCTCCTTCGACAGCGAGATTGTCAAGGTGTATGACGAGATCAACGACTACTGGAGGAAGGCATATGCCCAGAAATGGGCCAACAACAACCCGCTGTGGCATGTCACCCTGATTTCTATTGCCGGCGGAAGCTTGGATACCGTCGTGCCGTCCGATTACGCCAGCCTAGAATCCATTGTACCAGAGACACATGGTTTTACCGTCTTCACCTCCACGATTCCGACTGTGTGGACGAGTATGGACCACCAGGCAATTCTTTGGTGCGACCAACATCGAAAAGTAGTGATTCGGGCATTGTACGACGTTGTTGATGCGCACCGGCCTTCGCAAACCAAGCCCCGGGCCCAGCGCATGAGTGTGTTCAAGAAACATTTCCTCACCGGTCTGGAGGAAACCGCCGAGAAATCCGTGTTGTACAAGGAACATAGCACCCTCCTCACCCTCGAAGACGATTCGCACGATATTGTTCCGCAAGGACACCGATTGACACTACGAGGCTTGGGGAAGCAGGGCAAACCACAAGCGCACCTGGTCCCGATTCCGCCCTTGGGTTCGTCGCCGAGCCGCTTCACACTTCTGACCGACCAGAGGCTCGATAGCGCTGGAGAGTCGGGGAAGCTGGAGGTTCTGCTCTGCAGTGTGCACACGCTGCAGCCTGGCCAGGCCGGGATGATGCTGCCGTGGAAGATGGATCTATCATCAGGGGAGAGCCGGAGCTCGACTCGGTTGGCCTGCAAAAACACCGCTTCTGACGTTGTACAGCTGCCTGCGTCAACCAGATTCGCCCAACAGCCATTCCCTCCCGCCGGCTCCAGGCCTATGACACCGTTCTCTTTCCTGCAATATGACCTTGATGACATCGCTGATCATCAATTCGTTGCTATCGTGGATAAGGGAATCGCTTCGTCTGGGTTCGTGCTCGCAGAGTTCAGCGAAATCGCCGACTCTCATCGAACCCGTCACATCAGCCTGCGTCGGATGCTCGCGTTCGGCATGGATTTCCGATTGCCAGCCCACAGGGCGACCGTGACAGAGATCAAGATACCGTCAATCCAGTCCAGCCTGCTCGCCTACAGTTTGGAGCTCAGTGAGCAGTCTTGTGGGAAGAACGAGGAGCTCTTCGCGCCACTGGTCCGACAATATCTCACAGAACCGTACGAGTCTAAATTTTTCGTCAATGCTAGACACGCCAGCATTAGCATGCACGGTGCTGCACCATTTAATCCTCCGCCGATGAAACAGAAAACGACCGAGGAAGGCCTGAGTTTCCAGTTCTGGACCGATCCGACGTGTGACTCGAGCATCAACGTCCGCCTGACCGTGGATGCTTTGGGAAGCATGGGGAAACTATACATGCGCTATCGGACCGCATTTGCGGCCTTCCCGCTGCTCGTCGTCGCTTTGGTTATTCGCAAACAATTCAGGGTATACGACAGTCAGGGCGTCTTCATTCCTTTCAATGAGAGCTTAGATCTGTGTCTGCGACGGTCTATACCGTTGATCCTTGCCTCTCTGACACTCCTCTCCCTATCCATGAATACCTCTGGAACTCATGGGACGGCAAGCTACTGGCCGTTCAAAAATGTGACGGTCGGCGTCGATTTCCGGCAGAACGACCTCTTGGCAGGGACACAAGATCCGTTCTTTTGGTTCATGATACCTCTGATTGGCATTGTCTGCGTCGGCGTTTGCGCAGTCCTTAATTACGTGGTGCTGGCTGTCACATCGATACTGAGCACCGTGTATGGCTGGATGAGCTTCCGCCCAGCGTGGGTGCGCTACGATGACAGGCGTCGAGCCATACCACACGGCTTCATGCCATCCTCGCCACGGCGGCGGCTCATTACGACGGCCATCCTGCTGTTCTTGGTCACGACCTTTATACCCTACCAGTTCGCATACCTGGTCGCGTGCGTGGTACAGCTCATCACCGCGGTACGGGCCCACCGTGTCGCCTGTGAAATGCCGTCCAACGCCAATCGAAGCTTTTACAACTATGCCCATGCTATTTTCTCCCTGATGCTCTGGGTGCTTCCTATCAACATACCTATACTGGTCGTCTGGATACGCAACCTGACAGTCCACTGGTTCACGCCTTTCTCGTCCCACCACAATGTCATGTCGATTATGCCGTTCATTGTCCTCGTCGAAACATTTACGGCGGGAAAGATGGTCCCAAGGGTGACTGGTCGCTTGAGACATGTCACCAGCGTCCTGATCTTTGGCGTGGCAGTGTACGCAGCTGTTTATGGTGTCTCGTACGGCTACATGATTCACCACCTGGTCAACCTCGTCGCAGCCTGGCTTGTTGTGATACATTCAACGTCTGACTCGTGGTCCCTCGCCGGGTGGAGCGCTCTGCTCGAGGGCAACCGCGAGACAAGGAAAGGAGGGAAGACTCCATAGGAGGGAACTTCACGTACCACTAGCTACTCGACCACGAGCATCGCGAAGCTTTCAAAAACATAGCAAGAGTCTCATTCTGCAGGGCGGCATCCTGGATCTATTCTTTCATACAAATCATTACGTGGCGTTGGGTTGCATTTACAGGTGGCGGCCATGGCTACCTAGGCGGCTGTGCTTATCGGAACTTGGCTTTCTTCGCGCAGACACAGGTCTTTGGGTTAAGGGGTTTTAATCGCCAGGTTCCTGGGGTCGGGACCGAAATAATGCTCTGCTTCTTCTTCTTCTGTTCACTTTTTACGACTGCACCCAAGGCCGGTTCTGTCGTGGCGGATGGCTTGACCCTACGATTCTACGCCCTCGGCTACAGTGCTTTTACGAAACGAGACGGGAGGGGATACGGGATGGATACATATACCTTTTTTTTTTTTGGGCTCATGATAGAACTCTTGACTTCTCACACACTCGACCTGGAATAGAGCGAACGGACTTGGATTCGGCACCGGATAGCTGACAGGTGTCTCGGTCCTCTTGCGAAGGCGGAAGACAACGGGGTTGGCTATTGTACACTTTCTGGATGGAAGAAGGCTATTGCTGCATGGACATGGAGCGGCAGAGCAGGATCTCAGGCGTTGCAATGCCTGAGTACGTCCTTGTGTGAGTGAGTGTACAGGGCACAGTACAAGGTGCATGTACGAGACGGACGTGCCACTTTCAGCTTACGTGTAGATACCGCAATGGACTCAATGAATACACCTAGAAGTACCTAACGAGTTGAATGAACTATGACCGATTTACTGCCGGTGTCTGAACACCTGAAGAGACGTTCCAAATCCGTTCCCAGAGCAGCCGCAGGATCCCGCTCAAAACTCCTGTTCCTTCTCACAATCGGACAATGAATGTATTGCTGACTAAGCGTGGCCTGTGCCCCGGCCGAAGAACCAACGTCGTTTGGAAGCGTGCCGGAGAGCGAAACCAAGATATATCCCCCGGTCATTGTGCTCGCCTTACTCGCTCGGCCTGCCTTGCGAGGAAGTTAGACTGCCAGTCGTGAGCATCCTCCCAAGGTCATACGTCTCGATGGCAGCGGCTGGGGCGGGGGCTGCGGCTGGGGCTGCGGCTGCCCCAAGGGCGGCGGCCCGTCAAGTCCACGTTGGTCGCTCAGATGGGCGCCTCTACTCGACCCAAGAGATCATCTCAAAGGGCAAGACAGCCGCGAATCAGATTGGGGAGCCGATCCCCGAAGAGTGGGACCAGATCACGGATGCTGAGACTCGGAGGAAGATGGTTCAATGGAAGGTGGTCATCGGAAACGGCCTCTCAGAAGAGCTGGCGTGGCCGAAGGGTAAGTCGTCGTAGCATAACGCACCCTGTCTCGGGCTCAATCGTCAACTGACCGAGAGCCTCAGACGCACAATATCAGCTGGTCTTCCCAGAACACTACTGCCTGAGATGGCACAACTCTGGGGGCCCGAAAAGACAGGCCTGCGTTTACGGCCATCCGCAGGACTGCTCAGAAGAGTTCCTGTATAAGCACCCCTACGAATTCGTTCCACATGTCCTGTGGCTTCTCAGTGATTCTCAAGACCACAAGGAATGCCCGTGCCAGCCATGCCATGTTGCAACAGGCAGGAAATGGCCTCAGTCTCTCACGGCCAAGTTTGAGAAAAGGGCAGCAGCTTTGGCAACGCCCGCTGCCGAGACAAAACCTAAGAAGGCAACAGCCGCAACCAAGTCTGCCGCGGCCAAGAAAAAGTCCGCAGCGGCCACCTCAGCCTCCCAGACCCCCACTCCAGAGGTCACGAACAAGGTACTCAAGGAACCCGCGGCCGCCTCAAGAACGGCAAAGAAGTCTGCCACCCCCAAGGCAACAGCAGCACCAACACCGGTACCAACACCGGCACCAACACCGGCACCCGCGCCGGCACCAGTACCCGCACCCGCCCCCGCCCCGTCTGTGCAGCCTGCTGCTATACCTGCCGCACCGCATCCAACAGTCAACAACGAGCCGACCCTGTTCCGCCGTGGCGAGATGGTGTGGTTTCAACAGGGCCCGGCATGGAGGATCGGTGTCATCAGACAGGTCGGCACAGGGCAGGTGCCCGGCTACGCTCTGGCACCTCTTGCACACTCCATCCTCAACCTCGCCCATGTGCCGAAGCAGCAGCATGAAATGCGACCATTCCTCACCTTCAGCGTGCCAGCCATTGCGATTCCTGATTTGCAGAACAAGACCTTCCCCCAGATCGACTGGGAAGCCCTCCTGAAGATGAACGCCCAGCGGCCCGAGTTGATCGGCCTTGAGGCGTCCAAGATGGCTGCCCTAGAAATTGACGGCTCTTGGTCCACATTCAACCGGCTTACCGCAGGCCCCAAGCAACCCCCCAACAAGACTATGTATGGTGGTGTCTTCCTGGGTGCCGAGATGATCCGCCTGGGCGACGCGATCCGCCACAGGGAGAAGAGCCACGGCATAATGGAGGTGACTGAGATCACGGTGACGACGGCGACCTCCGTTCCCAACCCGGCTGGCCCGGTGAACACGATGCCGGCAGCCACGTACACGCTCAGCTTCCGCGGTATCGAGTACGAGGCGTCGCTCGTGGCCGACAAGGCAGCTCTCGGGCCGCAGCCGCAGGGCGCCATCTTCGTCAAGGACAGCGCCTTCCGCACGGCCGCGGCCAAGGCGACGGGTGCGAAGCAGAAGTGCGTGTGGACGATACAGTCGTGGGACACGGTCTGGGCGGAGCGGGACGTCGGCGGCAGGCTCTACGTCACCAACGAGCTCATCGGCGTCACGCAGGGCGCCCAGGCCGCCGAGACGGCCATCGCCACGGGCGCCTTCCGCGAGGCGACGGCATACCTCAACAACCGCATGCAGAACGCCGCGTCCAAGGACTTTGGGAGGAAGATCAACCGCCGCACGACGGTCGGGGCCGCGGTCGCGCCGGGACAGCCGCTCGTGTTTGGGGAGGGCGTTGTTGAGGAGGGTCTGGAGTAGCCTGGTTATTTGCTGTGTTTGTTTGGCCATGGGCGGCCTATGGGATCATTGGTGTCGTTGATGGGCGCTCTCAACTCGATGTGCCGTGTGGGAAGTAAGGGTTCGAAGCAATCTGATACAAGGTGGAAGATAGATAATACAACCGCTCATATGCTCACTGGCTAGTTACTTGTATTGGAGGTGTCAATAATGTTTATAGTGTGTTGTGTGTCTGGCCTCGAAGAGACATCCCTCACAGGTCAGGCCCAGCATTCTCAGCCCCATTCACTGTGCCCCCCCCCCCGAACCAATGTACGAGGCATATAGGAAAGCCGCTTCACCCTTTGCCAACCGGAGCGCCTCCTCCCTCACTGAACCCAAATAGCTCAGTGGTGAGTCGAGGTGTTTCCGACCGGAGGGTCGTCCGTACCGGGCCCGGACACCAAAAAATTCCCAGCAAGTGTCCATGGAACGACAGAGGACAGTACGCTCAATGAGGCAGAAACTCCCCTCTGTCCAGTACATTGGCTGTGGAAGAGAAGAGCAAAATCCATAACGGCATCAAAAAAAAAAAGAAAAAAAAAGATGGGGTTTTCCGCCTTCACAGGTTCTTTTTGGTTCCCTGTCCCATTGCAACTCTGTGTGTGTGAGTGGCTTTCGTTCTGTTCTCTAACTTTGGGCGTTTGCGAAGTCAAGACGATGGCTGGAGAGGAAGATGGGGCAGGGCCTCAAGTTCACAGACCCACAGCCGCAAGAGAATAATAATACTCCAACAGATCTCCATCGATATCGGGGTCGAAGGCGAACTCACACTGAGCGTGGTCGCCATCAGCCAAACCATCTGGGCCTGGAACAAACAGCCACCTCGTCATCTCGCACATGGGCTCGAGCACGCATAAGACAAGGAGCGCGCCTGCAAAAAAAAGTCTTCCTTGTGCACCCACGCCCTTCGCTCGCCACGTGGCGTAGGACTCGTTCTAACCACGCAGGCGGACCCAACACACACGAGGCTCGGGCTGGGCCAGCAGCAGCCTAGTCAAGAGCTGGAGGCATGGCGCAATAGGGGGCTGCCGGGCTGATCGCTTGCGCTGCTCGTATTATTGGGCGTAAACTGCCGACTGTCTCACGAGACCAGCCCATCTGCTGAGCTGAGCGGGAGTACTGGGTCCCTTGGTCAAAGATAGAAAGCCCCGTGGCAAAGTCTGATGAATAGCCAATTTGAAGTCCATTGATATTCAAGGACGGATTCCCTAGCTGTCGATGTTGTGATAAACATCACTGATAAAAAGAAGACGCTACGTAGTACCCATGTATGCCAACCGGGTATATGCAATGATAATCGTAAATGAATCGCTTTTCCCCTTCTCTCCATCACACCATAATAGAGTGTTCTTGAATGTGGCGGCTCTCGTATATATTTTCCTCGGTGCCTACCAACCCGCTGAATGGCTTGACGACCCTGCCTTGCCCTGACAGATATTTTCCAGGGACCATAACAAGCCTCAGCAAGAGCATTCCGGGACTGGCGAAGCCATTTCATTACACCCTCAACCGAACGAATGCTTGCCATGAGCCGTGGCTTGTTTCAGCTGAGCTTCAATGAAGCCATCTTTTCCTGAACACTTCTCACAATTTCGGGGTCGGGTGCCGGCTCAACCTTTTGAGGTCTCAGCCGTTCGCAGTTGTTGCACTTTCCGTGCGAGCATCTGAGGCACGTCTCGCCATCCTCGGCCCCTGGAGGAAACTTGGCGTAGCACTCGTGACACTTGTAGTGTGGTATCGACTTTGCGCCGAACTCATCGCCAGGATAACCATATGGATACTTGTCCTTCTTTGGCCTAGGTTCCCATGGGTTAGTATTTTGACAACTGGTCGCAGGGCTTGTAGGGAGATGCGGCGGTACGTACGGGTCTCGAGGGCAGTCTGTGCACCGTGCATGGCTGCACTTTGGACAGCTCAGCTTCCCACCCTGGAAGGAAGTCTCCAATCCATCGAGTTCGAGACACTGGCAACAGATCCTCCTGACGCGCTGCCGAACCTTCTTGTACACCAATTCTTGACCCCCGGGCTTCCCAGGCCTCCTCAGCACGACTTTCTCGTGGGGGTTGAAGTTCCAGTCTGGCACGATCATTGCGTTTGCCGTGCGTTCTCTCAGGATTTGGTCCTTCTTCTCTCGACTGGCCAACTTCTCGGCCTCCGACCGCTTGGGGGGGTAGTAACTGCACTGACTGCAAGCACTGTGTTTGCAGCCGTCGCACTTGCCGGACTGGTTCAGTCCATGGCCACATTGGTGACAAGTTCGGTGTACACGCATGCGGATTGGTCTGCTGACACGAAGGACATGGCCGTCCATTTGGTACCAGGTATGAGGGTCCATTTCAAGGCCGAAGCGCTCCGCAAGCTGTTGGGCTCGCTGGCTGTATATTTGTGCCCGGGGAATGCGTTCTCCTTCGAAGATGGCGTGGGCATCATCAAATTGCGGAGGAGCACTTTCAAGCACCTGGGCGGTTCGGCTGCTGGGCGTCAGTCATATGCTTATTCAGAGCGACAATAGATAGGCAATGCAGAAAACCTGGAGAGAAAAGGATGCGGGATCAGATGTGGAATAGAGATCAGGTCGGTGACATACGTTGTGGCAGGTAGTGTGGCCGGAGTGGTAGACGGGCCAGCCGCAGGCTCGGGGGCCAAAACTGGAGCAGTTGTCGGTACAGTCGAGGTTCTTTTCGATGATTCTGTCTTTTTCAAGACTGTCTTCATCCTCATCAGTAGTTTCTTCCCAACGCTCTTCACCCTTTCTTCCCGGCCCTCGGCGGGGGTGCCTCCCACGTTGGAAGCCATGTCGGTCAATGTGCAGATTTGGTGGCCTTGGTCACAGAGAGACGGTATGATGGTGTCACTGGAAGGAGTCGACTTGGTCGGCTGTGGGTTTTATTTCATGTCGTCCAGGACCAGATATAGCCACGAAGGCGGGAAGATACCGGTGCGCTTTGGTTGGTGACAGGCTCCACAACCTTCAGGGCTTCCCGAGAAAAGAGAATAGAAATAGAAATAGGTGGTGTCGGCAGGACGCTGGGCGGGTAGACCGAATCCAAATTCCAGGGCCGACGGGCTACGATTGCAAGCTAAGGTGTGACGAAACACCTCTGAGCAGCGCAGCAGACCGGCAGCAGACCAGACGAACAATGGCAGGGCCCTCCTCCGGCCAATCCAAGTGCCCTAACCGGTGGTTGTCGTCTTCAATTGCCGACAGGCCAAATCTCCAGAAGTCCGGCGGTGCGTGCAACTTGCAATGCAACAACAGCTTCACCTGGGCCGTGTGGCAAGACAGGGTTCCTGCGCATTGATGTCCCCTATTCGAAGGTCTGAGCAGACACGGGCAGGGGCAGGCCAAGGTCTAGAAGACGATTGATGTTGAGGTATGGCTCGCTCTGACGTGCTTGTTGTGAGAAACAGTCGAGTATATAGAGTCGTGGGGAGAGTTCTGAATATCCTGGCTTGGATGCGGTAACAAGGGGAATGGGGCGGAAAATAGGTGAGAAAGACAAATGAGGGAGGAGATTGGCGAGAGCGGTTAGAGGCTGGAGGGAGGGAGGGATGAAGATGGAGTGAGTGATGCACTGCAATCATGTATCCAGCCCCCCAGAGGGGGGGTCTAGCGGGGGAGACACACAAAGACAAGCAAGCGCAGGTCGCGGTGGATGGACTAGCAGCCGCAGCAAGGAAAACGTTAAACAGGAACCCTGCAGGCCAAATTACATGCAGCCGGTCGTGCCAGGGGGTGCAGTCCCCAGCCTGGCCTATGATGATTCGAGCACCTGTCGATGGCTCTCACCCGTGAGGGCAAGCTTGAACAGCTGTCTACGCCGCCTAGGTACAGAAGCCGGGCTGTGGTCAACCCACAGATGCCAGGCAGGCAGGCAGGCAGGCAGGCAGTGAGTGAGTGTTGGAGCTGCGCGTGGGAGCCAGGAGAAGGCGGACAGCGAGACTCCTGGTTATCCAACGACGAGGACGGTGGACAGCGAGTGAAGGTCGGGGCACTACGAGACAGATGGACACGGAGATGGCGAGACAAGAGGGGGGAGTGCAGCTGGTGTTGCATGCGTACATGCCGTGCTCTGTGGCCCTGTGCACTTGTGTGTTGTGCTGCAACGACTTGGACTCGGGGAGGGGACGACATCGTCACTCTCACGCCAGACTTGCAGGACGGCTAGGTAAGCGAGAACACCATACATGGAACCCCATGCCAGAACCACGAGGTGGTGATTGGTGCACGGTACCTGGGTAGGTACCTGTCTGGCGTGCTGCCAGCCAACCCCCAGCCTGTTGGCTGAGCCGGGCCCTTGTGTGCTGAGTGCCCGGCCCCCAGCCGGCCATGCGCGCCTGACATGGGGCTCAGCTTGCCAGGCAAAGGAGGGAGGGGGGCCTGGAAGCCAGGAAGTTTGTTTCCATGCACCCGGGGGCCTGGGCAGATGCTGATCCGCAAGCTGCAGGGATGAGATCTGGACGGAAGGTGCCCCGTGCCTTGGGCGCAGCCTGGGAAAGATGACCTGCACCTGCAGGGAAAGATGACCTGCACCTGCAATCAGCAGCTCTCTCTCCTGCCACCCACCACCCCAAACCTTAGCACCTGCCACCGGGGCGGGCAGAGGCAGATTCGTCATGTTGTTTCTGATCCCCGAGCTCTACAGCGATGTCTAGCCAGCATGTGAGGTCGCACGGCGTACGGACGGACACACGGACGGCTGGCCACGACCTCCGCCTGCCCAGGCAGCCCAGGTATGCAAGGGCTTCTCGTCTCCTCCGCCCCAGGTCCAGGGCGGCGGCCGTCTCGGAAGCCATACACGCGGGTGCCCCCATTGTGCTCTAGATGGTTGCTTTGTGCCAACTAACCCGTAGAGCTCGAGACCAGTGACGCCTCGCTCAGTCTCGGTGGCCAGGAAGAACCAAGACATTGGCCAGCCCGTGGCGCTTGCCCCGGATTGGGGGTGGCTCTCAGCGCCAGGTACTTTTAAGTGCTCGGGCTTGGTCGGCCGGAGTACGCCTCAGCACCCAATATCCCCTCCCCCCATCTGCTTGACATCTGCTAACAAGCTTCGTAACGTTACGCAGCACAAGTCTGGCCCGGTTTGGTCTTGGCGGCAAGCTTCCCTCTCCGAAAAACCACAGCGAGCCGCCCTCGCCGTCCCTGGTCGCCCGCCACGACACAAACCCACTTGGTCCCGTGGTTCCGATTTCGTTGCCTTGTTGTCTGTCCCTGAGCTTCAAGCATCGTCTCACTTCCAACCGTCCACAGCCCATGCCGTCTCAGCCAATCAGCATCGGCCGCCGCCCTGTTGTTGGGTTCCGGCCCCAGACGCCAGGGTCGTGCATTGTCGGATCTCATCAAGCCAGCCCACACCATCGATGCTTCGATGCATCGAATCGTCCTGGTGGGCTGGACAGCCATGCTGCCGGCCCAGAGTGGTCTCCTCTCCACAGTCACCGCTTTCGTCCAGAGGATGCAGCACTAGAACGCGTGCTCGACAGCCAGGTTCACTGACTCCCACAAGGGCCTATCGCTGCTTGTGGTGTAGGCCGTGCGGTGGTGGTCTGCTCCAAGCAGCGGTTGGGAGGGGGTCTGGAGTGCTCGGGAGTAACCACGCTGCTGGGTCCTGGTATCCACCAGAGGCCAACATGACAACTTACAATTCTCCGCAGCGAACTCAATTGCCAATCGCATCACCGTCACCACCGCCGGCTGCTGCAGTCAGTCCATTCCGATATCAACGGGATCTTCGGGTCCATATAACGCATGTTCGAGGGGCAAAACTATCTTCACATGTGCCATTCCGGCCGAACCACCGTTGAGGACTTGCTTAGAGTTCCATCGCATGGGCTGTCACACGCCGCAGGCCTGCAATACGGGAGCCCAACCACGGGAGAGGAGGCCCACCAGTCCACCCGCTCAATGTGTCTGTGTCTACGTAAATGTACACTACACTACATGCACGGAGTACCGGGGCACCGCCCCAGCGACCCACCTGCCCGCCACCCTCGAGATTAACCACCGGATGGGCTTCTGGCTTCCTGAAAATTCTTGACTCGTGCTGTCGATGAATGTCCCGGCACACTGGCACCGTCCTCTGACTCGCGCGGGTCGAGATGGCGTGTCTTGGCGTAACCTTGGACTGGTTTCTGTCCCATGCGCACACCGCTACGCTGCGGCTCCGCGGCTGGCCTCGGATCCGGGTGACGCGTTGGGACAGGTGTCATAACCCACTGGGTAGCTTCGACTGACACACGGCGAGCGGCAGTTGGACGCTGAGAGGTGGCGGCCTTTGATTCTTCCTGATACCGGGGGAGTGGGAGCACAGGACCCACAGTTCAAATACCCCCAGGCCCCCCCTTGGTGATCACCCCACTCGACGGGCCAATGCAGGATGGGGCTGTCCCACACGGTGAATGAGCTGTCAACGGCCCAAGACCGGCACAGCCAAGTTTCAGGGCCGGTTGGCAGGTTGTCATCGCTCTGCCAGTGACAAATTGTGGTAATCTCTGCAGTGAGCTGAGGAGCGGAAAATGAAGTACACTACAAGAATCCATCAGAGCTGTCACATCTCCTTTGCCGGCCGGCCAATCCGCACGCCTGGGACAGAGCCCACTGCGTTTGCGGCCCAGGAGCGGCACGTACCGCTGCGCTGGGCTCAGCTATACCGACCACCCGGAAGCGACGATCCTTGGCTGTGAGACCCGAGGGTCTGGGAGAGCGCCCGGCCATTGGCTCTTTCTGCGCAGTCAGCACCCAAAACCATGAAAGGTGCTGATGACCGGCGGATCCTCCGCCTGGAGCTGATTTGCTCTGTTGGATCAGGGTTGTCCTTTGCTGCGAATCAGTTCCTCATTGCTCCTGGCGGTCAATCATTGTCAAGCATCCTGGGGCCGCTGAGCAAGCGGAGTTTGTCATCTATCTACCACCATGCACGGGCGTATTAATTGTCAATCGGCGGCTTGGCCTGCGGCCGACTCCAGAGCCGGTATTGCTTCCGGGCTCACGCTACCTCTGCCTCTGTCTTTCCACAAATGTTTCTATTCAGGACATTTGATCTCTACTGTGTACATCAGGGCATGTCATGACGACCCACAGCAGTCTGACAAGTCCGGCGATGATCCGGTGATCAACTGGTTTTAGGCTGAATATGCTAAGCGCTCGGTTCGGGGCTTCACATTTAGGGATCGCCTAGGCAAGCTAGGGTGAGCGACTCCACGGCCGTCGCATGCGGCTGTCGAGTTCGCAATCCACCATTGCGAGGGCACTGGAAGCACGCATTCGATGAGTTTAGACAGCCAGTACCACAGCTTCTCTGATCGTCGGTAGCCAGCCCCTCTCCAAAGAGTAGTGACGAGATTCTGGAATCTCTGCGACAGCAATTCTCAATCGCACAGTGCGGCCGGCACCTGCCCATTGCTGTCGGAAACCCCAACAGCGGCATACGAGCCCAAGTTTAACGCCGCCTAGCGGAGTCTGTTGGTCTTATTCCCGGACTCTTTACGTCGGGACTCTCCAACGGAACGGACGACTCTGGCACAGTCACGAGGCTTGTCGTGCAAAGATAATCACTGCTGGACTACGTGGCAGGTGGCACGAAGCTTTTTGCCAAGACTGGATCAGATACTCTCGATTGCCGTTTGATCTCTGCCCCAAGATTTGGAATAGCCTCGGGCTGCACAGAGAAACGCCGCGCTCTTCTATGCGGGCAATCTTTGATCTTTGTTCATCACGATGCACTCGGGCTGCGCGGTAGATGGAGATTTAAGATTTGTGTGATCCAGGTGAAACGTGTGCACGAGTCTGTGCAAGCTTGCGACATTTCACCAGGACTGCTGCTTGTCAGTTGTCCATTGCAGCGGATCCGCATTTGTGTCTAGGTTGTCGTCGGAGAAAAGACTTGGGGCTCAAGCTTGCGGCTTGCCGAGGCAAAATATTGTGGTCGTCCGGGCCGACCTAGAAGGAATGTTTATTGCCTGCCAACATTTGTCCCTTGACATTGCTGCAGTGTCCTGTTCAGACGTGGTCTCCTGCCTCAGTACTGATAGGGGCCCTGTGGATGGTACTGTGTAACAAGTACGATCCGAGTTAAGATGCAGTCAAGCAAGGATTGGCAGGTGCTCCGGAGCTTTACCCATCTGGCAACAACACAATGAGAGAACACTGAGCAGATGGCTGGTATTTCTGTACATCACTGTGCCCATGGAGGAGTTTACATTGAGGCCGGATATCTTGATGCTTTCTCGATGGCTCATATTGTATCGAGCTTTGCTTCCACACTCAGCGGGACGGAGGGTTCGGCCAGCTGTGTACATGAAATACTAGAAAATCAGGCCGTGTTGATATTGATGAATCAGGAATTCGTTTGGGCAGCCCACCCGACAAGAACAAGAACTCTATCATGTGAGGGAATCATTCGAATATTGTTCCAACTCTTTCCTGGTAGGAAGACCTCGATTGTGTACGGAGTATCTCGAGTCAGCCAGCAATCGCCTTTCGTGGTGATAAGGATAAGCAGCCCCTTATCTAAAGTTACAGTAACCCAGGTACCCAGGTACCCGCTAGCTTTGTGACAGGACGAACATTTGAGTAATCCCCCGTCCTCGACATCAATAACGTCACCAAAGACTCTCGCGACATCAAGCCCCCTCGAAGCAGCAAAGACATTTATCACGCGTCGATCTAGATCAACTCCCCTTTTTCGGCTGTGCATGTCAATTTTGCGCAGTCTGACCCCACCGCGACCGAGTCTCCCGAGTGTTCCATGCAAACAGAGCCCACAAAGAGTCTAGACCAAGAGCCCTCGACAAAAGCGTCCGCTTCCCAACAATCTATTACCCAAGATGGCTTCCGCTCTCCTGAACAGGGCTCTCTCGATGGGGCCTCTCAGCCTGGGCTCAACGGCCTCTTGTCCGGCCGTGCTGCAAATGGCGCGAGCCCAGTCCTGAAGGGGGGCAACACGGTCAGGACCGGCGCAGAACAGCCCCAATCGGGTAGCCATGAGGGCCACTACACTCTTCCCGGGGAGCGTGTGTCTGCCTACGAGCATGCTACGACACCGAGTGTCCCAGCAGGATTCAAGGTCACGAAGCGGCCCGACCCTTCTTCGGAGGGCCCGTCGCTGACAGACTGCCCCAACGGTGTGTAACCAGCCCACGCCTTCGACGAGAACCGGTTCAATTGACTTTCCTTTTACAGAGATTCTGACCCAAATTCTGTCGCACCTCCACCCGGACTCGCACGGCTCTGTCGCACTCGTGTCGAAACGTTTCTACTCTTTGATTGCTGAGCCGCACGCGTGGCGCATGGCCTTTCTCCGCCACTTCCCCGGCCAAGAGGCCACAGGCACTCCGCAGAGGAAAGCTCTCCATCAAGATGCAGGCTCGGAGGACGCCAATAGGGTACGATCGGAATTCCGATACTTCACCCGCTTGACGTCTCTGGCCTCGTGGCGGAGTGAATACCTTCTGCGGACCCGGCTTTTGCGCAGCGTGGCCCGCGGCAAGCCCGGAGCCAGAGTTGGGGGTGTGGGAAGCTCTCTGAGACCTGGTCACTCGTCCAAGAAAGCCAACGCTGTTCTCACCTACAACACTAAGCTACCGTGGATGATCAGCAACATACACGCCGTGTTTGAGAACAACAAAAGAGGCCCAAAGGTCATCGTTGGCACGAGGGACTTGTGCGTCTCCACCGTCAGTGACCCGTCGAGTGGCAAGGTCGAGAAATGGGGTCTGGATGACCCTTTTGCATTCGCTCAATTGGACGAGCTGTTTCCGAATCTGGAGCCGTATGGCGTTGGGGACGGTCCAGCTGCTGTGTACAATGTGATGGATGTTAGTCAACCATACGGAATGGTGGGAGGTGAGGGCTTTCCCGGCGGCCGCCCATACTTCCGTGCGACGAACGAGCTACGTGGAAGGTATCTCGGCGAGCAGAACAGCATCATCGACATGAGCCCCGAAGTCCCTAAGATACCAGAGTTGTTGGAGTCCATCTGCAGTGTATGGATCGCCAAGTCCTCGGCGGTTCCCTCGATAACACAGAACATGATCGGAATGATGACTGCGTCCACGCTGGGCGTGGTCACTGCGTACGCTCTGGGTCACGATTTCGCGGGTCCTCACTACAAGGCTGGGGACATGACAGCACGCTGGGTCCTCAGCCCTGGTGTTCCAATTGTTGCGCTCAAGGTTGATGACAGCTTCAACCAAAAGCGGATGTCACTAGGTCGTGTCTGGGCGTGCGCGCTCAATGCTCTTGGAGAGTGCTTCGTTTTGACGCAAATTCCAGGTCCAACGAATGAGGCTACGCGAAAGAACTCAGGCACCACCAAATCTGCTTGGATCGCTGGTCGCACTGTCTATTGGGAACTTATCGAGTCTACACGCCGTCAAGCACGCCCGGATGATCTCGACAAGAATGCCGTTCGCGGAGCCTACTCGCCCCGCTCGCCCTGTGATGCCATGGCATTAAGCAAGGGCCAGATCATCGCCGAGGCTCGTGAGATCGAGAAGTACCTTCGTTATGAGCCGGCTCACTTCCGGAAAGTCTGCGAGGGTTGGGACATGCGGAGGCAACTTGAAGTCGACTTCGCCGAGGAAATAGTCCTTGCCATTCGCAGCGGACAAGACGAGGAACAGCCGGCTGAGATTCTTCGTTACAGCAGACCTACATTCGGAGCAACTGACTCCTCGAAGGTTACCACTCCGACTGTCCTCACTCCGAACGTCCTGTCTCCCACCCCAGTGAAGTCCATTTTTGGATCTGGTGCCAATACCCCTCTCCTTGCTGCCTCTCCTACCCCTCAGAAGCCAGAAACGACAGGTGTGCCAGAGGCGAGGGAATGGCAAATATCGAAGCTCTCATTGAAGAAACTCGGCAAGGCCCAGATCACAGCCGTTGCCTTGGACAACTGCATTCCCGCGCTACTGGCCCCTTTCGAAGATCCTCTCAATTCCGACTCTCAGCACCTGAAATCGGGAGCAACCACACCGGTTTCGAAACTAAATACCGGCGAGATACCTGGGCGAAGAGCTCTCTTCTTTGGCATAGGCAGTGATCATGGCAAAATACTGGTCTGGAACGTCCGTGACGCATCTTCAGACATAGTCGAGCCAGTATTTGCTGTCCAAACAGAATCTCCCGACGTCACGTGTCTGGCCATCTCGGCATTGTACCTTGTGCACGGGGGAAGCGATGGGCTCGTACAGGCTTGGGATCCCCTGGCGTCTTCAGTAGAACCCATCCGGACATTGAATTCGCGGTCTTCTGGTCGAGCGCCGCGGCATATCCTGAATGCGAATCCGGCCCTGCGACATGCTGACTACTCAACCTGCCCGGCCATTTTCTTGGACCCGGACCCGACGATTTTGCGAGGGATTCTATGCTTTGGGACGTTCGTGCGATACTGGACTTACAGCTCAACCTTGCAGAGTCTTGGTCGTAGACGCCGTCCGCGCCATTCATACATCCATGGGAAGTTGTCGAGCCGCCGTCAGGGAGATGCCGTGATGGGTTACATCGCTGCAGAAGAAGCTGAGCTTCGTCGCGAGGAAAGGGACAGCGCGCGAGAGGATGCAAGGCTTCGAAGACGCTTTGGTGTTGGCTTGGGCGATCTGACTGAAGAAGAGGCCATCACATATGCACAGATGGTATCTGAGGAGGCCTTCCTGCTCGATGAACAGCGGCGTACGAGTGCCAGCGATAACGGCTCCGCAGCGGACACTGGCGAAAACACCTCGTCATTTGGTAGTCTCGACACGGTCACGCCAGATCCTAGCATGTCTGGATGGAGCCCTCCCAGCGGCATAAGCCCGGCTGCCGGGCCGGCCAAGCTTACTTCCGACAACGACGACGACGACGACGACGACTATGAGCAGCGAATCCAACGAGCCCTGAGGCTTTCTCTCATGGAGGGAGTGAACGAGGTCGGCCAGTCACCTCGAGCAAGCAGCTCGACAGATCTTGAGTTCCATGTCAGGTACAAACCCACCAAAGAGAAACGATCCACATCAGTTGCGGGCTCAGCCAGTCAGTCACATAAACCGTCCCAACAGGGTGGACAAGCTTCTAGTCAGGCCTGGGGAACAAGTCCCTCGCCGAACCATGGAGACGAAGTAGATGACGACCTGGCCCTCGCTATTCGTCTCAGTCTTGAGGAGGAGGAGCAGAGGCAGCATTCTCAGAACCCCGGCCTTGGCATAGCGGAGGATGGGTTTCCTCCCCTGGAGACAAGCGGCAAGGGCAAAGGTGTTTTGCGGTATTGATGGAGTCTGACAAGGCACGGAGTGGTAACGGTGTGGTGTGGTGCGGTGTGTCGAATTTCTTTCAACTTTCTTATCGTGCTCGGTAGACCGAATAAACAAACTTCCCGACCTGGTAACCCCAATGTCCCGAGCACGGACTTGGGTCACATGTCATTTCTACACTAATGTTGACAGTGTCTCTGGCAGTTCACAGGCTGGGGTTTGCGCCATCCGCACTTGGAACCGGGACATGTCATCCGATTTGGAATTGTCTCGTGGGGTCCGCGTCAGATCGGACCGTGTGCCGTGCTGGGTTCTGGTGCTTGGCATATGGACAGTCACTGCAGGTTACGACTCACTGCCGCTGCATGGCACATGAAGGCCCCTTTGCGACTGCCCACGAAGATCTCCCGTTTGTTGATACCGTTGGTTAGGGCTTTGCTGCATAGTCGACGAGCCAAGCCTGTTTGCTCCAGCACGAACTCGGCCGCGTCACTAGATCGTATTAGTACACCGCGAAGTCTTCACCACGACGCCAGATATCCGTCATGAGAATCAGAGGTGGAAGCGTTGTTCGCCTAAACTAACAAAGACGAGGACTAGGGACGGATGACCACGGGGACTCCAACGCCGAGGGCTGGGAGTACCCGGGGTCGCTGGCATCGGGAATGGTTCTGCGGTCCACCACTGCCAGATCAATGCCCCCCATACAGAGGTGGGACGTGCTTTCACAGCAGAGAGGTATTGAGATTAAACCCTGACTGGTTGGTTTCACTCCTGGGTCAAGCCCTACCCGTACAAAACGCCACGGTCTCACCCCTCAGACCGTACTCTTGTCGATCGAGGCTTCTCTTCTCTCCAATCACCTACTTTAGAGACACAATGTGATCCCAACTCCACACCTGCCTCTTCCAAGTGGGTTCCATTCAACTTGCCCAATCTGTTAAAGATTCCATGTCCGGCACCAATCTTAGACCTCAAAGAGTGCTCAAAGGCCAGCGTAAGAAAGGGTAGAAGATATCAAGGCTGGGGTATTGAGATAGTAGTGAATGGGGGGCGGGCTCTGTCTCGCAACGACAAACGGGTCCCGTTCCCCCTGTAGAAACGGGTTGTTGACTATACTAGTTAATAAGCTCACTGTGTTACACAGAGAAAGAACATGGGCGCAATATGCCTGCTCTAGCCTAGGATTCACATGGGGGGTTGGGTTCCATCATTGGTGGATCTTGGTAGATCTTGAGTTCGCTTAGAGTATCCACGCTAACAGCCAAACAAAGTTGAAAATGCTCCGCCCCCCTGGTCGTTTCACGTCGTTTTCCCGCTGTCTCGTTCACTTCCTGACATGCAAAGCCTCACGATCGAGTGAGTGAGCTATATGCAAAACTATGTACAAGGGGCCGGCCCGGGTCCTCGATCATCAACACCTCGCCAGCCAGCCTGCCACGCCCCTCGTCATGTAGCCGTCCCGGATGCCGACCGACATGTCCAGGCTCGCCTGGCAGTGCATCTCGTTGGGGCAGATGATGAGCTGCGCGTCCGGGCCGCCGCCCCTGGGGGCCTTTGTCTTGGCGTCGAGTGAGCCGACCCGGACCTCCCGGGCGCCCATCATCTTGGCCGTGTGGCAGACGTCGTCGCGATAGACCTCGTCGGCGCCGACGACCAGCAGCAGCTTCTCGGCCCTGGCGCCGTTCCAGAAGCCCCTGGGGGCCAGGACGGGGGCGGCCCAGACGTCGGCCTCGGGCTTCCAGCTGGCGGTGATGGCGACGAGGCTGTGCTCGCTCATGAAGTCCTTGCCCGAGTTGGTGCGGAAGCTCTCGGCGGTGGCGAGGTTGGCGGTGCGGGGCGAGATGGCGAGGGCGCCCCTGAACTTGTCGGCCGGGGCGGGCGGCAGGGCCAGCGGGGTGATGCCGGGCTTGGGCTGCTGCAGGTGGGCCAGGACGGCGAGGGCCATGTTGCCGCCGGCGGACTCGCCGCCGATGATGATGTCGGCCGGGCTGCGGTACATCAGGATCAGGCGGAGTGCGGCGACGGCCTGGGCAAGCTGGCCCGGGTACTCGCACTCTGGTACCAGGGTATACTCGAGCAGCACGGGCGAGGCGCGGGCGATGCGGGCGGACGAGACGGCGAAGGCGGGGGAGTGGAGGGGCACAATGAAGCCGCCGCCGCTACGATGTGGTCAGCATTGCCTCGCCGCGGGCAAGAGGCGGGATTCAGACATACTGGAAGTACAGCAGGATGGGACCCTTCTGGGCCAGCTTGCAGTCGATGAAGTGCAGCATGGCCGGGGGGAAGCCATCAGTGTCGTCGACCAGGATCGGCTGGTGTGTCAGGTCATTTGCGGCGCAGTAGTCGGCGACGGTCTTGCCCGTGGTGTTTGACACAAAGACCCTGAGCTGCCTGGGCTTCAGCAGGCTGATGGCAGTCCCGAAGCTGGCGGCGGCGTTGCGCCTCAGGGACCTGGCGCACAGGATGCCCTGCCTCCACTGCCGGTACGAGTTTGAGAGGAAGAATGACAGGATGGTGCCGGCGACGGCGGGGAGGATGGTGAGCAGGGTGGAGAGCTCGCCGGCGGTGAGCTTTGGGCGGGTGTGGCTCGACATGGCTTTGCCTTCTCTCTCTCTCTCTCTGTGTCTCTCTCTTGATGATGTTACAGAGTCCAGTCCTGTTCGTGGTGTTGGGCCCAGGTTAAATTGAAAATCATGTCCCCCCCTTCCTGAACAAGGTTAAGGAGAATATTCAGCCCATCTTTCGTTTCCCTGTGGCGCGAGGAGGATTGGCAGGCAGGCCCGCTATATAATGCGCCGCCGTCCGATGATGCACCCACGAGGTGCCTGGCCTTCCTGTTTGGGTAATGCCACAAGTTCAAGCTTCCCGGGCCGGACGTGATGAGCCAATCGTAACTGTCGACACCGGCAGTCACGCCCGCCCTGTCGGTAGTGCGGGCATGTTGCTGCCAGCTACATGGCCGGTCCCTTAAGCTTTCCGCCTTGTGGGGGGGGGGGGTGGGAGGGAGGAGGTTGCCCTTGCGCAGATCTCGGCCAGGCCTCACAAGCCTATCGGATCTCGACACGCCCGGGTGCTACCCTCGCAGGCCTCGCTGATCTCCCTTCGAGAACATCCACTGCCGACGCCATCTGTCTTGTCTGCCTGTACGCTGACACGGTTTCACCTACACTGGCCCGCTCGGAGGTTTTCTCTTGTGAAACGAGGGTCCTCTCAACGTCTGTCGTCTGTGCCCACGTTTGGCCGACACCACACATGTCAGCCTTGTTGTCGTTTTTTTTTTTTTGTTTTTTTTTTTGTTTTGGCTCCGTTCCCTTTCCCTTCCCGCCCCGTCCCTGCTCTACCATCGCACAATATCACCCCAGCATCCCATTACACGTCTGCACCTCTGACCAGCCTATCGGCGGCCCCTCAGGGCCCCCATAAACTTCGGTGACAGCTGCCATCACCGTCTCCTCCGCCCCCTCCGCCCCCAACAGCGTGACCGATAGGCTGCTCATCTCAGGGTGGGCAGCGGGCAGCCCCGCCCCCGGCCCCTTCCCCTTTTCTTGTTTCTTGGATGTCGTTTATGCCTCGACACCGACGAGGCCCCAAGAGAAATCACTCCTGATACTTCGACCGACGACTCAGTGGCAGCTTGCGGTGCCACATCATGCCCTCCGCTCAAACCTCGCCCTCTGCACACACTTCATTGCTCGAGGCTGTGATCCGGACCGGGGGACCGGGGGACCCAGGCCGTCTGAACTTCACAACGACAACATGTCAGAACGGCCAGGGGGATATCGGAACACCTCCGACCTCAAGAGGACACACCTCCTGCGACAGATGGACAGAGCCGTGTTTTGCCGCAGACCGATGCAGACCAGGCAGAGAGCCCGTGGCCTGCTGGGCAGCAACCTGGTCGGAGACTCGGTTCCCGGGCTATGCAACCCGCTGCTATGATCGACTCCCAGAATGCGGGCCTGTGTTGCGACGGCCGCAAAACTAATCTAACTTGATCTGCCTCAAGGCAGTGTGACGAGTGCCACTTCATTATGCATAAGCATGATGCGTGGGGCGGCCTATTACCCTTTGCTTCTACTAGACAGCACAATGTCTCTCTTGCAGTCTGGTACACTAACGAACATGACAGCGATGCCATACGAAATGCTGCAGTAGTCTGTGACGTTGAGCATCGTCGCATCTGCCGCTGAAATGGACCCCTTCCTTCCGATCTTGTGCCAGTGTGACCGGCCTTACAAGGGCTTGCACGTGGGTGCGAACATAACGTGGCGTCTACTGTAGAACTCCACGGACGAAGGCCACGGGTGGGAAGATCCTGTAGGTAAAAGTGTGGGTAAGTTCAAGATGCCGTTGGGTCGAAGCAGATGCCCCTTGTTCTCTGAGCTACGCTTGGGGCTACCTTGTGCCCCATACCAACTTGGCCAAGAACAGCAAGCCCTTCGTCGCCCCTCTTCTACGCGGCCTTCTGTGAGTGCTCGTCAGGACTGTCCATGGTCATGGTCACTTGGCTCCCTTCTACACACCTTTCATTCAGTCCCAGAGCCCCCCCGGGGGGGGGCCAGCAGGACGACATGTGTCCTGCCTCTGCAACACCCTCCTGTGCAATATGTGCCATTGAGATTCAAGAATAGTCAAGGAGAGCCCTCGACACTGTCGCCCCAGCCTCACCGCATGAGCGGCCTCCGTGGTCTCCTCTTTATCGCCACAGTGTCCAGTACTGAATACCGAAACGGGCACAGGGTCCTCGCGAGAAAGGACATTGGAACGGGTCTCCACATCTTCATACATCCAAGTGAAAAGGACTTTGCTGTTACTGCTGATGATAGTGATGAGGAGGTAACGAATGTTATGCCAACCAGCATGGAGCCTCTGGTTTTCGTTCCAGGGGCCTACCGAGAGGCGAACCGCTGGCATACATGATAGGCGGCCGTCGACCTAGTCAGCCTGGAAGACATGCGGGCAGCAAGGCCGTAGCCACAACCTCCGAAGATCTCCAGGCATGAAGTCCGACCTCCACGTCGTTACTAACATTGTCTCGCGCCCGCGTCGCGATCGTCGATTCCTGTTACTCGACCACAAAAAAGCGAATGTCGACATGGTCAACATCTACATACAAGTGAGGCACCGCCGCTCCATAAGTTTTGCAGGGAACTGCACCTGGCTCCTCGTGGGCCCCTTGCCGAATGCCCTCACAATCCCAAAATGCTACCTTATCCGCAACGGCGTCCGTTACACGTGCGAGACGGGTTTGGATGTATGATAGAGACACTCGAGAGTTGCTGGACAGTCGACCTAGCATTCAACTTCGTTGACCGAGATGTATGTTCTCAGCATGTCGAGCAATGAGACTGGTTGGATCACAATAATTCCGACGCAACAGCGGCGGAGGTGTACTTCTTCAACTACCATGAGAAGATCGTGCTCCTAGTTGCTCATACCCTTGCGATTGTGGCAGCATGGGGCACGGGTGCTCGTGCACGATTAATACAAGCAGTTGGCGATGCCTTCTGGCCGTACGGCCCTCCTATCCTGTGTGCCGTCCTGGGAGCTGTCCGCGGAGGGCCTGGAGCGAGACCAGGCTTGCGCGACATCGGAAGGGGTGATCTAGTAAAACCTGCCCAGCCATCTTCGTCACAACCGCACAGAGATCTCAATTCTTGCCCTTCAGCTGGACTGGACTGGGCGACGTGTCTACTTAGTAACTGGCTTTGAGACCTTGCGGGAGATAGATAGCTAGCGGAAGACCTGGTAAGATGAGGCCCAGCTCATTACTATCAGGTCAACCCAACATGGGAGAGACATCACATGGTACAGGAGAGTCACGCCCTGAGGTTCCCTTTTGCCGCACCACCCGGGCCTAACCACACATCCAAATCAACAGGTAGATGCTGTTCCAAAGACCAGACATACTGCCCCAGAGCCGATTTGTAACCTCTCGGTATTTGAACAAGCTCTCTTCTGTCCAGTCCCCGATACCAGGTTATACACCTGGCCTCCACCATACTTGCCAGAGTAGCCTATCTGCTGGCGTCCTGGCTTCAAATAGACTGCGGGTTCAAGCCACCAATCGCAACATTTGTACGAACCATGTGGCCCAAACAGTTGCATGGAACGGCTGACCCTGGATCTTGGAGCCTGTGGGCAGGGAATGCCTCCAGACAACGCCGCTGCTGTTGGCGGCTCAAAGTCTAGAGTCATCTTGCTATTGCACCAGGGGGACGACCTCGCCGTGGTCCTGGACAGGCTGACACTTATACCAAGCTTCTTTGCCCTTCAGTGGCCACAGATGGTCACGCGTGTAGCACCTTGTGTGTCCGCCATCATGTTCAGGGGATAAACACCTGGAGAGCAATTGCTTAGGTAGGTCTGCGAAATCCTCACCTGCAAAACATGGCCTTGACAAAAGGCCAGTAAAGTAGTCCAGGAATAGTTCCAGGAATGGCTTGCGCACGGATTCCACTGGCACGGACTGCTCCACACCTCTTGAAAATCAAGTCAAAACGACTCGGGCTGAGAGGGCGACCTCATGAATGATATTTGCATTCCGGATTCAGGAGTCGTGGTTGGAAGCTGAATGATACGAGGTAAAGATGGACAGGTCTGAGTGTGCCCCACACAAAAGGTCCGCTGGCGAGCATCACGCCAATGCAGATTTCCTCGTCCGGCAGACAGGGCTGAGCCTGGGGCGGAATGGTATAGCCACACTGCCGCAGTGTGGCTACTCGACATATCCCTTGGCCCTGAATTGCTGGGCGCCTGGGCCGATTCCCCACATTCGTTGATGGAAATAAGTATTGGTATAAAAGATGGCGTGTCTATACAAGAAGCGTGCTATTTACGAGTGCTCTGCCATCCCTCGCCCAACCGTCCACAGCTTGAGTCTTTGGATCACTGGATTGCATGCACAAGAGGGTTACCTGGGCGACATCGGCGTGTTGGTTCAGCGGTCAGATTCCTAGGAAACTGCTGTCCGGACTCATTTGCCTTGAAAAACCCAAGTGATACATCTAGCATCGTCCGAAGGCGGCTGCATGTCGACATCGGTGGCAGCAGGACACGAAGTACAAGCCACTGGAGTCAGCACAAGGCTGGGCGGATGCCGACCCCAGTGTATGAAATGCCAAGGCGTTGAGACCCCTGATCCTGCGAGCTCCACCTGCGCACAGCCCTTGCGGTATCCCAGGGCTCCACATACCCTGTTAGGCCAATCGCCAACGGTCTATCCCACGAGGCGCGCACAGGCGCGCTCAGCAATGGCCGGGAGAAGACACTTCCTAGTGGTCAGCGAACGACTCCGGGGGAGCGAGGACAAGACCCAAGAATGAAATCGGTTGCCAATGTCATTGATCAGGTGCCCACGCGGGTGAGTCGGCCTCGGGCTGCTGGCCCTGGTCATGGTGTAAAAGAAGAATTGTGCGCTCGAGGGCCTGTGGATCCAGCAATCTTGTCGTTGGTCTCGACTTGCGGCAAGCTTCAATGAAGATCAGATCCTCATTTGCCGTGCTGCGTCCAGATTCAGCTTTCAGCACCAAGATAAAAAAAAATAAAAAAATTCGCTTACCGCACCGCATCAGGGCGAAGCAGAAGAGGGAAGGCGGTTGCGAGCGTGGGGACCATCTCCCTGAGGCTGGTCTGGCTCGACAGGAGACGAGTTTGTTTGAAGGCTAGTCCCCCTGCCAAGGCTAAAGCATGATGGCCGAGTAAAGTTGCGGCTTGCTCGATCCTCCATCGTTTCCAGGCCCAAAATGTTCGGCCGCCATCATCGGCACTAGACAGTAAAAGCCAGTCCGGTTAGGTTCTGGTCTGACGCCTGGCCACGTGAATGGTTGCGCAACGTGGTGGCCGCCAATGGGAGCGAGATCCTGGCCAAGCGGCCCCTAATTTGCGATGACATGCTTGCGAAGCCTTCCCCAGGCATCTGATCCATCCACAGTCCTCTTGGAGCTTTGACACCCGTCGTTTGCCATCGAGATGCGTCCGACCCGCAATGGGACTGCGGATTTGCGCACGTGAGAGGTGGTAGCAGATGGCCCGTGGCCGTAATGCACAGTACTGTGTAGTAGCGCCGAGTGCTGAGGGCTAGCACTTTCTTAAGGTTCCAAAAATGCGTGACGAGGTAAAAACCTTGACGGCTTGGCCGTTGGCGAGATCCCTGCGCATGACATGATCTGCTGTCTGCTGTGGCAGCGCGATGTTGCTGCAGCCAGGGGGTAGAAACTGGCATGCCAGGTTATCCGATGAACTGCTTGCGGCGGCGTTGGTCCTGTCATGATGTGGCCAGGACCGCCCAAGCCGTGTGTTTCACGCCCTGGGTATGCGCGCGCCCGTGGGTTTGTGGGCAGCTGTTTGGGACGTCGAAGTTTACCAAGCTACTGCTGTGTAGACAGCCCACCGCCCCTTGCTGCTCTCACCTTATCTTCCTTCCCCTCGACGCCTCATCTCGCCCAAGACCCGCAAAGCACATGGCTGCTGATGGCAAGGCACACTCGAGTGCAGCATCGGGTCATTGCTGCAATCTCTGCCTCGAATCGCCAATTTCTCCCGCTGACACGTCTGCCTCCTGCACCACACTATCGGCCACGTTAATTTACACCACACCACACTACCGCGTCGCCCACCGAGACAAGCTCTAAGCTGGGCGCCGAGCAAGGTCCTGCACGCACATCTTGGTAGCGAGGACTAGCCAGGGGTCCCTGGCCACCAAGACCCGGCCGGTTGAACCTGGTCTGCTGGTCCAGCCCGCCCAGCCCGCCAGCCCGCGTCCGCTGTGTGGGACCAGCATCCCCAGCATCCCTCCATGGCCCATTTGCTTTTTCCGGCCTCCCACTTCGCGACATTTGTACCGTGCTCCGTCCACCGACCAGCTCCCTCTTGTCCTGACACTCCCCGCCCTCGCCGAGGACGCCCTGTCTGTGCTGCCACTGCACAACTCCAAGAAGGGCCAGCTACCACCGCCACGACAGAACTGAGCAGCACCACGCCTGATGCACCACGACTTGACAAATCGACACTGACCGGCACAGTCTCCACAAGCGCGAACACCCCCCCCCCGCGGGTACCGCATGTTCGTTGTTCTGTTGCGTTGTTCCAGCAACTCGCAGCCAACCGTACCTCGGAGTACCGTCATGATACCCTTGGCATGACCCCGTTTTCGTGACCCACAGCCCGACCGACCTGGAACCTCTGGCCCCCGGTCCTGGAAACCAGAAGAGAAATGATTGCACGCCAGACATTACGAGTCGGGGTCATCGTTGGCATTTGCATTGGTGCCCTTGGAGTCCTCTGTGTCGCCGCCGTTGTTCTGCGGGCCTGCTGCTGCACGGAACGGAACTCGAGACAAATGCCGCGCACAGCAACCTCGGAGGACTTGAAGGACGAGGCGTTCGAGATGAGGGAGGAGGTCCCGAGGACTCGGATCGGGCGAGTCTTCTCCAGGATCATCTCCAGGCGACGGAAACCTCGAGGCCAGGACTTCTACGAGCTTTCCAGGGACAGCTCCCACCCGGGAAGAGACTCGGTCAACAGACATCGTGCGTTCCACGGGTCGCACGCCGAATTGGACGGCACCGGGCTCAGTTCGGGCGCGGGGGCGAGGTATTGGCGGAACCAGAGCACGGACGGGTTGACGGCGTACCAGAGGGCGCTCCAGAAGCTGGACAGGGAGGCCATGGGACCGGCGCAAGCCCACGCGCCAGCAGCGAGAAACTCGATGCATGAGATCGGCTTCGAAGACAATGACTACCGGCCACAAGGACCATCACCACCTGCATCTGCGCCGTACGACCAAGCCCACTATAATTCGCTGCCGTCAATGCCCTCGCCGGCAACTCCTCGCTTTTCAACTAGGCCGAATCGCCGCTTCGATGTCCCCTCCCCAATAACCATCGCGCCCCAAAAGGCGTCAGCGTCGGTTGTGAAGAGCTCCACCAACGCCGACTCGTCCTTCATATCCTACTCACCATATCAGTATCACACGCCTCACACGGTCTCGCCCCTGCCAACCGCCGATGCTGGCCCGATTTCCAGACATGGGCCTCCGTCTTCATACTCATCCCAATCAAACCAATCGAGTCGAGCTTCGCAGTCTCCAGCGTCACTGTCATTGCGCCGCCCGGTGTCATCCATTAGCAGGAACAACTCAGGTGCCAAGCCGATTGAATCTCGCTCTCTGCCCCCGCCAACCCCGACATACCACCAAAGTCAACGGGCACCGATCGATACCGAGAACATAATATGTCTCGGCCCCATGCCCGACAACATGCAGTTCCCGTCGCCCTCAAATAATCATTTCAGGTCTCAGTCGCAGCAGAACCCTCGCTCGCCACCCATGCTCGTCATACCGAACGAACAGCACAGCTCACCCCCATCGCCGAACAGGCCAAGCAGCCCCAACAGCCCCGTCACCCAGGACCTGTTCCTGCACGATCAGAGCCCACTGGCGCCGTACCAGAGCCCGGTCAAGTCCGTCTTCACGCGCGAGCTCTCCCTGCGCTCGGACCGACCAGAGACCGATAGCTCGTACCGTGAGGCCGACCGCCGCGGGTCGACCGATAGCCTGGGCAGCAACTTCACCGTTGAGGAGGAGGCGCGCATCCAGGCCCAGATCGTCAAGAACCTGTCCATGCTCGGCCAAGAGCGAGTGGGCGGGGAGTTCGACATCGTGCACGTCCCTCAGCCCTCGCCCAGGAGGTACAGCTGGGAAGAGGTGTAATCGAGTGTTCACCAAGCGCCAGTGCAGCAATGCTCTGCTCCAGAGTTGGCCGCAGCCGGTATTGCCGGCCCGACAACGAACTTTTTTTAAATTTTTTTTAAAGTATATCAGTACGCCCATACGATGTTATAATTCCGGTCCGCTACAGACCTGTCAACCTTGAACAATTTCCTTGATGTCGACTATATGTATCAATATCTCTGGGCCATTTTCACAATTATCTCTGGCTGGAGGAGTAATGCCCTTTACTCCTATTTCTTTTGACAACCATAACACGCGATGGAGTTCGGGATTTGGGAAGTCGGGGGGAGGGGTTGATTTTCATTTTTTTTTCCCCCGGGTCAGAACAGGACAATGAGTGACATATATGTACGGTTATAAGGCCAAGAAAAGGCTTCGCGAGGCGTTATGGTTACGGGGATCGGCTCTGTTTTTGGGGGGTGTCACGGGTGGTGGCCTGAAATAGGTCGCGCAGTGCTGTTGGGTTTTCAGAAGGTAGGCAGACCGGCCCTACTGCTGCCAACGGACGTACAGACTGTCTGTGTCCAATAATGCACGGGGGCTGCAACGGGGGCTGTACGAGGGCGAAGAAACCGAGGAGCCATTGGACAATGTCAATGTAGAGGTAGCCATCAAAGCTCAATAAACGATAAACTTATCGAAAAGATGTTGCCTTCGTACGAGTTAGTAAGCTCAAGTACAGCCTCTTCCTTCATGACAGTCCAGGAACAGCCTAGTAAGGACATTGCGTACGCGGCGAAATTTTGCGAATCCATGGCTCCTTGCCACATAATCCAAGAAGCGTAGCATCTCATCGGTCTCAACGGCCGGCCAGGCTTCCCCGCTGCCATTGGACGCTTCAGCGTGAGTGTTCCACAGAGAAATGGCCAGGCATCATCCCGCGCGTGTCCGAGGCCCACTCTACCAGGTTTCCATCCATATTCCAACGGCCTGAAGAATTCTCTTCGCTTCCTGGTTGTTCTTCGCCTTGCCCCCCATGACCAGTGCATCCTCCAGCGCGCGGCGCACAGAAATCGGCATCCTGCCGGCATTTCCACAGATCACGAAGATTGGTGCTGCGTTGGATCGGTTGAGCACAGTGCATATATCATCTGCGTGTCGCCGGATCTGGTGCTGGATATACATCTTTCCACGGTCGTAATCGACGCTCTGGACCCACGGTGTATTCTCAGCGGTCATGGCCTCCGCAGCAGACGAAATTTCGGACTCGGACTTGATCGCATTCCGCTCCTTCTGGGAATAAGGGTCGAGGAAGGGCATGTCGGCTTCGGCAATGGGGTCCCTCGAGAAGGCCTCAAAGACCCGAAGGTTGTCGTGTGTTCCCCATTCGTAGCCATAATAGTAGTCGACTTCCCTGTTCCGCGCGCCAAAGAATAGCAGTGTTTGGCCCGCGCTGTTGTACAGGTTGCGCTCATGGATGAGGCTACGGATCGGGGCAATGCCGGTTCCGGTGCCAATGGCTATGAGCGGTCGCCCACTGTGCAACTCACCGCACGGTGGAGGATGGGGATTTCTGGTAAGCCCCACAGACAATTGCGTTCCCGGCTTCAGTGACTTCAGGTACCTTGAGCAAAGGCCCTAAGCAAGAGTTGTCAGAAACACTAGATGATCGAGAATGCAGGAGCCGATCTGGAAGGTCTTCGCCGCGAGGAAACATACCTGTCTAGGCTTGCGTATAATCGTCTTGTACTCAACCATCGCCGCGAGGATTTCAATATCATGATACTTGGCGTTAAGAGATTCATGATCCTCGCTATGATTTGCGATGCTGAAAGCCCTCCCACGAATCAGGGGGAATGTCTCCAGGGCGTAAACGATCGGTATCTTGACACCAGGAAAGTCTCGGAGCACCTCGAGAATTGTGCGCCGAGGGCGAGATGTGTAGTCGTAGAATTCCTGGCTGTTGGCCTCCGACGTGAGCTCCAACAGGCGCTCCTTCTCGCGCTCGTCCATGGTGTGGCGCCGCAAGTCTTTGAGGAAAGTACGGTTAGGAATCGCATTGAAGTCGATGTTGTGGATCAGTAGATCGCGCACGGTAGCGTTATTTGGTGGATGAAGGCTCCGGGGGCAGCGCAAGCCTCCAGGCTTGAAATTTTTCAGGTTCTTGTCAAGTGTAGTTGTGCTGTACTGCCAGATTATACGCACGTCTGCCTTGGTCTTCCACCCCATCAAATTGACCAACTCTTCCACGTCAGCAGGAAAGTTCTTCGGATAGATGGTAAGCGTGTCGCCGGGCATAAGAGGCGGCAGCGTATTATTGCTCCAAGGCGTTTTGTTGACGCGAATCCCGAGCATTCGTACGTCCTGCCAGTGGGTTTCAGGAGTAACACGGTGGTTGTGGCGCAATTCGGCTTGATAAGACTGGGGGTACGGGATCAATGTTGGGGGAGGCAGATCCTCTGCACGGTGCAGCTTCTCTTCGTTCCCCGTATGAAAAAGATCATACTTCCTAGGATAATCTTTCAGGATGTTGTCCTTGTCAGGATTGCGACGACCGCGGTCGGTGTTGGGCTTGCTGCCGAAGAGGTCGCCGCGAAAAGCTTCGCCAGAGGTATCGGATCGGCGAAGAGCCTCATCGTCACGTTCCTCCCTCTGGCTCTTGGGGTTGTCAACATGGCTGAGCGCGGCATGCTTTTCACGATTCGCCTCCCAGCGCTCTTGGTCCGACAAGGAATCCATCTCGGCGAACTCGATGGGGTACTTTGGCGGAAGAAGCACGTCGTCTGGGATTGGGTTGACGCCCGGTGGGAGTGGGAACTCGGCAGAAAGACGGGCCTTTAGGCCTTCAAACCAGGGCAAGTAAATGCTGTCGATGCTGTGATCAAGTCAGAATCGAAAGGCCAAGGCAGGAACAGTCGGCCGTTGCTGTCTGCGTCGGAGTGTAGGCTTTCTGCCCGAGGACGGCGAGCTTCGCAAAGACAAAGATCAAAGATATAATGGGAGAAGCACCAAAAGATGCAGCGGGTTTGGTGCTCACCCGTTGTCGTGCCTTTCATCGCCTTCTCCAGCGGGGCAGAATTCAGCGGCGCCTAGTTGCAGGAGCCGTTTGTGCAGCTTCCTCGCAGCCCAGTTGAACCTGTGGCCCGTTAGTCAGCCAAGCCAGCCTGAGGGACGAGGCAGGTTTGGGCCTCACTTTTGATAGGAACTGTCACCAAGGCCAAAACTGGTAAACCTGACGTGGCTCAGACAGTCCGGTGGTAGCTTCTTCCGCAAAATGCTCTTCCAAAAAGCAGTGGCGTTGGCCGGTATGTCTCCCTGTCCAGTCGTCGAAGTGACAAAAATCGCAAGGGAACACTGAGCTAGTTCTTTCTAGATAGACGCTGTCAACCATCCGCCTTCACTCGTTTTGGCGCCACTCTGGCGTGGTGTGCTGTGGTGTGCTGTGGTGTTGGTCGAGCTTACCAGCGGCACATCGTCCATCTCCTCCACCTGCGTCTGAAAGCGCAGCCCCTCTGCTGCTCTACCAATCTCCTGGGCCATCTCCTGGCTCTTGCCAGTCTCTGTGCCATACAGGACAAGCAGCGACCTGTTCTCTGCAACTTCCCTAGTTGTGCCATTCGTCCTCTCTTCTGCCTCCATGGCTAACAGCGACCCGGATCACCGAGGGCACGGACGGGACGACCCTTCCCAACGACTCTGCCTGTGCCTCCACGAACCGGCCCTGTTGTAACTTGTCCACGGCTGGAACGCCCCTTGGCCTATATGCCTTCCCACCTTGGGCCTGCAAAGCTTGAAGAGATGTGCGAAGGAGTGAAGTTGAGTCACATAAGAAGCGACGACCCGAGGCCAGTGGCTTAGATGTTGGTTTGGTGCTCGTCGCTGGAGTTTATGCTTGTCGATGCTCTAAGGTTCTGGGGGAAATTCCAGGTGAATGATTTTGAAGATTAAAAACGCATGGCTTGACTCCGATATATTGGACGACGTCGATGACAAGGCTGAGTGACAGAAGTATCCCCGCATACGTCACTCTACCGGGAGGTACATCAGGTAAATTCTGCAGGGAACCCAGCCAGCGTAGTCCATTGTAGACAGTAGCGGCAAAAACATCACACGGCAACAAAGCCGAGGTCGGACGCTGAGTCAACCAGGTCACCACTCCCACCTTCAGCCTTGGCCCTCTGGACTCTGGATGTTTGAGGAATACAAGAGAAAATTCGAGGGCAATTGCGGTGCGGTGGGAACAGCCAAAGTCGCCGGCTGTGAGAGTTGCAAAGGCTTGATTGCGTTATTCCATTGGTTTCGAAGAATTGAGCAAGGTTGCGACGTCACAGCCGCGACTCTGTCCCCCAGAATTCATTCTGGGGCCTTTGGCTCGTGTGCGAGCCCACGCTTAAGCTCTCAAAACCTGCGCTACGAGTCTGGTTCTACGAGGCTTGCTTTGTGAAGATTCAGGTGAGCACCTGCATGCTGGTCTATGGCAGCAACCAACCTTGTTGAGAACATAGACTGCAACAATGCCCAGCCACCAGCCCGATGTAAGCACAGCAGTTGACAAGCTACATGCACTCGTTGATGAGGAGGTACGGTCAAGGGGCGCGATCCCCTTTCCTCTGATCACATTGATTCGTAAGACAGATAGGTGGATGGCGCAGTGAGAAGTAGATATCAACAGCGTTGTGGCGGTGCACAGCAACCAACGAAGCCACACGGAAGGGAGGCATCATCAAATGGAGCTGTCTGCCAACCAACCACCCGGTCCAGGTGCCGGGTCAGGGTGCCTTCTAGAACCAGGCTCGAGGCTGAAGGCTCCATTTGCCGCCGACGGCGCGGAAGCCTTGTGGATGCAATGCCACATCGAGTGGGTACCTGTGCATCTCTCTGATCCCATGTTGCAACTTGCGACAGTCCTCCAGGTTTAGCAAAGACCCATCGTGCCATTGTGGCTATTGGTGTACTTGGGACAGTCGAACAAGCGACGGACATGGAATTTTGTGAACCAGAATCTGTGCTGTGTCAGGCGTCTTTGGGCCGGGGAGGCAGGGAGGTGGATGGAGCCTGGCAACAACAACTGTTGGTGCTTGACACCGCCACTGAGCCATGTCTCAGTCTGCAATCAAGAAGATGCAGATGCAGATGCCGAGAACGAGCGTGTTCGATCCTGAGAGGAAGGCTGTTGGCATGAAAAAGACCCTGGCATCGCTAGTTCCCTAGCGGATAGTACATGCAGAATATCAAAAGTGGCTGTCCAACCCAGACGGACAGGGGAGGGAGGACGTGACCAGGTTAGAGGTGAAGGCGTGAGAGTCTGTGATTGTGGTCAAAGTTGGGGTCTCGTGCACCCAGGCGGAGGCCCTGTATAACCTGTGCAAACAAAAGATGCAATGACAGACTGGGTTCCCCCCCTGCTGGTTCATTCGCCTGCCCGTCTGGACTCTGGGCTCTGGGCTCTGCAGGTAACCTACAATACGTCCTGCACTACATATTGTTGACCCACATCATCGCTGGAGTCACATCATTTAATGAATACTTAAGCAGCGACCTCAACTTTGTGTCCTTCTCTGACACCATCAACCAAGGCCAACAATTCCGTAGTCCACCTGCTTGTAAGTAACCTCCAGCCTGGCCCTTCGCGCCCTCCCTAGATAACTGGTCTCCAATCGATGGGTCCTCCCCTATAAAAGTGGCAGGCACCGCCCAAGTTGAGCTTTCCCTCACACGAGCCAATCAGGTCACGGCACGGTACAGAAGCATAGCCAAGCAGCAAGTACAGCAAGCACACAGCAAGCACAGCAAGCACAGCAAGCACAGCAAGCACAGGTACGTCGCAGGCATTTGATGCGCCACACTTTCCCGCGTTGGACCTGGCTCCCCCCCCTTCCCCCTCCCTTCTCCCTCACCCCTGCCCGCAACCAGCACCAGGGGCCGCTGGCGCTGCAACTGCAGGCACCTAGACTGGCAGGCGAGCCCCAAAAAAATTATTTGACCAGCGCGACAACAAAGGGCTCCAAATCGCAACGTCGACCTCCCTCTTCTCACCTCCTCCCTCCATCTTCACTCCCAACACCAAAGATCGATCACAGCAACGCTCACCCCACCGTCAAGCCTCCCTCCCCCCACAAGTCATCTAGGGCACTAAGCTACCCTTTTCCTCCCCCTCCTATTGAGAACAGAGTTCAATCCTTTGCACCTGTCAAGTACCTGCACGTCGTCGAGAACCTCGCAACTAATTCTACTTGCCGGTCCGCCACAAGCAACAGCTCAGCTCAGCTCAGCTTGATTCCAGCACAACTCTCCATCCTGACTAACACCACCCAGACCCGACAAGATCACCCACCCGTCAATCACCCAGATCAACCAACCAAAATGTCTGCCCCCCAGGAGAACAAGACCGCTGACGCCGCCGTCAACGACGTGACTGCCGCTCTGTCCAACACTGCCATTACTGAGAAGCCAGCCGATGCCAACCCCCCCAGCCCTGCTGAGGGTTGTCGCCTCTACATCGGAAACCTGGCCTACGCGACAACCGAGGAGGGGTTGAAGGAGTTCTTCAAGGGCTACCTTGTGTGAGTCACCATCCTGTCGTGCTCTCCGAGCCCGCCAGCATCTGCTATTGTGCCGCCGTGGCGGGCTTCGCACAGTGCCGTACTGTTGCCGTCACCTCGACACCCCAGGGCTAAAGATCCGTGCATGGGTAACTAACCTCGTTGCCTCTTAGCGAGGGAGTCACTATCCCCAAGAACCCAAGAACCGAGCGCTCTGTCGGCTACGCCTTTGTCGACCTCTCCACTCCCACCGAGGCCGAGCGAGCCATTGCTGAGCTCTCTGGCAAAGAGATCTTGGAACGCAAGGTCTCTGTCCAGCTTGCTCGCAAGCCCGAGGCCAACGCCGAGAAGACGGATGCCAACGGAGAGGGTGAGGGTAACCGCCGCCGCCAGTCCACCCGCGGACGTGGCCGTGGTGCCCGCGCTCGTGGCGGACGGGCCGGCCGTGAGGGCAAGGTAAGATGCCGCTCCATCAGGCTGATCTCTTGAATATGACGAGAAGCTTACGCAATATTTTGCAGGACAAGAAGGAGGAAGGCGATGAGGGCGCCGCTGCCGCCCCCGCCGATGCCGCAGCAGACACTGAGGTTCAACCTTTGCAAGACATCACCAACAAGACCAACAACACTGACCCAGATGGCAAGACTAAGACTCAGGCTGCTCGCCCTGCACGTGAGCGGCGCGAACGCGGCCCCCCGGCCGATGGCATCCCCTCCAAGACCAAGGTCATGGTGGCTAACCTGCCCTACGACCTGACCGAGGAGAAGGTATGAGAGAACCTCGGATGGAGCGTGAGCTTTGTATGCTGACTCGGATCTTCTCTGTAGCTCAAGGAGCTCTTCAGCGCCTATCAGCCTTCTTCTGCCAAGATTGCGCTGCGACCCATCCCCCGCTTCATGATCAAGAAGCTCCAGGCACGTGGTGAGGCCCGCAAGGGTCGTGGTTTCGGTTTCGTCACACTGGCGTCGGAGGAGCTTCAGCAGAAGGCCGTCAACGAGATGAACGGCAAGGAGATCGAGGGACGAGAAATTGCTGTCAAGGTCGCTATTGACAGCCCCGACAAGACCGACGAGGAGGCCAACGCTCCTACCGCTGAGGGCGAGAACGGCGCCGAGCAGGCTGCTGCCCCGGCTGCTACCCAAGCGGCTGCCCCCGCTGCTGCTTAAATGCAGCGCGCGGAAGAAATCCCCGACAAAATCGCCCGACTGGATCATCGACTAAGCAGCAAACACGCGGGCTGTGATTTTGGAACCATCATCTTAGTCTTATCCTGGCGCTTCAGCAAGGCAGATGAATTATACTATGATTCAGCGTGCGGGAAGATGAGTATGGCTGGCTTGAAGTTGTGTGAATGGGGCGGGATGGTCTTCGGCGTCCGAGGGGGATTGAGATTGTGATATGGGCAGCAGAAGAACCTTGATCGCCTCTTTTCGCATGCATGCATTGCGCAGCTTAATTTCCATGAAGCATCTCATGACCCGTTCGCATCTCTGTATTGATACACCAATTCTCTCCTATTCTTCCCGGCCTGTACATTAGTCGCACCCGGAGAATGGGGTTGATGGGAACGGGAAAAGTTCATGCGGGAGGAATTGAATGAATGACCGTTGATGATTTTCAAAAGGTTCTCACCCCCAGCCTGTTGAAAACGCGACCATAGAGCAGCGACCAGCTCCTCACACTAGGTACTCGTGTGCCGCCACCTCGTTCATGTGATGAACGTAGGCCCTGCAGCTGTTTTGCCCCAAGACCCTTCCTGTGGGCGAGCTCTGGTAAGATGGATGGAAGTCTTTGAGGGACGCTTTCAAGATCCCATAGAATACCCCACGGTGACGTTAGTTCTCCATGTGTGGGCGCACATTTGATTTTATCACCATGCGAGTACATGCACAAAGTAAGGTATATCGTCTGAGACCACCGTCCCCAGCCCTGTCACCTGTGCCCAGCTAAACCAGCATTGGGATCCCTGCGAGCTGTAGTGTCCTTTTCTCTCCAAGTCAGCTATCGGGCTGGGAGAAGGCCATTGGCTGCCAGCAGGAATTAACCCCACACTCCCTGTGCATATCGTCCCCCAAGACCCCATTTGCCCATCACCTCTAATAAATGCTCAAACGAAATCGCAACAGCCGCGACGGAAGTACGAATTCAGGCGCAGAGGAGCAATCTCAACAGGTAGATTTGCCCGCATCGATCCGCAGTCAACAAGCCCCTCCCTAGCTTTTTTTGCTTTCCGCCTTTATCGACCTTTGTTCCCTGTCAGATCCAGTGAGTAGAGCCGCGCGAGCCACACGAGCCACACGAGCCACAAGTTTCATTCTCGAGAAGCTACTTGTTTGGGGAGTCTTGCGAAAACAGGAGCACCAACAGTTTGCCCAACATGGCTTCAAAAGCCATGTGGGAGGTGGACCCAGAGACCCGTTCCAAGGTATGCTGCTGCAGCTGAGAAGAAAGGGACAGCGGCCCTCGTACCGTACCGACCTGCCGGCCTGCTGGCCCTGCTCGACTCTACCTCCTCTTGCGCGGCTGGTTCGCTGACGTGGCCTTGTTCAACAGCTTCTCGCCATCCAAAAAGAGTCCGGAAACTCCCTGTGCTGCGACTGCAATGCGCCCTCTCCTCAATGGGCGTCACCGAAGTTTGGCATCTTCATATGCCTGTCGTGCGCGGGCGTCCACCGCGGACTGGGTGTACACATCAGCTTCGTCCGATCCATCTCAATGGACGCATTCAAGCAGACCGAGATCGAACGGATGAGACTGGGTGGAAATGATAACTGGAAGAGCTTCTTCGACAAACACGAGGCTACCAAGATGACGGGCATGAGCTGGGATGACGCCACCATTGCCGAGCGATATAGCGGCGAGGTCGGCGAGGAATGGAAGGAGAGGCTGAGCGCCAAGGTGGAGGGAAGGGAGTATGTGCCAGGCGAGCGAAAGCCAGCATCGGCGAAGACCAACACCGGCAGCGCTTCAAGGTCTGGGACGCCCCTGAGCGGCACGGCAAACAACAGCAGCAGCAGCACTGGCAGGCCGGAAAGCCCCAGCACGAGCGGTGGCAAGCTCAAGGTGGACGACAAATACTTTGAAGGCCTTGGAGCTGCAAACGCGGCGAGGCCAGACAACCTGCCACCCAGCCAGGGAGGAAAATACGCTGGATTTGGGAATACGCCGGCGCCGGCAAGCCAAGAGGACGGCCTGCCGAAATTTGACGAGTTGCAGAAGGATCCATTGGCGGCGCTGGGTAAGGGCTTCGGCTGGTTCACATCTACGGTGACGAAGACAGCAACTTCAGTGAACAAGGACTTCATACAGCCTACGGCGAAGCAGGTACGTTGTCCCACGCTCAGGGCATGATCCTGCAGCTGCTTCATATGTGTCTGCAGATGCTAACGTAGCACACAGGTTGGCCAATCAGACTTCGCGGCCCAGGCAAAGGTCTTTGGCGGTCGAATCGGCCAGTCGGTCCAGCAAGGTGCCAAGAGCGCGTCTGAAAACTTCAACAAATTCGTGGAGGGTCAAGAGTCAAGCCAGGGTGCGTCGCGCAACGCACCCCTGGACGAGAGCAAGAAGTCGTTCTGGGACGATTTTGCCTCGCTGGGCGACCAGCGAAAGCCGCAGAGCAGCTCGATTGGAACGTCTGCGATGGGCAAGGGTAACAGCAGCACGGCGAGGGCACCTGCGCCTAAGAAAGACGAGTGGGACGACTGGTGATGAGGTCCGGGAGATGAGGCGAGCGGACTCGGATTCTTGAGGTATTGATTTAAGGCGTCCCCTACATTAGCTACCACTTTCTGTATAACCGAGGGTTTTGTTTCCCTTAACTTCTTTTCTCACCATCAGGCGAGGTGTGCTGGGCGGGTGGATAAATAAATGTTATATCTTTCTAGACTATAGCCTGGCCGAGGAGAGGATGGGGACCGGGTGCTGGACGGGAGGATGTTGTCACCCAAAAGCATGTGACAACGGATCCTGACCTGACTGCGTGGGTGCGTGGGTGCGTGGGTGCGTGGGTATTGTGGTGGTACTGTATGTAGACTCTGGCTCCGATAACCGTGCAGGGTGCGCTGCAGTGCAGGCAGGACTGAGTGCGGGTCCGCCGAGACCGCTACTAACCGGCGCAGCTCCGATGCGGCTTTGAACATGTCCCTCGGATGTAATGACGCTGCGTTCGGCTTCTCCTCGACCTTTGCTCTCACTACGCTCTGCCACTGCTACAGTCCGTCGCCAGCATGTCTGCCCTACGTATACTTGTCCCGGTCAAGCGGGTAATTGACTATGCTGTGAGTGTGATCTTCAATTGATTGCGCAACTCAAACCCCGCCTCGCGCGCCTCACATCACGCTCCCGTCACCAAAACTAACCCGGCTGCTCTCCTCTCCCAGGTCAAACCCCGCGTCAACAAGGCCCAGACGGGCGTCGAGACCGCTGGCGTCAAACACAGCATGAACCCGTTCGATGAGCTCTCGGTCGAGGAGTCAGTGCGCATCCGCGAGAAGAAGTCGGCGCCGGGCGGGGTCGAGGACATCTGCGTCATCAGCGCGGGGCCGCCCAAGGCACAGGACGTGCTGCGGACGGCGATGGCGATGGGCGCCGACCGGGCGATCCACGTGGACGTCAAAGAGGGCGAGGACCTGGAGCCGCTGACGGTGGCGAAGCTGCTGAGGAAGGCGGTCGAGGCGGAGAAGAGCAACCTGGTCATCCTGGGCAAGCAGAGCATCGACGACGACGCCAACCAGACGGGCCAGATGCTGGCAGGCCTGCTGGGCTGGCCGCAGGCGACGCAGGCGAGCAACGTCACGTTCGGCGAGGGCGACTCGGTGAGCGTGACCAAGGAGGTGGACGGCGGCGTCGAGACGGTCAAGGCGAAGCTGCCCATGGTGGTGACGACGGACCTGCGGCTCAACGAGCCCCGGTACGCCAGCCTGCCCAACATCATGAAGGCCAAGAAGAAGAAGCTGGAGAAGAAGACGCTGGCCGACTTTGGTATCACGAACGAGCGGAGGCTGAAGGTCTTGAAGGTCACAGGCATGTTGAATCCGCGCAGCTGGGTGATTCTTGTCCCCGCAAGACACGTGCTAACATTACTGCAGAGCCGGCGCCGAGGCAGGGAGGCGGCAAGGTCGAGGATGTGGACGGCCTCGTCTCAAAGCTCAAGGAGTTGGGCGCCATCTGAGAGTGACACTGTCGACAATGGCAAACTTTGTACAAGCCCCGACTTCTAGACAACTCATGGGGTCACAATGGGGAGCATACTAATATAGATGGTGGCGGCGGATGGAGTCTTCGTCGCATATACATGAGGCTAGAAGTTGGCATCGATCGTTTCCGGATACCCGCATGTGATTTCTACACATTGGGGCCACAAAGCAGCCTCGAGGCCCAGGTTTCGTTGGTGGGGGGGGGGGGAGGGTTCTTCTTCAAAATTGCGTGTGAGCTGTCTGACTGTGTGCTTCAGTTGTGTCCATTGGGCAGCATCCCCACGGTTTCCTGAAGGTATAGACGCACGACAGCTTCAAGAGCTCACATGGTAGAAGCCCTACTGGAGTCTGTTAGGGCTTGCATAACCCCGGCACATCTCCGTGTCCTGTCAACAAACCAAATCTACACTCTCACAGTCTACTGGCGCAATGAGATGTCTCGAGTGAGGCATCCACTGAGTGTGACTTGAAAACCTACCCGTCTCCTTCATGTCGTTCGCCAATATTACCGCTGTTGTAAGTCACCACTCTGGATGATTTTTCGCCATGGATAGCCTGTAGTGTGACGGGCGGTCCAGTTGAGTGGTGGGCAATGGCGGATAACATCGCCGAGTCGCAGCCGTCAGTGGTAGATAGAGTGGCACCCGATTTTGGCATCCGATTTTGAGCCCAGCGAGTACGCATTAGACGCAATCTTTGCGAGGTTTTGCTCCGGCGAATATGAGGGGACGACAACAACACATCACGTGCATTGTCAAAACTAAGACAGCTACATGCTCAAAAATCTATAAACGTCATTTTGGCGCCCCTGTAGCTTACTTGCCTTCTTACCGGTTGCCCTTGGGAGAGTCTATGCCACAGGAGGTCATCCCACAGGAGGTTGTCCTGTAGACGGTGGGAGGTTACCCAGGGTGGTTCACTATGGAGGGAGGGGGCACCTTCAGGGAGAGAAAAGACGGTAGAGATGGCCAGATAAGCGCCAGGGGCAAGGGCCCCTCGTGCATGCGCAAAAAAAGAGCTCCCCGCGATCGATATCGGAGGGGATGGGTCCTCTCTTCAGCCCCACCGTGCTCAGATCCAGGGGAATGACGTGCCCCCCAAACTGGCTAGAACCAGAACAAAAGGCTGAAGGCCCAGCTCTGCCCAATGGCGATCGGCAAATTCTGCTTATCCGGACGCGGAACGCCAAAATTATACTCACTTCTGATTCACAAATTAACTTGACTGACTCCCGTCCCCATCCTCCTCCCACAAAACCAGACTCGACGCTCTTGACAGCCAAACCAAACCAAATCCTCGCCCAACCGAAGCAGACATCCTGGACTCCTCGCACCGCTGGAACTTTTCTCATAAACCCTTCATCGCCTCCCAAACAACAGCCCTTATGAACGGGCGCCCATCGGAGTTCACCTCTCAGGTAAGCCATGCCCGATTGCACAGCCCAAACCCTTCTCTGAATCCTGTCACGCCTGGCGCGTCTCCCGGCCTCGCGCAGCCGACCGCGGCTGCCAAATGCGATGACCGTCTCATCGTGTCGACCTCCTCGAGGGCCGCGCTGGCCGCCGGTGCACTCGTCAGGAACCGTCCAAGGCTAACATGACTCTTCCCGCAGGACTATCTCTCAGGTTTGTTGCTCTGCCTCGCACATGTGTTTGACTCACCGCCCTCCCATGCTGACTCCGCGCGCGCCCCAGACCATCTCTGGAGGTCCCTCCAAGCTTAAGAGGCACCCTACCTAGCTGCTGTGATATCTACCGTATAACCCCCTGCTACCATGTTCTCTCGCGTTTTCACTGCTGCCTCCAAGCCCTCGGCCGCCGGTGCCGCAGGCATGGCGTCTCGGCTCCGGCCCATGGCCGGCCAGGCTCGACACTTGAGCAAGCAGGCCTTCGATGGCAGCAAGGGCAGAGCGATGCCCGCTTCCAGGCCCCGGGCTACTGCTCCTGTGGACAACCTTGATGCCACATTCACTATCCGGGTACGCAGGCCTCTGCCCAGTTGTGTCTCCTAGGGCTGTGCTGACTCCCGAGGTAGGACGGCCCTGTGTTCCACGGATCGGCCTTCGGTGCCAACTCAAACATCTCAGGCGAGGCCGTCTTCACCACCTCTCTGGTCGGCTACCCTGAGTCCATGACCGATCCCTCCTACCGTGGCCAGATCCTGGTCTTCACCCAGCCTCTGATCGGCAATTATGGTGTCCCGTCCAATGTCCGAGACGAGTTCAAACTCTTGAAGTACTTCGAGTCCCCCCACATCCAGTGTGCTGGAATCGTCGTGTCCGACGTTGCAAAGAAGTACAGCCACTGGACCGCTGTGGAAAGCTTGGCCGACTGGTGTGCGCGTGAGGGCGTCCCTGCCATCTCTGGTGTCGACACTCGTGCCATCGTCACCTACCTCCGAGAGCAGGGTTCCTCGCTGGCTAGGATCTCCATTGGTGACGAGTACGATGCCGACGAGGACGAGAGTTTCATGGACCCGGCCCAGATCAACCTCGTCAAGAAAGTGAGCACCAAGGCCCCTTTCGTCGTGTCTGCCCCCAACGCGACCTTCCACGTTGCCTTGATCGACTGCGGCGTCAAGGAGAACATCCTGCGCAGCCTTATCAGCCGGGGAGCAGCCGTGACGGTGCTGCCTTATGACTTCCCCGTCCACAAGGTCGCTGCGGACTTTGACGGTGTCTTCATCTCCAACGGCCCTGGTGACCCTACTCACTGCCAGGACACCATTTACAACCTGGCCCGCCTGATCGAGACCTCGCCTGTGCCCATCATGGGCATCTGCCTCGGCCACCAGCTTCTGGCCCTGGCAACCGGCGCTCGCACCATCAAGATGAAGTACGGCAACCGTGCCCACAACATCCCCGCTCTGGACTTGACGACTGGCCAGTGCCACATCACCAGCCAGAACCACGGTTATGCTGTTGACGCCGGCACCTTGCACCCTGAATTCAAGGAGTACTTCGTCAACCTCAACGATGGAAGCAACGAGGGTATGATGCACAAGACCAGGCCCATCTTCTCGACCCAGTTCCACCCCGAGGCCAAGGGCGGTCCCATGGACAGCTCCTACCTGTTCGACAGGTACCTCCAGGATGTGCACATGTTCAAGAACAGCCAGAACGTGTACAAGGACAATAGGCCCTCGCAGCTCATGCTGGACCTCCTGTCAAAGGAGCGCGTTGGAGTGTAAGTGAAACCCCCACGGTATCCCCTCGATAGCCCTCCGCAGGCATGGGAACTCCCGCTCTCTCACTCTTGGTGGTCTTAAAAGGAAGAGTCACTAACATTGAACTTTCAAAGTGAGCCTACCCCTCTGGCGACTGCTCAGGCCTAAGTGCGATGATGATTCCTGTTTCTTGTTCGAGCGGTTGTCATGGAGGAATGCGTCTACGGCGGTATTTCTGCTTAATGGTTTTAAAAAGAGAGTGCTCCAGGCTCCTGATGAAGGAAACCAAGATTGTGCCTTGACATTGGCTGAGTGACGTTTTGAGGGCCTGGGGTATGTCCCCTCGTTTTGAAGTGTGCGAGCCATCATTCATGCTTCCACCGAAGATCCCGTTCAACGTGATTCCGCCCTTGCTCGCGGTTGTGTTGTGCCAATTTGCTCGAGGCCATATATAGGTAGGGTTGGCCTGCGTAGTGCTAGAGAGATCTCGCCTGAGAGAATGGTCGAAGATGGAGTTCCATTGTTTAAGAACGAGACAAGCAGTCTTTTACCTGCCATCACCTGCGGAATACCGCGCTGAGCCGCTAGCATCGCAGACTGACGGGGGGGCACGCGCGCCGTGGAGGGAGACGGCATGCGGCTTATGACATTGGCCTATGTACTGTACAGACGAGATGGACCTAGCAGAATCTCGCCAGGGAACACTGCAGCACGTTGCAGGCATCTATGTATATTGCAAATATAACCGTCACGACGGGCACCTGACCTTGATGAAACCTGCCTCTTAGAGTGGATTATGTACATGAACTGGGGGATTTTACTTAACAAGTGAACATGAGGTGGAATCACACCATCAGACAGCCGTGAAGGCGTGACAGACTCTCGGCCGGCCCCGCCAAGGCCCTCCGGCCCAATCCATGCATAGCTGACCCGGGTGCCGATATTCACCTCCGACTGCACTGCCCTGATAGCGAGTCCCCGCACCACTTACCTCCTTTCATCCTTTCAATCCACTTAGGAAAGCATAGGGAATCCACAATGGCAACAACAACTGAGACCGAACCCAGCCCGTCTTATAAACTGGAGCTCATGACGGCTTATGGGCCCGTCTACCGAGACGTGCTGAGGACGGCCCCACGGGATTGCGACCCGTCCGAGGTCCCGGTCATCGACCTGTCCGGCATCTACGGCGACTTCGAGTCCCGCAAGGCCCTCGCTGCGGTCGTGCGCGAGGCCGCCGAGAACACTGGGTTTTTCTACGTCAAGAACGCCGGCATCCCAAAGGAGGTGGTGGATGCCGCCTACGGCCAGGCCCGGAACTTGTTTGCGCAGCCGGAGGAAGTGAAGCGCGGTGTGTCGACGGCGCACTCAAAGTGGTTCAACGGGTGGACCGAGAAGCACGGGAGCCACCTCTCACCGTCCGAGACGCGCGACTGCCGCGAGGGCTTCGGATGGTAGGCATCTTTTTGAATACAATCTTTGCCCCTTCTTCAAGAACAAACATACCCCATCTCTAGCCCACACAACAGAGGCTTTACGGGCTGCAGGTTTTGAACCAGGCCATGGCCACCCACCCTTGTGGCTCACTCCTCACAGTACTGACAGCTGACTCTGGATGCTGTAGGCGCTACGACCCCAAGTATGACCCAGACCCCAAGGACCCGGGTGCTGTTCCTGAGGATATCAAGCCGTGGATCAGGGGGGAGGACTTTGTGTGGGAGGGGACTAGCCACATCCCCGGCTTCAAAAGGGACATGATTGCGTACTGGCAGGAGTGCCTAAAGCTCGCCCGCCGCATGATCAGGGTCTTTGCCCTCGCCCTGGACCTGCCTGAGACGCACTTCGATGGCGTGGTGGGGTATCCCGGCGCCGACGGGGTGCTCAACTACTGTAGGTTACCCAACCCGCCGGTTCCCCAGGTCAGAGGGGGTGCTCCCGACCAGGACTGACGGAACCAGACCCCAAGAACGAGGGCGCGGCCGATGCCTCCGTCGACGTCGGCCTGGGTGCACACACAGACCTCCAGTCCTTTACTTTGCTCTGGCAAGACTCGGTAGGGGGCCTGCAGGTGTTGACGAAGGAGGGCCAGTGGATCAAGGTGCCGCCCATCGCGGACACGTTCGTGGTGAACATTGGCGACTTCCTGGCGAGGCTGTCCAACGACCGCTTCACGTCGACGGTGCACCGGGTCTACAACCGCGCGCCCGTCGACAGGTACTCTATGCCGTTCTTCTTCGGCTTCAACTTTAATGAGATTTGCGGCGTGCTCCCGACGTGCACGAGCGAGGAGAACCCTGCAAAATATGAGCCCATCACCTGTGGGGAGGTAAGCCGTGCCCACCAACCTTGGTTGCGGTGTCCCTAGCTGACTTTCGGTGATCACCAGTGGTGCCAGTTGAGGTTTGAGAAGGGGAGCAGGACGAAGAGGCCGGCCTACTGAGATGGTTTAGAATGCAAACTCCAAAATATGTGGGTATGCCCGTAAAGGACTACACTGGCTTTCCGAGAGACACACTGCCCATTATTCAATGATGCTCGCTGTAGAGCCAGCTCACTCGTCGTATACCTTTGGCCCGTCCGCCAGCACAGTGAGAGATATTGGATCCAAAGGCTTGGGCGGCCTGTTTCAAGGGTTTAACACCCGAGTTCCTTGGCCCTCACGTTTATCCAATTGTGAGGTTCTTTTGGTCAAGACAAGTGGCTTCAGGGAAGTTTCATATGCAACACAGGCTGGTTTTGGCAGCCAGGGGTGGCCTGGGCGGGCACCAGGGGCCCGCACCCTGCGTCAGATGCCCAGCAAGCCCGGCTACCCACCTACCTGGGTACCTACTGTGCACATGCGCGCGACTCCCAACCACTTAACCAAGCACGGCCACCGTCCCCTTGGCTCAAGGATCGATCCAGCCCCGTGCAGTAGAACTGTCCACCACACAAAGACGCACAGAGACAAACTGCATTTTCCCTCAACACGCCTCCAACCTCAATCCCAGCGGCTTCCCAACCTACTGCATCGCTTGACAACCCGCGACCGTCAGGATGGACTTCTCAGACAGCTTGTGAGTGCGACTCGACCCGATCCCGCGCGCCGCAGGGAAAAAAAGCTCAGAGCTGGAAGCTCGCTCAGCCTCCAGCTCTCCCAGCTTCCAGCTTCCAGCTCTGCCCAGCTCCGCCCGGCAGGGCCACCAGCTTGTCCGTCGTTGCGCCACTGGAGGTCCACAAGGCTAACATGTCGCCCTGTGTCGCAGCCGCATCGTCAACCTGGTGGTTGCCGTCATCATGATCCTCGGCGGCATCTCCCAGTTCTTCCCGCTCGGCTTGTACGTATCTCTTATCTACCGTTGCGCTGCGCTGCGCTGCGCTGCCAACCTCCGGCCCTCTTGCCCGCTCAGCCGTGACGCCCCGTCCCGGCCACGGCCCTCGATGAACGAGTCTGTGCCTGGGCAGGGGCGCTACGTGTTTCCCTACGACTTTGACACGCGCGGGTCACGGTGCTGACCTTCCTTCTCTCGGCAGCCAGTCCATCATTGTTGGGTGCTATGTCATGATCTTCGGTGTCGGTAAGCATCATCCTCCTCCTAGATAGCCCCCATTCCGCAACTCTCGCTCTTTGACTAACGGCGGCCCCTTCCCCAAAAAAAACAGCCACCGGCCTCCTCGAGTTCCAGATCCCACCCCAGGTCTCGCGCTACGCGTCCTTCCTCTTCAGCTTCATCGGCCGCGGCGCCTTCTACATCTTTGTCGGCTCCATCCTGCTGGACGGCCACGTCCTGCGCATAATCGCGGGTTCCATCGTCGGCCTCATCGGCGTCTGCTACGCCGTCCTGGAGTTCATCCCCTCCATCGAGCCCCCCGCCAACATGAGGGAGGCCGACGCCGGCTGGGGCGCCGAGCAGGTATAGAGGACGGGGCTGACGTGGCCCGGAAAAGCCCACCACCACAACTCCCCCGGAACGCCAGCTGGTGGGGGGCCCGGGGTCTTTGCAGCTCCTCTCAACTCGCTAGCTATGACTGGCGCGCGTCGGTGGCTGGGTGTTGCGGAGGGCGAAGCCTTCGCAACGGGCCGCCGGGGGGGGGGGGCCGCGACTGTCCCGGCGTCTCTTTTGGGAGGGATCCGGGTCGGGCTGACGACTTGCGACGATTGTGTATGTGCGACTTTTCCCGGGCTGGTGGTCAAAAACCGGAAGGAGGGTTGGTGCGGCTCATCGGGACGGGGGAGGGCGCATTTTGTACGATGGTGCGGGACTGGACTGGCTTTCTTTTCTGGAATGTGGCAATGGGGGTTGTGAAAGGGGGGGGGTTGCACGAGTGTGGTTGGCTTTTTTGCTGAATGCTTTTTTCAAATGCATATCTGTACAAGTTTCCACGGGCGGTATCGCGCTCGGCGCGCCGATGCATGAGAATGGTTTGGTGGCGGGGCAAGGCGGGCGCATAAGGGCAAGGCATTTGAACATATGACTACGAACTGTAGACCGGGAAAGATATACTTGATATTCTAAGGTGTGCCCATCCGTTGCCTATAAAGGGCAATGGCAGAACTCCCGTGGCCAGGTGCTGTAGCAACTTCTAAGCTGCTCCGGCGAGTCTAGCGTCTGTCCCAATATTGGTACATGATATGACATAAGACGAGTATATATCCCTTGTTGACCTTGAGGTCTTGCCTTGTGTCTTTGCAATGAAAATCGCACACTTTGTCTGTCCTCGGACACCGTCCATGCAGAGCGGCCAGGGCCGGTCCGATGCAAACCATAAACGCCGGCCCGTATTCTGTTGAACCAAGAAAGCCCAGTGCAAACAGACTTGGATATCCCCCACCCTCCAATTGATCCCCCTTTTGTGTAGCTCCCGTATGCTGTTATACCACCCAGGAACGCCGGAAAGGGCACTGAATCAGTGCCCGTGCTCGGAGGGAATAGTGCTGACACCCTGTAATAATGCTTTCTCCCCCCCCCCCCATACACTCCTCGATTTTAGGCGCCGATGACGATTGCTTTCCTTCCTGGTTCGAATGAGTAGCGCCGTAATCAAGTCGCCGAAAACTCCCTGAATCGACCGCTCCCCGTGATCAACTGCCAAACTCCGCAAGCTCTCGCTCCTTTGCTGCCAGGAGCTCCCTCATTCTCTCCGCCTCCCTTTGCAGGGCCGCCCGCTTCTCTGCCTTCGAGGGGTCACTCTCACCACTTCCGCTTCTCGAGTGGAGATATTGCTGGTCCCGTGGTGCTGCTAGGCTTGCGGTCGGATACATGCCAGGGCTCGGAGCTGAGGCCGACGTGCCAGCTGGTGATCCCTGATACATTCGCTGTTGTGCTAGCTCCTCGGCGCCCCTCATTCTTGGAGAAATACTCGGTGCTCTCGGGGCATTAGTCGGGTTTAGTATCGATTTGATGGATGACAGCCGCTTATTGCTTTCGGATTCGCTTAAGCTTGGGTGTCCCGCCTCGCCGAAAGAGCGTTTTCTGGTTGGTGAGAGAAACGAGGCTGGAGAAAGTGAGGACTGTCGACCTATGGTCCCTGCGAGAGAGGTGATTGGGGCCAATCGGTTGTCGTCATTGAGGGAGTCCGGGGCGAGTTCGCGGTGGTGGCGCGGTTGAGAAGATTGGTACTGAGTGAGGTCCCCCGATGGTAAGGGCGGCGACGGCCGGTTCTGACGGAGTACGCTTTCGGGGACCAACTGGAGTGCTTCGTGTTCCTCCCGCCGGCGCATGCCGAGGTTGACCGACCCATCAGGATTCATGGAGCCGCGCGCAGTGGACATCTCCGGCGGCGGGGAGCTCGACTCGACCGACTCGACCGGAGCGCTACCCTCGTGGCCGCCCTCGTGAGAGGCCGGTATGACTCGTTTCCTCCTTTTGATAACCGACTTTTTCATCGTAACAGGTCGATGGACGCCGTGAAGTTTGTAATAGAGACCTTTGAGCACATCAGCAAACCTGTGTCCTTTCCTAATGCAACATTTCAGACTTACCGCATGCATTACAAATCGTGTGGCCTTGCTCATCTCTCCTCCATAGGGGTGTGATAGTGGTTCCACAATTCTGGCAAGCAATGACCACGGTCGTGTTTTGCGCCTGGCTCTGCAAAGCTGCAATGTCAATGGCATTCGAATCGTCCGCAACACCTGGCTCTACTTTGCTCGGGGTGGAATGCTGGCCCTGGAGGACGTTCAGACTTGCGCTCTTGGCAACACGATTGTTGTATGCTGGGCAGCCGCTGCAGCCTTCCGCGCCTCCCGTGCCATTGCATCGGCCACCGCCAGGACAGGTCCCCTTGGGCGTTTGGTCCGCAGCAACATACTTGGCCCCAGCAGCTTGTGGGACAGCCTGCGGGCTCGCTTCCTTGGGTGATGTCGAGCCCGTCGCCGACTGCGACCCGCTTGGTACTATCGTCGGCGGCCGCTTCAGGTTGGTTGGGCGAGCAGCATTTCTGGCTTTCAGGTACAGACCACATGCGTTGCAAATGGTAGCCCCTTGGGGCGATCTCCGCCAGAGAGGGGTCCTACTCGTTCCACAATTGCTGATAGACATTATTAGGGTAACTCGCCTGCGTTGCAAAGGAAGATCTCACCTGCAGACTTGACCAGTCTGAGCCGAAACCGGTGCGCAACTTTGGCTCGGTGATTCTGACATGCCGTCTGGTTGCAGACGCTCATGAGCAGAAGAAGCGGGACTGATGGGATGAGAAGTCGGGGCGTTGGTTACGGATGGGCTCCTATCAAGATGCCTTGGCTTCAATGGACTGGGGGACCGGCCGCACTGGCTTCCATCTTCGGACGGAGGTGATGGAGCCCTGAGACTTGAGTTGTCGGTCTTGGACGCTACGGACCTATTCGGCAGAGCGGTGCGAAGGGGTGCCGATTCATCCTTGGGAATACGTCCGGCGGCGGCAGCTGCGTCCTCGCTCAAGGCCATCTTGGAAACGGAGACAAAGAGCCGGCGGTGATCACGCTGGGGACGTCAGCTTATGCCGAAATTTGACAAGTGACGAGTGTGGCGAGATCCCAAGGGTCTGGTGACAGTCGTCTGTTCCGGCGTCGCACAGGCACTCGTGCTGCTAAGTTGTTCAGGCTATCATGGGATGGATCGCTCGTTTGGCATCAATTATTGAGGTGACGAGACGGCCGTTCCAGCACCGGAAGCACCTGCCTGTGAGGTCTGGCGGCAACTGTGACTTTGGTTGATGATGCGGTGTGATGATCGGTCTGCTGTAGTCGAGCAGGGAGGTGGCTTCAGATCGATGGCCGCCTAGCAGAGTAGCAAGACGGGTCACGAGACAGGCCCGAGACGTGGATTGGGCGTAGTCGCGACGAAAACAGAGCGTAACGCGGCGAGGGATCGATCGCTGGTGGGCCTTACCACGAAGGAGAAATCTAGCCAGTTCCGATCAAGGCCAAACACGAGTGTCAAGCATCACCTGGTTGTCGACGGGGCCAGGGGTGAGGATACGGAAGCCAACCGGATGTGCAGGAACGGCTTCAAAGACCAAGACGACGTCCTTTCTGAGCTGACGAGGAGATCACGAAGGCAGCCAAGTCGGTAGGAGGCTCAGTCGGCTACGTGCGCTATAGAACTGAGCAGGAGGGAACGTTGTCGACGGTCCGCCTTGGCAAGGGGCACGACGATGGAGAAGCCTTCGGGTGGTGTCTTGTGGTGTCTTGTGGTGTCCTGAGTTGGCTTCTGGTGGTGGTAGTGAGGATGGTGGTGGTGGTGGTGGTAGTAGAAGTGGAGGAAGAAGCAAGAACAGGAGACAGGCGATTGGTTGGGAGTTGCCGTCTGGGTCCTTGGGCCTTGGGCCTTGTGCCTTGGGGGCGTGTTGCAGAGGACAAGAGGTGGGAAGAGGTATTGGACGATTGTGTGTCATATGGAGTGTACGGGGCCACGAGGGAAGCGCACGCAAATCATGCCTCAGGACGAACGAGGAGGCTCCCTGGTGCTCCAAGGTTTGACGGGGTACTGTAGCATGCCGGGGAAGACAGCCGTTGCAGTAGCCTGGAGGAATCAGCCCTCGGGTGTGTGCCAGGTGGTGTGAATTGGTTTTCTTGTATGACTTGCTGGTCTGGTCTTGTTGGATCCTCGGGCTGGAAGGGGGACCGAGAAGGGGGTATCTAGGCGAACAGCAGTCACGTCACCGCTTGACGGCGTGGACTGGTTGACCTGCTTGGCCTCTGTTGGGTTTTTTTTTTTGGAAGGGGGGGGGGTGGTGGTGTGGTGCTGTTTTCCCTTGACTGCCAATTTCCCCAAACTGAATTCTTGTTCTGCCAGTGGGATCCTGGGACTTGGAGTAAGATTCAGCAGGCGCCCTGGTTGCTTGATTGTTGGCTACCGACAGACAGACAGACAGACAGACAGGCTGCATAGGACATTACTCTGGTAACTCCGTACAGATACTTTGACACATTCCGAGCCAATCAGCGCGGTTGGATTACTCAGGGAATCGGCGACCCATGCGAAGTCTAACTCAACCCAGCGACCCTGATCCTTACATCGGCCACACTGGAGTGAGGCCGTACCAGCTATCAATCAGGTATCTTTTCTGCCGGTTGTGTCGTTCCGTGTCGCTCTCGGTTTGCCGTCTCTTGACCGCAAATTACTCGTATCCATGTCCACCACAAGGCAGGCCGCAGGGACAAGTCCGAGGACCGGCCCCCTGGTCTCGGAGATCAGATGCGTCGCTGGCACTGGGCCTTTATCAGATCCCCGGAGGACCCAGCTGACCGAGTGGCCTCCTGGCTTGCTGCAGTGGCAAGGCGGGGCGAGAGGCCAGTCTCTCGGGTGCCCAGGCAGTGAGCGCAGTCTACAACCCGTGTACATGTAATATTACTCTATGTGTGCGACAGATTGCGACGCTCTCACCGGCACGTCACCAGGACGCCCTGATTGGTCTCGGCTCTCCTGGCAGACTACCACCTTGATTTGTAGAAGGCTGCAGGTGCAGGTGCTGGTGGCCACCACGTTGGCCGTTGTGATCATCTGTACAGGCCATGTACAATACTATACCTAACCTGCACGGCCTCTCCCTGGCATTGCGATCCAGCGGTGCAGGCTACACGTCATGTGCTAGCGTTGCAGCACTTTCCTCCAGACTATCCGCTATTATGGATCCCGGCCAGTTCGACTTTGCAGTAGTTGCAGCCTTGCTGAGGTGTGGAAACGGCAAAGTCAGGAGGAAAAGGGAAAAAGTAAAAAGTGACACTCCTCGCTAGTGCTTCCCATGTCCGCGTATCCAATAATTATGCAATCACCCCGGAGTATCCGAACTGGCCGGCGGCCCCCAATGCAAGTCATTCAATCTCCGCCTCCTGAGGGGACCCAGGTCGCCAAGCTTTTTATCAACGCAGATGGATCCTGATAATCGAATTAGCTCCAAGATCAGTCGAGGCTCTACCCGGTCAGGGGTGCCTGACCGGTGGGGGGGGGCGCCGCCCGGGTGAGTGCGCACAGCTGCATACGCAGTAGTCGCCTCTCGATGCGCCTCTGAACATATTGTAGTTGTAAACAAAGACCACGAATACTCTTACCTACTTTCCGCTTATTAGATACCAAAGTACACTTCGAGATGCTAGGAGAGACCGTCCACGTGGGCAGGCAAAGTCGTTGTACCGCAGCATCTTGCAGAACAACACATCACCCCGACGGCCTTGACGTGCGCTGGCCCACGAGAGGTTGGCCTACAGATGATCAAGTCATCACCGTCCTTTGGGATCCATAAGCTGCACTGTGACCTGCCGAGTCTAGTTGGCGAGGCTGGCCAGCTGGGTGCCCTGCATAGGTATCAGATCCACAGGGCGGGGCAGGACCCTGATTCTTGCCCGTCTTGCGCCTCAGACTTCTGCAAACACTTCACTCGGCCTGCACGCCTAGTCGATGACGGTAGAATCGTTCCACGGACGTCCGATTCGACATGTGCCAGAAACTTTGCATTTGAGTCACGTCGCGCCGCCGTCTTGTTTTCGGTGAATGACTCCATACCAAGAGCGTCGGAAAAGGGTAACGCCCTTTCGTGTTGATGATATGGGGCAACTCCTTTTTGGATCATCTTCTGGAGACAGGCCGTGAAATGAATACTGTACAGGTGCCATCTCAAACGGCATACTGTCCGCCAAAATATGATGGCCTATCTCTGTCTCCAGTCCAGCCTCTGCAACCCTTGATGGGCGCGAACCATGATCCGTTTCAGTCAATGCCAACTGAACCTTCTCGCCCGAAAAAAAAAAGAGAAAGGTCCCTGCAATGGATAGTGCGCGAACCCCGGCAATTCACAGCCAAAGACTGAAGTTGGCCGGAAAGCGTCAGGTTCAAAGATCATCATCGGACTCTTCCACCCTCGCCGCAGGGAAATTCCAACGGTGTGCGGAAAGCGCATCTTTCGCTAAGTGGATTGGGATAGCAATTGACAGTGTGCAGTTCAGCCAATCGTTCCTCCTCGACATGTCGATGCTCCTTAGAGGGTACGGATTGGTCAACTCTTCGACTGGAATCTCCGTGTCGAGTGCCCAAATTTGCACAGTGTGCTGAATGATTATAAAAGCGAACATTACCCGTGGGAAGTGCTCGACTCCTCGTTGCTCCCACCGATTGCGATATTTCTCCACGCCTTGTCGGCAGAATTGCATTGCCTCATCATGTACCCTTTCCTTGAGTTGATCCTCTTCAAGACCGGCAAATTGTAGGGTCGGGAACTTTACAATCAGTATGGGACTGGAATAGCCACAGGAGCCAAGTAGCTTGGCATCTTTCTCGACCGACGCGTTGTACCTCAGGACTTCCTTGCTGATCAGATCAGCAATCTTGTCGCGGAGACCATCTTTTCTGTAAGCGCAGATGCGAATCTGTAGCTCGAAAAGGTTCCGCAGTGCTCGCGTGACTATCGCATGCGTGTTAGCTCCTGCAACCTGGAAATTGATACGTAGAGCTACAAACCTCTGAATTGGTTCGACTCGGCTCTGATGAGGGTTTCCTTCTCTTTCAGAGGCGAGAACAGCCCGCTCAAGTAGGGGTGATCAACAAGATCACACTTCCAGGAGTTCGGAAACAAGGAGTAATAGCCGCAAAGCGCCATGAGCTTGTGGGCGTGTGCAGCATCCCTCGGCCAGTCTCTAATACCAGCCACCCTGGTCCTCTCCAATCGGTACCAGTCGAGACTTTGACTGTCAACATCGTACTCGTCCTGAAAGTCCTCTTCAGATTCGTAGTAGTCGTCGAGGTTGGTGGGAGGATAAAGGTAATCGGAGTCGGACTCATCATTGTCCCCATCCTCGTTGACATACCCATCCTCGTCTTCTTCTTCGCTACTACCGCGGTGCTGGGCCCGACTGGTGCCACCACGAAGGCTGGGCGAGGCGCTGTTCTTGTCCGAAATCTCATCATCGACCTCTATGCTCTGAATGGGTTCGTCCATGTCGCCAAGATCGCCCTTCGTAGAATTGCCTCCATGTGAATGTGGCAAAGCACCCTCGAACTCGTCCTCTTCAGCAGACTCCTCTTCCGAGTCGGGGGCTACGCCGTATTCATAGTCGTCGTCGCGAGCGCTGAATGAATAAGCGAATGAATCTTCTTGGTTTTCTTGCTTAATCGCACGCTCGACTTCAAGTCTGATCTGCTGCTCAGGGCCGTCGTCGTCGATTGAAGGGCTTTTAGGCACACGTGCTGTTGGGCCTGAATGGACTGGTCCTGAGCTTTCAGCAGGCGATGAAGCGGCGCGACGTCGCACTGAGGGTGACTTGGAGACTCGTCCTGTCCAAACTCGATGAAGTCTGCTTCCAACTGTCCTCGCGAGCCGAGCCGAGAAATTGTGTGTGAATGAAGGCATTGCGACGGAAGTGGGAGTAGTTGAGGGATGCAATGAATGAATGAAAGAAAGAAAGAAAGAAAGAAAGAAAGAAAGTCTTTGAGGTTCGAGTGCTGGGGACGAAACGAAAGAAAACCCCAGGTTGAACGAGACGACGAGGGTGAAAACGTGGTGATTCGTTGTGGCAAGATGTTTTCAACCCAAACCAAACGAAACGAGGCATGTATTTTTGACAATGGAGAGAGCGTTCATTGTGTTTCTTCATCCCCGATTCGTCTTCCCCTTCCCACTTTCCACCGGCAGCGACGGTCCTGAAGGCAGCCTAGGAGCATGGCAGTGAACGAAAGTGGGAGTGAAGCGTCAGAAGCAGCGGACCGCCCTGAAAACAGCAGTGACGGTGTTTTGCCGATAAAGGAGCGGTCGGTTCAGATGTGGTTCAGGAAGTGGGCCGCTTCCGGTAACTGCTCTGGTGCCGTTGGAGTCGTTCGCAGCGGAACGGCCAGAACGGGCGACTACGGTCCCTGCGTCTTGCCTGCACGCCTGGGGACGACCTGCCCAGGAGGCCGGCAGACCCACCCCGCAGGGATCAGGGTACCTAGGTCCCACCTGCCCACCTGCAACCTCTTTCCATCCAAAGCCCAACTTTGCTGCCGCGATCTGACGCGCCAGACACAACGACTTCAGCCTCCTTTCCTTTTTTCACAGTCGCATTCGCTCTCAACACCGCGTCTTGACCACATTACCCTCTTAACCACAACTCCGCTTGGAGACCATCGTTGCAGATTCCAATCTCCTCTCTCAGCCCTTTCGCGGGAATCAACAATGAGCCTACTTGCTCCAATCTCACGCCAAACCTAGTCACAATGTCTACGATCGACTGGGCCACTCTAAAGGTCGTCGACCTAAAAGCGGAGTTGCAAAACAGAAGTCTATCAACCAAGGGCGTCAAGGCCGATCTCGTTAAACGCTTGGAGGAAGCTGACGCTGACGCTGACGCTGACGCTACCGCCGCCGCTACCGCCACCGAAGACCAGGAGCCAGCGGTATCTCCTAATGGAGACATTGCGAGGCCGGCTGATGATGCGCCGCAAGGAGAAGATGCCGGGGCGCAGCACGCCAGCGAGGAAAACTCGCCCGCGATCGAAGGTGTCGATGTCAACATGACTGACGATGCGCCAAACATCATTGCGACACAGTCTGAGAGCGCCATTGCAGAGCCTGACGTGCATGACCCTGCCGCGACGGAACCTGCTGAAACTCAGCCTGACACCAACAACACATCCTTGCCGCCTTCCGTGCCAGCTCACGATGCCTCTCTCGACTTGCAAAAGCGTAAACGCCGGTCTTCCACACCGCCCCCTTCCACGAAGCGGGCCAAACAGGAGGAAGAACTGCATGCTGAGCAACAGGAGGATGTTGTTGATTATGAGACGGGTGATCTGTCTGGCAGTCCGGAAAAGAAACCTCTCAAAGGCAGCGCAGAAACACATAGGCTGGAAGAGACGGGCGTGGTCGAGGCCGAGAGTAATTCTGTTGCAGAACCTGCAGCTGTTCCCGCACAAAACGCTGCTGAGGTCGGCGGGAAGGAGGCTGGTTTGGCCAATGCGACTGCAACAGAGTCCTCAGAGGCGCGTCCAGTACCGCAATCATCAGGGCAGAACCCAGGATTGAATGTGAGTGGCGAGGATGCTTTCATGAGGAGAGTAGCCATAGGAAGGCACTCTGAAGCACCGTCGCAGACATCGCAACCATCTCACCATCCGCGTGAGGACCGATCCGAGATGAATCAACAACCAAGCAGAGAGTCCGCAGACCCGGACGTCGGGCACTCGCCCCCTTCGACCCACCCAGCGACCTCAGCCCTGTACATTCGGGAGCTGATGCGACCCTTGAGGACTGAGGCGGTTGAGGAATACATCGTCGACTTGGTAACACCACACGGCAGCCACCGTGATCCCAGCCTCATCGAGGACTTCTATCTCGACCAAATTCGTACGCATGCATTCGTCAAGCTTGCCTCGGTCTCGGCCGCTCAACGTGTTCGTGCTGCAATGCATGCCCAAGTTTGGCCGAACGAGCGGAACAGGAAGCCTCTCTGGGTAGATTTCATCCCGCCCGACAGCATGAGGGAATGGATTGACCAAGAAGAGTCTGGAGCCAGAGGCAGCTCACATCGGTGGGAAGTCGTATACGAGCAGAACGGCGATCGCGTCGTCGCTGTTCATAGAGCAGCTGGCTTAGACAAGTCATTTTCAAAGCCGCCTCCCACTGGCCCAGCTGCCGGCTCTGGCCCTGTATACCCCGGGATCGAAGCTGCACCCAGAGGTCCCCGCGGTCGGGGTGGTCCACCAGTTCGGCTGAACAACCCGAATCTGCTTCAAACGCAAGCCAACCCTCCACTGTCATACCAACCCCTTGGTGAAGACATTGCACAGCGTCGAGTTGAGAACATGCGTTCTTTCTACTCGTCGATACCATCAAATGACCTTGGCAAGGACTACCATCGGTACACCTTCGAAAGCAGTGATTCTTTTGTCGACAGAGGCACTGAGGTCTTCATCGGCATCCGACCTCCCCATCGGGAGAAGGAGCACCAGGAACGTCTTCGCCTTGAGCGCCTCGGATTAGCTGGCGTTGCCAGTGGAGCCGATGCGCAGCCTCGCAGAGAGGACTACCGGGCGCCGCCTCGGCCACCCATCTCTGACTTCGACCGGCACTCGAGCGACCGTCGCTTTGGAGGTGACCGCCGGTCTAGAAACCGTGGCTTCCGTGGCGACCGTGGACCTCAACGATTCCGGGGAGAAGATCCTTACCGCTACAGACCAGGCTACTAAGACCTCTCAAGAAGACTCAAGACGCAAGAGTGGAAGGCCATTCTAGCCATGGCATCATAGATGATGCTCTGCGCCGCATGTATTGATACGATGCACAAGTGGTGGTCAGCCTTCCTGGGCAGCACAATCGGGGTCAACGCTGGGAAATGGCTCACCCAGCTCCCCAGAGCCTAGCGTTCAGGCAGGCATCTAGCCAAGATCCACGGCCTCGGGAATAATAACTGGCGGGCAGAGTTTCCAAAGAGCTCCTTTGCGGAACTTAAATCATACTTTGCGTCAGTTGTAGTAGTCTCGGGTCAAACAAGCAAGACGATGACAGGCGATTTGACCACGTGGAGACACTGTAGAGCATAGAAGTGTAGATAGTGACGAGGTAGATACCCTGAAAATGATATTGAATTGACTGATCCGCTGCGCTCTTGGGACCACACCTCAGCATTGCACTCCTCAATGCAACTCAAGTTCCTCGCCCGGGTCGCCCCTGGGACGAGAACCTTATCGGTCGCTTATCGGTCGGTCCCCAAGAGCTATTGGAGGGGCCATTCAAAACTTTTGGGGACTGATTTCATCGCTGGCCTACCAACATAATTTCTAGCACACCTTGACATTCAGAATGGCGAAAAAGCGTGCAAGGGACGCAGACGGCCAGTCTGAGGCGGCAGCTGCTTCAGTGGACAAGATGGACGAGGACGGCAGTTCAGACGACGACGTAATATTCACATCCGCTTGTCCAATTCACATGCGCGCGTCTCACTAACTCAAACGCTCAGGACTTCAACATCGTCAACGTCGATTTTGAGTGGTTCAACTTCGACCCGGAGATTGACTTCCACGGTATCAAGCAGCTCCTCCGCCAGCTCTTTGACGTCGACTCTCAGCTTTTTGACATATCCGGGCTCGCGGATCTCATATTGCAGAACCAGACTATCGGTTCAACTGTCAAGGTCGACGGCAAGGGCAACGACGCATATGCCTTTCTCACAGCGCTCAATCTGAAGGAACATAAGGACAAGAAACCCGTGAAAGATCTGGTAGAATACATGTCCACGAAAGCCAGCGAGTCCGGCAGCGAGGACCTGGCTGCGATCATTCCCAAGGTCCTGGCAGAGAATCACGTCGGCCTCGTCCTAGGGGAGCGCCTCATCAACATGCCCCCAGAGATCTCACCACCAATGTACTCCATGCTTGTCGACGAGGTCGAGGCGGCCGTGGAGGACAAGGAGCCGTACGACTTTACGCACTACCTCGTGGTTTCCAAGACCTACAACGAGGTGCAGAGTATATTGGACGGCGAGACACAGAAGCGCAAGAAGGCGAGGGAGGAGGCGGCCTTGTTCCACTTCCACCCGGAGGATGAGGTGTTCCAAAGGCACGCTGTTGCGTACGGGAGTTACCCGCTTACAAAAGACGACGAGAACGTGGCGGACAGCAAGAGGGCTTTCCAGGAGATGGGAGTCAAGAGCATGGGGTACATGGCCTTGGTCGAGGCGGCCAAGTTCCCTGAAGCCGTGAAGGAGGCCGCAGAGTACTTGAACCCACAATGAAGTAAATGGACAACACGAGCTTCTAAAACAGAGCATCGATTAGATTTCTTCTTCTACGTGGTGACAAACCATCGTTTTGCCAAATGGGGGCGCGCCAGACACTCGCATTACATCTACGCCTTCTCTGAACGCGGGTAATGCCGCACTTTTCCTTGCAATTTTCCCACGTGGAAAGCTGGGCGACGCCTCTCATTGGGCCGCTGCTTCATGCCCCAGGCTCTAACCTCTGCATCAGATATTCCACCTCGACCTCCTTGGTCAAGGGGATGACGAAGTCCTTGTACATGGCCACGACGGCATCGACATTGATCTTGCTCTGTTCGGCGCCGACGCCCACGGAGGGGTCGGTCCCGTAGGTCTGGGCCTTGAGCTTGAGGCGCTCGAGGACCTGCTTCTCGACGGCGGCGTTGGTGATGGACGCGCCGATGCCCTCGCGGTCGCCCGCCCTGATCATGCGCGTGTAGGCGTCGGTGTCGGACTGGAACTTGGACTCGGCGACGAACTTGCCGAAGTGTATCCTCCGCGACAGCGCCTGCAGGACGGCGATGTCGCACGTCGCGCTGCTGCCGTAGTTCTCCTGCGACACGCCCCGGTCCCCGCGTCCGAAGTCCGGACACACGCGCGGCAGGAACTGGTCGATGTAGAAGCCCTTGATCTTGTCGTTGACGTTGACGTCGTTGGGGTGGAGGATCCTAGGGTAGTCGATGGCGGGGAGGATGGGCTTGTTGAGCGTCGATGGGAAGAAGGGGTACTCGTCAGGCGACTCGTAGCGGCGGATGAGGGACTGCAGCTTCTCCTGTTGGACCAAGTACCAGTCCATCAGGGAGAGGTTGGTGTCCGGTATGGGGATGGCACCGGGGATGTAGATGTTGCTGTTTAGTGGGAACTGGACGCGCTCGATCAGGTGGAAAGTGATTGTGTCTTCCAGGCGACTGCGACCTGGCTGTTAGTTCTGGAGTACTATTATTCTATGCTTGCAGCGCTATTCTGATGGTTGGCGAAGTCTTACATGAGCTGGAACCGGATGCGCGACAAGTCGAGCGCCTTGGAGGCGTCGGAGAGGTCGATGAGGGAATCCATCGCGAGGCTGCGAAATTGGGTCTGAGCCAGCAAGAGGACAGGGCTGGTTGTGGAGGGGAAATCCAAGACGGGAGCCTTCAGCCTCTGGACACACGTCGTGGACCTCGACGGCACTTTGTCAGACCCGGCGCGGAAGCTCGAGTGCTGAACAGGGGTCTTGAATGGCTTTTGAGTTCCGAGCCGCATCGCCGTGCACGGAGGGTTGGCGGGGTTGTCAAGCCGACTCGCTCCCGTGAGTGACGCAAGGGTCTCGCTGGTCCGGGCCTCAATTGGGCCGCCCGTGTCGCGTGCAGCAGGTGCTACCTACCTAGTGTGGCAGCTGCCGGGCGACCTGGCCAATCTCTCTGCCCGGTGCAGCGGCGGGTGGCATCCCTCGAGCTCCAACACCCTCGTCCCTGGATCTCGCATCTACGCGACCCTACACTCGCGACTCGACTCGACCCGGCATTTTCCAGTTGCTCCCACCGACCGATGCTGCATTGGGCTCAGCCGCTCCTCCTCAGACTCGAAAGAAAAACTTCTAGAACGCGGCGACTCACCCACCGGCAGAGGCTAGCTGCAGACAGAAACCTTACCGACCGAGCTCCATCCGAGCTCCACTTGTTCTCCATTGTTTAACGCATGGCCAGCACCGGCGACCACAATGCTTTTTATGACGACCATGGTGATTCGTCAATCATCTCGGTGCGCAACTTCTCCCACCTCTACAGGCACTTCGTCTTGAGGACCCTTTGCCCCGTCTCTCTGTCCCTGCATATCCAAGAGGCACGACGCCCTGCTAACGGCAGAGTTATGACCCATGCAGACCCGTGGCTTTGAGGCTTTTGGCCGCAAAGTGACGACCACGGCCAGTCAACTGATGGGCCCTCTGTCCGACCCTACCAGCCACCAGCACTACCAGTCCGCCATGGGCGAGGTGACCAAGCAGCTGCGGAGGCCGACCCTCCAGCGGAGCATGTTTTCCAGGGCACGGACAACCCCTACCGACCTCGTGCGGTCAAAGCTTTCCACGACAGAGATACAACAGCGGGCACTGTCATACGTACCGGACGCCTTGCTCAAGGACATCCCAGAGGATGACAACTCTTACTCGCTGTTCCAAGGCTTCAAGGCCAGCTTCCCAGATTTCACCGAGGATGGGAAGAAGCACAGGAGGAGAGTCTCGAGGGGGCGAAAACTGATTGAGGACACACGGATCGACCCCAACAGCCCGCAGGCGGTACAGAAACTTCAAAAGGAAAAGGCTGCCATGCTGCATGAATTCGAGATGTTGGGCGTGCGGAAGAACATGGCGAGCAGCGAGATCCGGGAAATCGACAACAAAATAGCGAATCTAATGGGAATGCGGAAAATCATCTTAGACAGGCTGGCAGGCTTTGAGCAGGACGAGGCGGTCCTAGAACACGATAGTAAGATTGACAACCGGCCCTATCGCCGTGCAAATCACTAACACCCGCAAGTTGTGGATGTGGAGAACCGCTTAGAGGAGGCTGAGGAGCTGGTGGCCGAGGCCGAGTCTGTGGCAGCCCTCACGCCCACGAAAGGCAGCGACGCTGGGGAAGATGATGCGGACTCAGGATTCATGTCACAATCGATATACGAGAAGCTACCATCCGCTCATAGCACGCCAACCAAGTCCAAGAAGCCAAGGAGTCTGCGGAGGAAGTCGATGCCGATCCTGCATGAGCACATCGAGCCCGGCACCTCCATCCGGGAGATTCGCGCACACCAGGATTCCATCACAGCCATGGACTTCGACGCCCCCTTCGGTACAATGGTCACTTCTGCTCTGGACGACACTGTGAGGGTCTGGGACCTGAACGCCGGACGCTGCATAGGAGCCCTCGAGGGCCATACGGCCTCCGTGCGAACCCTGCAGGTTGAGGACAATATTTGTGCTACGGCATCGATGGATGCTACGATCCGCTTGTGGGACCTCAGCAAAGCCCAATACGATCCTCTTGGCGGCCAACTCGATCAGGACGAAGACGAAGGCGGCATGGCCTTTGAGAACCCGGAAGATCAGCCTGTAGACCCACCCGAGGGAAGCATGGACGGCTGCTCCTTGACGACGTTACAAGCGCACATGGACGAGGTCACTGCTCTCCACTTCAGGGGTAATGTACTGGTGTCTGGCTCAGCTGACAAGACAATTCGACAATGGGACCTTGAGAAGGGGCGGTGCGTGCAAACTTTGGACGTGATGTGGGCTGCTGCCCAGGCCTCGGTCACCTTGGGCGATTCTACCTGGAAATCAACAAGCCGCGCACCTGTACCAAACGCCGACTTTGTGGGCGCATTGCAGGTCTTTGACGCTGCGCTTGCGTGCGGAACAGCAGATGGAATGGTCAGGCTTTGGGATCTGCGTAGTGGTCAAGTTCACCGGAGTCTGGTTGGCCACACTGGACCCGTAACGTGTCTTCAGTTTGACGATGTCCATCTGGTAACAGGAAGTCTGGACCGGAGCATTCGGGTAAGTCCTCTCTTCGCCCATTGTTGTCGCAGTCCAACACCTTTCGGGTTCTTCAGTGGAGCTGTATTGACACCAAGCGCCGCCACAGATATGGGACCTTCGAACTGGGTCCATTTATGACGCATATGCTTACGATCATCCCGTCACGGCCATGGCGTTTGACAACCGGAGAATAGTATCGGCCGCAGGTGAGGACGTGGTCAAGGTATACGACAAGCTGGAGTCTCGCCAGTGGGACTGCGGTGCGGGCGTGAAAGCTGCTGAAGAGGGCAAGACGCCGCCAGCTACTGTGGCACGCGTAGCTCTGCAGGATGGCTATTTGCTCGAGGGTCGTCAGGATGGTATTGTTGGCGTGTGGACTTGCTAGAGCTGTGGAGGTAGAGCTGTGGGAGAACAGACGAGATGTAGAGAATGGGTGTGCACACGCGCGTACATACACCTGCACTTATACAATGACATCAGTGTACTACTTTATGAGGCTGCAAGTCAGGCGCTCTCTTGAGGGCAGAGCCTTGCAGTTCAGTGATTAGGTCAGAGTGTGCCGGGCTTCACTGCAGACTGCGCATCTCCAGGCGTCGACACACGTCGAGACAGTTTGGTAGAGCTCATAGGGATCTCACATATCAGGATAGAGTCTGACCGGCACACATGGATGGAAGCGAGAACCAGCTTGTGGTGGTTACTATGTACAGTATTACGGTAACACAGCCATACTTGAGGGGAAATACAAAAACCTCACTGTGGAGCCCCCGGTGGCCTACTGACCTTCCATCTGGTTATTCTATGGGATGTAAATATCCCACAGGAGGTTATGCTATAGGGAATAGTCTCATATGACTTTATTATGTAGGAGGAAGGAGGTTAGGAGGTTAAGAGGCAGGACTTGAGAGGCAGGGGGCTGTTTATTCTCGTTGCTCCTCTGGTATCTTGTCTAAGTGGAAGTTTTTATACAAAAGAATACGGTCCCATGCACGCTGTTTCACGGTCGACTCAGTCTTGAGGCCGGGCGATCAATGAGAGGTACTGGCTGGAAGTTGAAGCTATCCCGAATGTTCTCGGCCACAACGGTTTTTAGTTACGCCTTAAGTCCGATCGGACATTGCTTGCTTGCTAACGACGACCATCTACCGTTTATTATTTGTAACCTCCTCGTCATCGTTTTCGTATGTCTATCGTGCGATCGAGATACCGCGCACTTGGTGGCCCCATTCTTGTACCTTTTACTGGGCGCCCAGAGCCCCCCAGTCGCGGTGATCGGAGGTGTTCCCGGTCCAGGTGGAGCTGTGTAAACCCATGGCTGTGATGTTAGGACACTCGACACTCGACACTCGACAGCGGTTGGAATTATTGGGTCAGAGCGACCGGCCGTCCCCGCGCCGATGCAACACAGAGAGTGTCCCTTATGGAGATTCTGCCGTCCATGAGAGTTTCGGCCAAGGGCTAGGACAGGGCAACTCCTCATTACCGATGAGCTTCTTTGAGCACAATGTATTTTGAAGTCCAAGCTCCTCCTCCACCAACGTTCCCGCACGTAGCTTCCTACAAATATATATAACGTAACTAGTCTCGTTGTTCCTTCTTTCTGTTTCTCTTGCTGCCTCTCACTGACCACTCTCCTGGTTCGCCGTTGCATCCATCCTTCTCCTCAGAACACACCCACGACTGATATCTTTACATTGGTGCCCAATACACAGTACAACACTGCCAAGATGTCTGCACTTCCAATGGCGCCCCCGCCGAAAGGCCCCCTGAACCGCTATCGTCTGCTGTCACCGTCGGCATCACTAAGGGTCTCCCCTCTCTGCCTGGGCGCCATGAATTTCGGAAACGCCTGGAAGTCTTATGTTAGTGTCGCTTTTCTCTTGCAACGGATCCCCGACTTTCGTGTTTTGGAACGCTCTAGAATGCAACACTTTAGGATCCGTAGCAGGACTAACGTCACCGTCAGATGGGTGCCTGCGACCAAAAGACCACCGAGAGCATTTTGGATTACTTCTATGAGCAGGGCGGGAATTTCATCGATACCGCCAACAACTACCAATTCGGAGAATCCGAGATGTGGATTGGAGAGTGGATGAAGAAGCGTGGCAACAGAGACGAGATGGGTAAGAGGCCCTCTATAGGTCGGCGATGATCAATGTCTCACCTGACATTCGGCATGTAGTCATAGCGACGAAGTATACGACCAATTTTATGGCTGGTCCACCGGGAGAAGGACGTATTGTGAGTGGTTCCATAATTGACTCTGCTCATTGGTACTTGACTGACATGACGAAGATGGCGAACTACACCGGAAATGGCACGAAGAGCATGCACACTTCACTGAAGGCCAGCTTGAAGAAGCTGAATACCGATTACATCGATCTTCTTTATGTCCACTGGTGGGACTTCTCTGCTTCGGTAAGTTGCACCTCAGAAGCGCCTCGATTTCACCATATCCTCGTGGGCGGGCGTTTCTTGTGCGTCGAGAAGAGAATCACAAGTTCGAGGTTGAGGTCCTGCAAGCCCAAAAACCAAGTGCTGTCATTGGCCTCGTCATCCAGAAAGGGCAAACAAGTAAGCTGACACTAGACTGCTTTAGATCCCTGAGCTGATGCAGAGCCTCAACAACTTGGTGGTCCAGGGCAAGGTTCTCTATCTGGGAGTCTCTGACACCCCGGCCTGGGTCGTCTCCAAAGCCAACCAATATGCACGGGACCATGGTCTGAGGCAATTCTGCGTGTACCAAGGCCGCTGGAACGCAGCGAGCAGAGACTTTGAGAGGGAGATCATCCCGATGTGCAGGGACGAGGGCGTAAGCATAACTCCCAATCTGACCTGGCCCGGATCACACTGACCTCAAAGGACAGCTGGGCTTGGCTCCTTGGGGCGCTCTGGGCGCTGGGGCATTCAAGACCGAGGAGCAGAGGAAGTCTCAGGAGGGCCGCAAGGTTCAGGCCACCGAGCAGCAGCTCAAGATCTCGGGTGTTCTTGAAAAGATCGCCAACCGCAAGAACACAGCCATTACGAGTGTTGCTCTGGTAAGTCAAGAACAACCATACCCCGTCTTTAGCCACACAACAGAGACTTTACGGGCTGGCTACAGGGTTTGAAACAGGCCATGGCCGCCTCGTGGCTTCACTCCTCACCGTATTGGCATGAAGCCACTTCTTTGGTTCTCTGACAGCTGACTCTGGATGCTGCAGGCGTACGTCTTGCACAAGACCCCATATGTGTTCCCAATCATTGGCGGCCGCACAAAAGACCACCTCAAGGGAAACGTTGAGGCCCTGAAGCTGCACCTCTCCCATGAGGACTTGAAGGAGATCGAGGACGCCGTGCCGTTCGACGCCGGCTTCCCCAATACTTTCTTCTATCAGGGGAAGTCTGTCGACCACCCAGGCGAGGTCTGGCTTCTCAACATGGCAGGGACATTCGACTATGTCCCTCTTCAGGAGGCCATCACACCGGCTGAGAACTAGGTGTCCCAGCCGCTGGCTCATCCTCGCCACTCCCGCCACATGGCATGGGGTGCGTATGGCGATTGGCAGCAGAGGAATCATCAGTGCCAGCAGCATTGGGACCACCAACACGCTTGGGGGCCGAGATACGGCAATCACTAGGGATTCCGGAGACATTGAAGGCTGAACAGTAGGACTGACTCTTGTGCTGTTGCCCGCGACGAATTACTAGCTTTGGAACCTGCAATGCGATGACCTGTTGCAAATTCGACCTTGGTCCGAAAGTGCTGTTTGATGTCTGATTTGGGAGCATGCATGCTTTCATGTGCGGCTGCATCGTCCTCCTGCTCAATGTGCGCCCACGGCTGAGTGCCTGCGACTCTGTGATATTGCCACCAAGCGTAGTGAGAGCCACCCCACAAGATGTGGTGGAGTAAGAATGCCCAGACAAGCCCTCTCAGCACATGGACCGGGGAGCTGTCAAGCAGGTACATGGGAGACAAGCAAGATGCGGAGGGCTTTCCAGTTTAGCTGGAAGGAGCTACAGGCCCCAAGTTCCTTCCTCCAGCCTGGCCAGGAAGCTGCTTGGGGTCGAGCAAGGGATCAACGAGTGCTCTTGACCCTCGACAGCGTGAAATCGTCCAGCAACTCCCCATACTTGGCTGGGCAGCTTCATGGTCAGCCCAATTTCTGCCTCTGAGTCCAGGATCGACAGTGTCAACAGTCCTTCGTTTCAATCATCATGTGATTCAACACAGAGGCCATCCCAGGATAATCTTGCCATGATGCCGCGTCGACCTAATCTCAACGGCCTGCCCAAAGCCGCAGCGGCTCCACCTCTGCGTACCTATTCCCGCCGTTCCCTGAAGAGACGGCACACCTCACCTCCGGCGCAACAGGTGGAGCGACCCCTCACGCGCACTGGGAGTCTGGAGGTGGCTGAGCAAAAGACAGCTGAGCAACGCAGCAAGGCCAAGGCCCAACATCTTTCACCACCCATTTCAAACAAAGGTCGTAAGCGCGTGCGGTTCTTGACGTCCGCGAACAAGACGCCAAATGACCTCGCTTGGGAAGCGCTTGCCTCATCCGCGCCTGTGCTAACGCGACAAGATGATGACTTCCCAGACGAAGAAAGACCCGACGAGGCCCATGTCATCAAATGCTCGCCTGGCCAAAAAGGATCAGAGTACCAGCAAGTTGCCGTCAAAAATGCGCTGAATGGCCCAACCGAGGGTCGTGAAGGAAACCTCGGCGGACATGCAGCCTCAGCAGCTCATTCTCCGGGAAATGTGAGCCTGGAGGAATCTGACGCCCTTGAAGATGGTGAGAAACGATGAGTATTGTCAGATTCAGAGAGTCGCTGACGCCGTATTTATTTGCCAGGCTCTTCCGAGTCTGGCCAAGATGAAGAGGCCGATACCACCGCTTTGACATCCTCATCCGAGGGCGAAGGAATCACCATCCCCAGCACTTCAAGAGTGCAGAAGCCCAAAAACAGAGGCCGCTTCCTGGTCTTCGACAGATCGCCGCCAAAGGGCTTCAAGGTGCTTCACAGGCCTCGAGTCAATCCAGAAACGGATGAAGCGGTGACCAAGAGAAAAAAAACGCTGACCGACGGATTCACTGAAGACGAGGCGCGTCCTATCTTCCTCGGGAAGAGAAGACGGCTACAACACCTTGACATTACCGTCGGACGCCTGGACCTGAATCAAACCGGCATTGCCTCGCAGCAAAAACAAAAGGACATCAGTCCTGAAGCAAAGATGCGGCCGCAGACTCGGACAAATGCAGGCCTCTGGCGAGCACGGCAGTATTTCGGCGCATCGCAATTCGAAATAGAGGCTCAGGATTCTGTCGACTCCCCTAAGGTGGAGACTACGCCGGTGAAACGTCACCAAACGGAGCTTGACAGCTCTGGCCCCGTCATCATTCCATGGAGTGACTCCCCCAAGCCAGGGAAAACTATCAAAATGGAATCACCCAGCGGGATCCCCGACGAGCTGGTACGGGACTCAAGTCCAAGTATGCATCTACGTCCCAAGCGAAGTATGAACGGAGAGAACGGGAAGATCGACTTACTGGCGCTGCGTCCTGGCCCGCCTTCCTGGCCTATGTCTGACTTCGTGATCCCCGATACGCCCCTGCTGGGTGGTGGTATAGGCCCGTAATAGGGTCGTATCTTTGGAGCAATTGTTGGTCTCAACCCCAGCCTGGACCGGGGGGGGGGGCGCCATTAACAAATGGAAAGGTATATCGCTGGTGCTCATAATTTTTTTTTAAGCATTCTCAGTCATTTTCATCTGGCTCGCTAGGTATCTAGTCTATCTCAAAACACGTCAGTAATTTCGCTTGGCTGGTCCCGGGGAAGCATGGAAGGGTACATGAGGCCATGGATCAGAAAGTCAGGTCTCTTACCTCATTCTGTTTGTTCTATCAGTCTTTGCATCGCCTCCAGATCACTCTGTCGTAATCGTGAATATGATTTTGGCCCCTCAAGCTATTGCAGAGCCAGCAGCTATTTCGCCCCCTTCCCCTTCGCCTCCGTCTCGCTTAATTCCCTGATGACCACCTTGGTCTGACCCTGCCCACTGTAATCCTCCTGCCCTGTCTCGAAACCGGGGCAGACGCCCGCTGCCATGTACTTCCCATTGGAGGAGAAGGCAAGCGATGCCACACTGTTGCCAAAGTTCTGGTACTGCTTCATCCTCCTCTTGGCCTCGGCATCCCACAGCGCCACTGTCCCGTCGCCGCCACCGCTCGCGAAAGTCTTCCCGAACACAGGATGGAACGTGAGGGAATTGACAGGGAATACAACGTCGCCACCGCCTTCCTCCTCAGGGGCCGCCTGCCGGTGGCATTTGAATGCATACTTGCGCGCCTGGGACTCGGCCGAGTCCTCGAACCACTCCACAGCGACGCGTCCCTCGATCGAGCTGGTGGCGTAGCCGGCATCGTTGGGCATGCACGCCACGGCCCTGGTCAGGAACTTGAGGGACGACTCCCGCTGCTGCCAGGGCTTGATCTCAGGCGCCGACGAGGAGGCGAGCTGCTTGGCGATGGTGGGGAGGTCGAAGATGTGCACCAGGCGCGCCGTCATGGCCACGACGACCTTGGTCGGGCTAGACGACATGGCGTGCGGTTTCCCTGGCAGCTGGACGACGGCCGGCGGGCTGTCGGGCGCGGCGGTGTTGTGGATGTGTAGCGTGCTGTCCCACGAGGCGGAGACGAGGAGTTGGTGCTCGGCGGAGAAGACGACGCAGCGGACGGGCCTGGTGTGTTCGCTCATTACGGTTTGGGAGCCGGTTTCGAGGTCGACCCTGTGTGGTTCTCCGTCAGCATTCGAGAAAGCGGTACGGGGGGGGGAGGCGGAGGCAGTTCTTCCCTACCTAGTTACCCTGTGATCCACGCCGGCCGTGAAGGCCTCGTTGTCGCTAGCGCCAAAGCACACGTCCATCACAGGCGCGCGGTGCTCAAACTGACGCACAAGTGTCGCTGAAGGTGCCTCGCCATCCTCGACTTCGTAGAGGTAGACGTTCTTGTCCCACGAAGAGACAAGCAGCCGTGTGGACGATTCTGGAGCGAAGACGACGCGCGACACGGCGTCGTCTGGGGGCTGCGCGACCTCAAATTGGGTTGCTACAAGTTCTGTGTCAGTCTATGGAATGTAGTCATCGCATTTAAGGAATACTTCATACCTGGGGCCATGGTGTGGGTTGTAATATGGGTGTTGAAAGAAGGACCGTGGGATATTGTCACTGCAGGAGGAATGCGGTTGTTGTTGCTCCATCACAACAGATGCGCACTGTGGCACTCTAGATTGACAGGGGGAGCTAAGCTGATCCCTGCAGCATTTTTTGGTGTCCCGCGGCTGCGTGGGGCAGCTTGCGCTTCCACCACACCAACGTCACCCTCCTATTGCTTCACGATCGCTTCTCCCACCGCGGCAAGACCAGTCAACAGTGCAGCGTCCTGGGCCACTTGTGATTCAAGATGCCGTTCGCACAGCTTGTCCTGGGCAGCCCAGGCGCTGGGAAGAGTACATATTGCGACGGCAGTAAGTTAACTTATCAACAACCTAGCATCCGATTCTGCCGTCCTGGCTCCGGACTGACTTGTCCCTTCTCCCAGTGCACCAGTTCATGGGCGCGATAGGCAGGCAATGTTCAGTGGTCAATCTCGATCCTGCGAACGACAAAACGAGCTACCCATGTGCTCTAGACATCCGCAACCTGGTCACGTTGGAGGAGATCATGGGCAGCGACAACCTTGGGCCGAACGGCGGGGTTCTCTACGCCCTCGAGGAGCTGGAACACAATTTTGAGTGGCTTGAGGAGGGTTTGAAAGAGTTGGGCGAGGATTATATTCTATTTGACTGTCCGGGTCAGGTCGAACTTTACACGCATCACAACTCCTTGCGCAACATCTTCTTCAAGCTTCAGAAGATGGGATTTCGGGTCCGTTACCAGTAGCCCGCCCCCCCCCCGTTTCTCCTCGAAGACATGCTGACAGAAGACTAGTTGGTTGTTCTTCACCTCTCCGACAGCTTCTGCTTGACCCAACCTTCACTTTACCTCTCGAACCTCCTGCTCGCGCTCCGAGCCATGCTGCAAATGGACCTCCCGCACATTAACGTCCTCACCAAGATCGACAAAGTCTCATCATACGACCCTTTGCCATTCAATCTCGATTTCTACACCGAGGTACAAGATCTCTCGCATCTCCTGCCGAGTCTCGAGGAAGAGTCGCCTGCGCTGCGAAGCGAGAAGTTCAAGGCGCTCAACGAAGCTGTCGCAAATCTGGTGGAAAGCTTTGCGTTGGTTCAGTTCGAAGTTCTAGCTGTCGAGAACAAGCAGAGTATGATGCACCTACTGAAAGTGATCGACCGGGCTGGCGGGTATGTTTTCGGGGGCGCGGAGGGAGCCAACGACACTGTCTGGCAGGTTGCGATGAGAAATGAACCCTCCATGCTCGATGTCCAAGACATACAAGAGCGATGGGTTGATCAGAAGGATGAGTACGATGCGGCCGAGGTCAAGGCAGAGGAAGAGCAGGCCAAGGTCAGAGAAGAGAGCGCGGGCGCGACGGGACATGCTGGTGTCGGGGACGCTGATTTCGACGATATGCCCATGCCGTTGCCCTCGGATCTAGGCGTCAAAGTGACCCGGAAAAAGAAATGAAGGGCTTCAATCATTTCCTTCAGATTCGCCGGAGTCAGGATCGGAGTCTTCACCCCGGTCGATCATGGCCACATCATTGGTGGAGTCATTTGCGCCGAACAAGGTGTTGAGTGCGTTGGTTTCCTTCCCGGCCATCTCGTCTTTGGCCGCGAGGATCAATTGCTTGGCTCGCCGGATGGCCTCTTCCTCAACCTTCTTGATCGTGCCACTGACGCGCACTACCCTGAATATGCAAGGAAGACCCGGACCCTGCCTGGTTGGCACATGCTTCATCATGGTAAGAGCCGCCCAGACGAGGCGGTAGTGCTCTCTTGAGCACTGGAGAATGCAAGTTGACGTCGCATTGGAAAGATACTTGACTATGGGATCAGTCAGCTTGGCTGAGCAGCGGTGGGGGGGGGGGGGTAAGGGATAGCAGACCTCTGAGGCTTCGCTCAACTGCGCCGGCGCCAAAGTCACCGAAAAGATCTGTTATCTGTGCCTTAATAGCATATTGTATCGACCGGGCATTGCAGGCGTTGGCGGTGGGTTGGTTGTAAACAAGGAGATCGGGTAGGTCCGCCTTGGCCTGGTTCTGGGAAGCTTCCGGATAGACGATGTCCACAAGGAGATAGCGCTCCTTGATGCGAACCATTTCGGCTGCGTCGCACCCTTCCAACGTGTTGTGGATGAAGGGGACGGGCAAGGGGGTTGGTCGTGGAAATAGTCAGAGGGTAGCCGGTTTGATGGTGTCAGGCTCAGGATTGGGAATTTGCTGGCCAACCGGAAAGGTGCCAGGCTGAAGTGGGGCTAGAAGCAGAGCTCAATTGCATCCACCCCTGTCACTTACAAACGTCACTCCACAGTGCATCCGTCTCCTCGAGTCTTCTGGATGAGCGCGTCCGTAACAACTCCGCGGGCTGTGTGATCCATCTTCCCCTCCTCGGATGATTCCAAACAAACATTCATACAATACACCCAATTTCGTCTAAACGGCTAGCCTGTAGCACATATCAGCCCAGTCCTCTGAACCGGATCATCATGAGCCAGACACTGAAAGCAGCTATCCTGGTCGTGTCAACTACAGCGTCCCAGGATCCCACAACTGATGCCGCCGGGAGTGCTCTGCGCTCGGTCTTTGAACAAGATGGGGCTGATCGGTGGCAGATCGTTGAGACCAAGATAGTCCCAGACTCCGTGGCCCTGATCCAACGACAACTCATGCTATGGGCTGACGCCGCGGATCCGGTCAGCTTGATCGTGACTACTGGTGGCACGGGGTTTGCAGTCTCAGACCAAACACCAGAGGTATATCCCGGAGAGCAATTCTGAGTAGTTTCTTGGCCATTTTGTCTGACAACATGAACAAACAGGCTGTGTCTGCACTTCTCCATAAACAAGCACCTGGACTTGTCCACGGAATGCTCGCCGCTTCTCTGACAGTCACACCTTGTATGGCTATCCCCAGCTGAACAATATCCCGGAAACTGACATTCAAAAGTTGCCATGATGTCGAGACCTGTCGCTGGCGTCAGGAATGGATCTCTGCTCATCACTCTTCCTGGTTCACCAAAGGGTGCCAAGGAGAATCTCCAAGCCCTCATCAAGCTCTTGCCTCACGCTTGTGCCCAGGCCGCCGGCGCTGACTCTCGGTCTATCCACTCTGGTGGAGTCGAGAAACTGGAGAAAGATGCTGGAGTCGGCTCTGCTTCCGGCCACTCTCACTCACACGCCCATGCTCACGGCCATAGCCATGGACGCGGCCACGGACACGGCGCCCTCGTCAGGCACACGAAGCCGAGTGACCACCCCTTGTCAAATGATCCTCGCCTTGGCCCTACCCGGAGGCACAGAGAGTCACCTTATCCTATGCTGCTGGTCGAGGACGCCCTGGCGCTCATTCGGGAGCACACTCCTCCTCCCGTCGTCACCTCTTGCAAGACAGATGCAACTCTGGTCGGCGCGGTCCTGGCCGAAGACGTCAAAGCCACTGAGAATGTTCCCGCATTCCGTGCCAGCATTGTTGACGGGTATGCTGTTGTTGTCCCCAAGGATGGTAACATGAGAGGGATTCTCCCAGTGACTGCTGTGTCTCACGCTGCACCCGGTGAAGTGAAAGAACTCAAAGAAGGGCAGATAGCCAGGATCACAACGGGCGCCCCATTACCACCCGGAGCAACTTCTGTGATAATGGTTGAAGATACTGTTTTGAAATCCAAAACGGAAGATGCCAAGGAAGAGAAAGAGGTCGAAATATTGGCAAGTGATGTGAAAGCCGGCGAGAATGTGAGGGAAGTCGGCAGTGACATCAAAGAAGGCTCGGTCATCCTTCAAAAAGGTGAACAAGTATCTGCTGTTGGCGGTGAAATTGGCCTCATGGCAGCCGTCGGTCTCTCACAGGTACAGGTATACCGCCGGCCTATCGTTGGTGTCTTGTCAACTGGCGACGAGATCGTCAACCACGATCGTCCCGGAGCTCTGCGCCTGGGAGAGGTACGAGACACAAATCGACCTACACTCATATCAGCCGCCAGGGACTGGGGTTACCAAGTTATCGACCTAGGAATCGCCAGCGACAAGCCTGGTACCTTGGAGGAGGCCCTTCGGGATGGGATGCGACGGGCTGATCTAATCATCACCACCGGCGGAGTGTCCATGGGCGAGCTTGACCTATTGAAGCCGACCATTGAGAGGTCTCTAGGCGGAACCATTCACTTTGGCCGGGTGAATATGAAACCAGGAAAGCCAACGACGTTTGCGACTGTTCCTATCAAGACTGATGGAGGGGAGCGTGTGTCCAAGGTAATATTCTCACTCCCAGGCAATCCGGCATCCGCGCTGGTAACGTTCCACCTCTTTGTCCTCCCATCTCTCCACGCGATGTCTGGAATATCGCCGCCGGGTCTCACCAAGATCCCAGTGGTGCTGGGCCATGACTTCAGTCTTGATCCAGCAAGGCCCGAATATCATCGAGCCATTGTGACTGTTGGAAGAGATGGCACATTGTCAGCAACCAGTACAGGGGGGCAACGAAGCTCCAGAGTTGGCAGTCTCAAAGGAGCAAATGCCCTCCTGTGTATGCCAAAAGGGACAGAGGTCATGCAGAAGGGAACAAAGGTGGAGGCCCTGCTGATGAGTAACGTAAGGACTGGGTAATGAAGCAAAGTTGTTTGTGGCTGAACTGGAACCAATTTACTTGGAGAACAGGTGATTTAAAAAGAAATGGCTAGCATCGCATCTGCAATAACACTGTCATCTTTCCAAACACGCTCAACTCCTGGATCTTCTCTGTTCTGCACCTCTTACTGCTGTGCCATCTGGCTTGCTCAGTCCTATCAGAGCTTCGCCACGAGCTATCTCAGCGTTTGTTTACATCCTCAGACGTGGCTGCCGCCACTCTCTTGCGTCACTGCAAACAAGCCATGTGGTGAGTCGATCCACTGGGTCGCAAAACTCGCACGTAGAGCTCAAGATGTGTCATTTTCATTACAGGAAGTTCGACACTTGTGGAGATTACGGCATCGAGATCAGCAATGTCTGCGACGAAGCTCTCTGGCGGGCCGGTTTGCGAGGCGTACTACAGATCTGCGTGCCCAGGATTCTTGAGAGGTCACTCGAATGGTCTGGAAGGGATGATCAAGAGCCACCAAAGCCAGCCCTCTTCAGAGGCTATGATGGATTCTGTGAGATGTGTGTCACGAAGTTCAAGGTACTTTGTCCCATAAACTCTATACCATATAAATCTTCCTTCTTGGTACTGATTGCGTCGCGACATAGCTGCCGTGCTCTATACCGCAGAGAAGTTACTCGGATCATGAGCTCGATTACTCCCAGCCTTCGAACTCTTTCAACCCTGACGACCTTGCGCCCTATATTTCCTTTGGCGGCATTTCTGGACAAATTCCTGACCTCTTGGGCCTCTCTGACCAATTCGAAGTTGCTGAAATTAGGCAAGGCCCGCACATAATCTTTCACAAGAGCTTGGAACGGGGTACTTGGTCACAACTTCGCAAGGCCTTGCCGTTCACTTTCCAAGGAGAACTTCAGAGCGACTGTACCCTGGACTTGGATGACACCATGGAGAGGTTGAACATCAACTTGGGGATTACAGAGTATGACAAGGACCAGGTTGTTGATGCCATCTTACAACACGGTGCTCACCCTCGCGTGGTTTACAAGTAAGTCCACCTCACACTGTTTCAACAAGTTCCTGTGACTGATACATGCTTCAAACCAATAGCCGTCTTTTCAGGCCCCGCGGCATGCCTCTCGGCCACTTCAGCGGCAGCATTGTCAACAATTGCCAACAGGCAGTGTCACTGATTCGGGCACAAGAAACCACAGCTGGCCAGAAATCTTCCCAACAGCACACAGAGTATTCCGATGACTCCGCTTTGACTACTCTTACAAATACGCCAGTGCTATCCGATGTCGAACTTGCCGCGCCGAACACGCCATCACGAGGCTCAGAGCTCTCAGACACCCCGAATTATGATGGATCTAGCTCGACTCCTCGCAAACTTAGGACACACGGGGCCTTACAAGCGGGCAGACCGGGTGAACTATCCACGGTCGTCAAGAATACCTTCACGACTATGTCTCCGTCTCAGAAGATCAGGGAATCCCCTAGGCTGTCCAGCAAGGGCCGTGCCTCGGTCATCCAGAGACTGGCGACAGGAAGCCCTGCGTCTCAACTGGATGACGCCGCAGTGGAGTTAGCTCAAGGACGTTCTGGGTTGGACAGAAGAAGAGACTCAAAATTGTCCGCTCATGTAGCTGAACACGAACAGCCAAGTACAGCAGAGAGGGTGAACAGGCCAAGGCGCATGGCGATAGCTCAGCAGAGGGCCGATGAGTGGCGCCTCAGGCCGTTGACCGAGGGCCTCGAAAGCAGCAACACAACAAACTCTGCCCTCGACAAACTTGGGCAGGAGCTCGGATTCCTCATACCTGAGCCCCAGCAGCAACTAAGAGGCTCACCCCAGAACCCTGGCAGCGGGAAGTCAGCCGCGGCCCCGTATTACCAACCTGGGCGAGTGTTCAAGTGGAAAGCCTTAGAGAGACCAGCACAAGAACGGACGCACAATGCCTCAGGAGCTGCTGGGAGTCAAGAGCGGGGAGACTGGGGTCGACAAGTCTGCTTGCCCCCTCAGATGCTTGGTGCCAACCAGGCTCAGACAGCCCAGCAGTCTCCTGCGCAACGGCGCCCTGCCAGAGCTCGGAGGCCAGCAGCCAGACATGAGAATGCCGTGTTCATCTCGGTCGATTCCGACGGTGACGTGAAAATGGAGGAACCTGCCCAAAGTCCGCCCCAGCCCGAGACTCACTTGGATCCAATCACGGTCCGCAGGTTACGGGATTCAGGTCTTTTGGGTAGATCTCGGCACCGATAAGGGAGATTCCGTCTGCGTTCTCTCCTCGATACGCAAAGACGAGAGAACTTCCAGGCGGAATAATCGTGATTAGGGCTGTCTCTGTGCGGCGGCATGAGAAATCCTAGCTTCTGGCTTCCAAATGGCCGTGGTTCTCCGACAAGGCGGCGTGATCGGGGCTGGTGTCGTTTTATCTGTTCGAACGGCCCTTCGTCCAAGGCCAGGCGTCGATTTGATGGCGATCATGAGTTTAGTGTCGGATGGAGTCATGCCCAATCCTTCGGCCGGAAGAGCAGGTTAATCTTTGCAAAGGCCGGGTGGAACGTTACGACGCCTTGACCCCGGTCTAAGTTGACGTTGACAGGAGCTCGATTTACATGTCGACTTTGAAGATCCTTGTCATGATAGGAGGTTGTGAGGGCTCTGGGAAGTGGTCGCAACGGTGGGGTCGATGCGACGACGTTACCGCCCGTCTCAAGAGAATTTGTAATATCAGGAAGAGGACATGGGCAGGCTACGAAGGATTGCATGTCTTGCTTCAGTCCTGATTCGGAGAAGATAGCTTGGCGTGGCCTTTTCGGTCAATAATACTGAATACAGGCTTGTTCTAGAATAAACCGAATGCCTCCACCCCTTCCATGCTGGTCCCAAACGCCGTGGATGTGGATAAGATATAGATGATATGGTTCAAGCTGTCGTCGCGGTTCGAGGTAATCTCAAGTGTTTTGGTACATGGCTCTCTACTGCTGTGCCCTTCTCTTCTCACACCTCGCCGAAGTCCGTTGCCTTGCTGGAGACGAGCAGGCCGATGATGAGACCGAAGAGGCCCAGGACCGAACTGAAGATCTCGATGACCAGGATCTTGACGAAGAGCGTAGGGTCCGCGGCGTCCGCCAGGGCCGCACCGCTACCGTTGATGCCTACCGCCACACCGCAGACCAGGTTGCAAACGCCCACGGTCAGGCCCGACCAGAACAGAGCGAAGCCGGTGTAGTATGTCTTGGCGTCATACAGCTCCTCGCCCTGAATCCCGTTTAGCTTGGCCGAGAAGACGATGGACATGATGACGCCGTAAATGGCGACGACCTCGCAGAAGATGATGGAGATGAGGTTCTTGGTTCGGATGCGGGGGGCGCGGACACCGCCACCGACGATGGAAGATCCAGTGATGAAGATGCCCCTGAAAAGAACGACGTGTGAGTATCATGGGCCGCCCCAAGCTCCTGGAGGATGCCCGTACCATGCTGCTCCTACTACCGACAGGCCGATGCACAGCGAGATGCCCAGGCTGGCCCAAGCTGTTGGGGATACGGATTCGAGAAAGGCGCCGACCTAGATACGCGGTAGGGTCAGGTGATCGGGTTCATTTGCTCGCGAGGAAGTGTCATTGAACTGTATTGACGTACGTTGAAGGCCTCGCCGCTGCCAGTGAAGAGCATGTCTAAGGCCCGGTCAGCTGGATATCCATGAACTCGAAGGCTGGGCCCGGCGTGAACGTACAAGCTCCAACAATGGCCAGGGCGCCGGTGGCGCCACCGAGGGAGTAAGTCGTGCTCATCCTGGGCGATGATGGAGAGCTTCGTCGAAGGGCTGGTGGGAGAGGTTGGTTGAATGTAGGAGGGCAGCAGAGGTTACGCGGACACAGCTCGACCGTCAAAGCTCCGGGAGGCTGTCCGTCATCAACATCGAGCTGGTACAGAGTTAAGTTGCCTCTGGTCTCGTCACGTGGCTGGCCAATCGGCAGGCAACACTACTTGGACCCACCCTTAGCCGGCTCCGGCTTTGTCATGCCGGTCCTCGGGTCCTCCCCTGGCCCTTCTTCCCAGCTGCCGCCTATTTAAGCCAGCCTGTCTCATGCATCGACAACCTCCGAAATACACCGACCGCACCGCAAGACAAAGATGGCGTCCAGCGGGCAGCAATACTACGAGCTTTACCGCCGTAGCAGGTACATTGCGCTGCTCCGCACTCTGCTAAACTAAACCCACGTCGCACGGGCTAACAGGCATGCGCTGCGTGCGCTCTGAACAGCATCGGTGCCACTCTCACAGACACCCTCGATGACCTCATCACGGACACCCGCATCGACCCGCAGCTGGCGATGAAGATTCTGGCCAACTTCGATCGCGCGATCGCGGACGTGCTGCAGGACAAGGTGAAGGCGCGGCTGACATTCAAGGTAGGGATGACCTGCTGCGAAGCGAGCGCGCTTGGCTTGCCTCGGGACCCCCCGAAGGGCCCAAGGGAGCACAATGCGCAGTGGTAGTAGTAGGAGAAACAATACTAACGTGGAGGCACCTACCCATATACAGGGCTCGCTTGATACCTACCGATTCTGCGACGAGGTCTGGACTTTCCTGATCAAGAACGTCCAGTTCAAGATGGAGAACGGCGGACAGGCCGTGGTGGCCGACAAGGTCAAGATTGTCAGCTGCAACGCTAAACGCCCAGGAGAGGGGCAGTAGATGTTGTGGTCGTCACGACTATCCGTCATATCAGCAGCATGACGCCGCCTGCAAGTCTCGATTCTCATACTGCGTGCGAGGCACCATGGTTGCGCAACTCGCCCACGACTTTTTCCTTGTTTTCCTTTTCGGCGTTAGCTCTCATCAGGCGTTTGAGACAGGTTCCTGAGGGATACAGGACTTGGATGGGTTTCGGAATGTCCCATCCCGTAGATGCCTATCAAATTGAAGAACAGGGCTGCTCGTCCAGGCTCTGGGCGTCCTCCACAACCATCTTGCATTCCCGTATATGTTGCCGATGTGTCAGTTGAGATATGCGACGTGAAAATGCCCTCAGAAAGGAAGCAACATGCGCAGGTTCCGTATTGTGTTCCTAATGCATGCTTAGGAGCCAATCCCTGAGGCTCTCGGTTTCCCTAGGGTCTGGGGGAAAAGGGGGGGGGGGTCCATGGGCTTCTGTTAAACCACCAGGGCGACTCGACCCCCTTTCGGCCAGAGCGACCTGATCACGCTGATATATCCAGACGCAAGTAAAGAACAAAATACTCGCCAACTTCATGCTGGCCACCCAAACACCCATCCACCACCTTGCCTCCATCCTTTCATCCCTGCCAACTCGCAGAAATGCTTCGTCAGCGCCGCCCAGCCGGGGCTGGGGAAGAACCAGACCCCTGTTCTGGCACCGGCAGCTCAAGTCATGCTGCCACATCAGAACCTGGCGTCATCAAGCAGTCGCGAGAGCCGGGATATCAGCCAGGCGAGCAGCATCCTCTGCCCAAGACGAACACGGCACAGGCCACGGAAGCCGACGGGATGCCCTGGGTCCAGAGGAACCACTGGATCGTGCTGGCCGTTGCTAGTGGCGCATGCGCCGCTTTCAACGGCGTGTTCGCGAAGCTGTACGTTGTCCCCAAGAGGAGACTTGCTCCGAGGCGACTTGTTTTGGGCTGGGCTGGCTGGCTGGCTGACTACAGGATAGTACAACGAGCGATACAACCGTTAGCTTTGCACAGGGCATCGCTGGATTCTTCCATCTCGATTCTGTCGAGGGCTTTGTCGAATACTTTGTCCGCGCCGTAAGTTGGGCTGAGCCTCACAACTGAATCTCACCCTGCAATCGTCCAGGTGGATGGTGGAACCGTCGGACATCTCAAGGGCGTCAGACTGACAGTATATCGCAGGCCTTCTTTGGGCTCAACTTACTCTTCAACGGGGTGATGTGGGCCCTCTTTACCAAGGCGCTCGCTCGAGGCAACTCGACAACGCAGGTGTCAATCATGAACACCTCGTCCAACTTCTTCATCACGGCCATACTCGGTCTTGTGGTCTTCTCCGAAGTCTTGCCTCCTCTTTGGTGGGTCGGAGCCACCTTCCTAGTCGCGGGCAACGTCATCATCGGGAGCAAGGACGAGGGCGGGAAGACTGAAGGAGATGAGGGCAGCCCTTCGTCTGGTCAAGATAGTTCTCGCAGGTACGAGATGGTGCCCGAGACAGATGGCGACGTGGCCACTGGTTTCAAAGACCATGAAGATGAGGACATAATCCAGCTAGGAGACCTGGGTGACTGAATATGAGTTCAACGATGTTGCGGGCTGACGAGACCGTGGAAGAGATGCTCTGCAACTCCTAGCCCCCCCGGTAGTGTCTTGCTCCCCAGTTGTGAACAATTGTATCTTCGTATAGGATTTGGCCGAACTTGTCCCGTAAAGTTTGAGTAGTTCCATGTCAGGCCCAAACCCACCGAACCCCCCTAGGTCCAATGTCGACGTGCTCCAAACAAAGTGTGGTCGGATTCGCTTGTTGTTTCCCGTTCTATCTTCACTATTTGCAACGCGAAACATGTTCACACATCGAAATGCTTAGGATGAGCTAAAGTTGTGGCATACTATAAGAGCGACTTTTGAGAAGAATTCGGCAAGTATAGGAGACTACGCTGTACCACATGACCGAGAGATTATGCTCGTGAGGCCTTGACTACTGCTCTTCGCGGCCTCAGAGGGCCGTCGGAATCATGCTTTCCTCTCCAAGCCTGAAGGTTATCTTGATTAAGATACTACTACAAGACTGCCACAACGGAAGATCTAGTGCAAACGGTGATGGTATTACAAAGGTGGCTGCCTAAAGGATGCACAACAATGCGATTCCGGACGGGGTGAAGAGAACGCTTGCGAGTTTGAGGCGACACATTCAGACCGACAACGACTCGCTTGGCCGAGGTTCCGGACAGAGAGACGCCCTCATCGGCCAGTGCCTGTCTCAGATCAGCAAGGGTAGCCGTCGAGGTTGACGCCGGTACCTCGATCTCCTCAAAGCTGTCCAGCTGTTAGCGAATATACCCTTCTGAAGGGATTGACATGCGTAGACTTACTAGTAGACACCGTAAGGTCCTGGTTTTCCAGCTGCTTTGGCGGCCTCGCCACCTATGAGTAGGTCAGTTGAGTGGTCAAAGAGATGCGGCAGGGATCTCGCCGCTCACCGTTGAGCTCCTGTCGGCCGATGAGCTTGAGTTTTCCTCCGATGCCCTGCACAAAGTCCGTTTCTCGGTACCCAGAGTTTGCAACGGGCGCCAAGTAACGTCCAGACTTGGAGTTGATCATCAGTAGGTAGTCTTTTGTCGTCGTGAACATGCCATCGCCGAGATTTAGAGTGGTAGCCATGACCTTTCGGATCAGATCTCTGTCCTCAGTTCTGCCACGGTTGACATTGACGACCAGATCTTGGCTTTATTAGCACCTGGACTGATACAAGTTTGAAACCACTTGGAGGATGGCGAAAACACAGGGAAAAAATGAAGAGCTAGAAAACTTAAAAGACGGAAAGGGGCCCGGGGAGGGGGGCACCGGAAGGCAGAATAAACAACATACCTGAGACTTCGTAAATACCCGGCGTCCCTTTGCTGATCGTGCCTGCTTTGAGATTATTCAACATGGTGATCTAAACTCTGTCAGTACATAACCAACCTCTATTCTTCAAAACCAGTTGGTGAGTGGTCGAGGACATATACTTTTTGCCGACTTCTGTCAACAAGCAAAACGATCTGCAGGCTGTGAAGTGGGTTCCTCGGGGGTTCACTTACTGTAGGAGCTTCCAAGTCAGTTGAGCGGATGACTAGGCCATTTGCAGCTGGCAGCTTTGTGATCGCGGGTTCAAAATCGGGCCAAATATAGTAGAATTGCGCCCACGTCCTCAGGGCAGAGGTCTCCTGTGAATTGAGGCCATACACTCTGGTTGTCGCAGGCGCAATCTTGACCCAATCCGGCTGGTTCTTCGACGCCTCCAGGAGGAGACTACTCAGTTCATCGACATTGACTGATACTGACTGGCCCTCCGCGTACCACTTGGCGAAACCCTCGCTCATGGTAGTGATGAGCTTTGTCTCGTCAGCCGTGATGCCGGCGGTGCTGGATAGTGCAGCGATCGTACGCTCGGCTAGAGGAATGGCCTCAGTCGTTCCGATCTCAGTGGTCAGACCCTTTTTGATCGTTCCAAACGCTCTCTGGAGCTTCGAGCTTCTGCGGGCTCAAAAAACAGCACAGCTTCCTGAGAATGTCCCTTTGCCGGTGCAGCAATTTGGCGCCTCCACCCTCGACGCGAGACGGCAAAGTTACACTGGGGGATGGCGACGTCGGAGGTCGGCGGGGTGTTACCGAATGAAGACGCGGTCATGTTGGTCACCTGGGCCTGGGGGAAGTACAGCGGCGTCTTGGTGGGCGGGACGACGAGCTTGCCGCTGTCATCGGCATAGGCACAGAAGCCTGAATTTGTGGACGAAGAGAGAGTAAGAGGGTCTCCCGAGGTGCTGGGTCTGTCGGGGGCATCCAAGGATGAGGTGAAGATGGTGAAGGGGAGCCTCCGTCAAGGGCAACCTGAGCAGTCAACAAGGTCAGCCACCAGGAGGTTGCGCCAGGGTGATCGATTTCAGATCTTACATAGAAGGTTTGCTTCTTGTCCAGATTGCACGCTCCCACTTTCACGGTTGAACCATCGGAAGTATCCCAACAACCACCGCCAGTTGCAGCAGGAAAGGACGCTTGCTGCTTTTTATCTCACACAGCAGCCTCATCTTCATCAACCGTTCGCCAGCCCATGGCCTTGCCTGTCCTGACCTGACCGGGTTCGCGGCGCACAGACTGCATGCCTCTTGGTAGACATGAAGCTGGGAGCAGGGCTTAGCGGTGCGGACCGTGACTAAAGACACGCAGCCTCTCGATGCCGGTGTTTCACACCTCAGCCTTGTGAGTCTACTCAGGCTACATTTGGAAGCCTCTCTTGATAGTTACACGAACTAGTCGAACGACTTTCAGCACTCTGGTAGACCTAGATGCGATCCGCTGCGGCAAGCCCCGGACACGAGTGGAGACATGACATTATTGAGTAGCAGAATGTGTGTTTACGGCAGCATTTATCTGGACCTTTCGATCTTGGCAGGGCATCTAGACCTGCCACACCAGACTACCGTGTTCCTGGCCTGACCCGCTGGCAGGGCAATGCCTTGATTTTCCGTTGTCTTATTCGGTAGGCTCGGTACCAAGATGCAGAGCGCTCCACCATGATTGTACATTGATGGCAGGGGTCGGGTCGAAACGCGGGGCTGTTGATGCGTGAGCACTGAGGTGATGATCTCGTGCATAAGGCCGTAAACAACACGAGGTGGAGGAGGCCATCCAGGGCTGCCAGGCTCAGGTTGGCTTGGATCAAAGGGTGCGGGGAGGGGCGCCCAGATGGAGGATTACGCGGACTCGTCGCACGTTTTGTCCAGTTGCCGATGCGGTCCAAACAGCGGCACAGTGTGCACAGTGGGCGTGCCCAGGTGTCTGGCAGCTTGGGGGGCTTCGTGGCTCACACTGTCTGTTCGATAGTCGGTCCGGCTGGTCTCAACCTGGGAAAGCTTGAATGCTGTTGGACCCGTCGTAACGGGATGTCAGGATGTCAGGGCGGCGGCCACTCACTGGTCGGTTGGCTCAGTTTGCCACTAAAACACGCCGGGGGGGGGGATTGGCCGACCTGCCAGCCCTGCCAACCGGCCCCTATTCTTAGATGCCACAGTCAGGCAAGTCGGGATCTTCCCAGCTGCCAGGCAGCCTACCTACCTCCCTAGGTAGGTACCTAGGTAGGTAGGCAGGCACCAAGCACCTCGACAGTGCGACTGCAATTCCCGCATTCATCAGGGCAGAAACCAATTACCAGCCAACGTACTATTATTACTGTCTAGGCCCGTCGTCTCGTCTTCTTCCTCCCTGCTCCGTCCTCAACCAACTCTGGCAGGAACTCGGCTCGGTCGATCCCCTCGTTCTCGATAAGAGACATGTCCTTTTAACTCGATGCACTCTACTTCTGTGTCACTCGCTACCAGAATCAACATTTAAATTTTGGCTTTCTTTGCTGTGCATCACTATCATCGCAACCCCCGTCTCCCTCCCCTTGATCCGCACTCCTCCGATCACCCGTTTCCTCATTTGGGACAGCCATCTTCCCTTCTCCGTTTCGTGACTGCCCCGGCGACGTCACTCGCCTCTTTTCCTCTCACACTTCCACGACTCCGTCTTCATTTCATCTCACTGGATCGTGCGTGGCCACAACCGAGATTCAATTCGTTCCTGCCAAACGTCAACAGCCACGGCCTCCAATAGACCGATAGCGAATCACCAACAGGCTGCACCATCAATTGCGTAGCATCTCAGCGAGGAGCGACCGCGTCGCGTAGTCCCAATGGGCAAGAAATGTGCTTTCGACCCAACACCAAGCTCCATCCGTGGTGCCTTTTTGCTAACCTGTCCTCCTTTGCAGGGCGATACGGGATTGTCCTGGACGCTGGATCCTCGGGGACGCGGCTGCACATCTACAGGTGGAAAGACCCCGCAAAGGCTAGGAAAAAAGCCTCAAAACAAGAACTGGGGAGCCTGCCGAAACTGCACACAGAGAAGAAATGGACGAGGAAGATACATCCAGGCGTGTCGACCTACGGCGAAAACCCTACCGCCGTCGGCCCGGACCACCTCCAGGGCCTCGTCGACCATGCTCTCGATATCATCCCAAAGGACCAGGTGGATGACACTCCCATATTCCTCATGGCAACGGCTGGTATGCGACTCCTCCCCAAGGTCCAGCAGTCAGCCCTCACCCGCGAGATTTGCTCCTACCTCCGCGCCAACACAGACTTCTCACTACCCGATTGCGACCTCCACATCCAGGTTATCCCCGGCGAGACAGAAGGTCTATACGGCTGGATAGCAACGAATTACCTGCTGGGCGGCTTCGACCACCCTGAGGACCACAACCATGGCAAGGGACACAGCACCTACGGCTTCCTCGACATGGGTGGCGCCTCAGCACAGATCGCCTTCGCGCCCAATGCGACCGAGGCTGCGAAGCACGCGAATGATCTGAAGCTTTTGCGCATGCGGACATTGGATGGGGAACGATCGGAGTACAAGGTCTTCACGGCCACTTGGTTGGGATTCGGCGTGAACCAGGCTCGGGAGAACTACGTTAAGAAGCTTGTGGACATGTACGATGCCGATGTTACCGAAGTCCCCGATCCATGCCTCCCCAAGGGGCTGCGGACCACAACGGCCGGGGAACCTGTCGATGGCGCCCATTCAACTGGCTTGGTATTATTAGGAACCGGAGACTTCACCAGTTGCCTGAAACACACTTTCCCTCTATTGGGAAAAGACGCTCCATGTGTCGACGAGCCGTGTTTACTGAATGGTCAACACATCCCTGCCATTGACTTTGATGTCAATCACTTCGTCGGTGTGTCGGAGTATTGGCATACGACACACGGTGTCTTTGGCCAAGGCGACACTGCGTACGACCTGAAGACATATCAAAGCAAGGTGGAAGACTTCTGCACCGCGGACTGGGACACCATCGTGAATACGAAGATTGATGCGCGGAAGAAGAAGGACCATGCCAAAAACGCCCAAGAGGCGTGTTTCAAGGCATCGTGGCTGATCAACGTCCTGCACGACGGCATTGGCGTTCCTCGTCTGGGTCTGGACCACACGCCCACCGTCAACGCGTCACAGAGCGCGCTGGAGCAAGCCAAGGACAAGGGGTTCTTGGACCCCTTCCAGCCGGTGGACAAGATCGACGGGATCGAGGTTAGCTGGACTTTGGGGCCCATGGTCCTGTATGCTGCTGGGCAGATTCCCCCGAGGAGCACAGATTTCCTGCCTGTCGGCTTCGGCAGCAATACAAACGCCGTACCGGACGATTTTAACTACGCCGGATCAAGCTTTAAGACGGATAATGACGATGACGACGATTGGGACGACGCGATCGAGGACCTGGTCGACCATGCCAAGCCGAGCAAATCATCCAGTTTTCTTCTGTTCATCTTGATCCTGCTATTGATTGGCTACTTCTTCCGAAAGCGAGATCGCAGAATGCGCTTCCTCAACAAGTTCAGCGGGTTCACTGGACGGTGGAGGAAGCCCGGCAGCCCGAAGAAGAACGCGCGGGGTCTGTCAGTTCTGACGAACAAGCTTTTTGGCAGGAACTCTGCCCATTACGAACGTGTCATCGAGGAAGGCGAGGCGAGTCAGTTTGAACTGGGCGACATCGACTCGGACGAGACCGACCACTCCGATAGCAGCGAGGGCTCGAAACTAGGCAGGACCTCAGGGCTGGCCACTCCCAAGCTGACCATGGACCGATTCGACTCCGGCTCAGTCCTTGATAGAGCCGGACTGGTGGTGCGGACCGAAAGCCGGGAGAGGCTCGTACCGCCTAGCATGTTCAACAACCCAGGCCGGCGGAGCAGGGCTGGCAGCCCCACCAGGCTCAAGAGCCCATTGATGGCACCGCTGCAAGAAGATTAATGTTTATGAAGCTTAGGAGATACCACTGTTAAGAGACTTGATGTACGGCATAACGGACCATTACCTTCAGACACTACATGATTTTAATACTTTTGGTGGAAAGGAGCTAGAGGCATTCTTACCGGAGCAGGCGTTGAGGGCGGAGTTCAACCTGGGTCTCATGTCAACGTCTTGGGCGTTGTCCAATGGCAGGCGGGAAGGCTTAGATTTACCCAGGTATCGAGGGGGTCAGAGTCTTAAAGCATTATTCATTCTGCTACTACCACATCATGACGGGCTGTGTTGGTTGACTGCACGTCTTTCACCATAGCTACAGGATATTCTGGCCGTGTCTATTCTATTTGACATGATCGCCGCCGTCGTCTTCATTTCCGGCTACTATCTACTGTGACTAGCTCCACACTTTGTTTGATGCCTTCTCGCGCCATTGCTCAATGCGGCTGCTGCTGCAGCAGCTATAATACTTGAAAACCCGAGCCAGCAGGTGACAGCAGCCGGGGGACTTTTTGGAGTTTACCCCTTGCCTTGCAATCTCATGGTGGAGGTCAGGCGAAGATGCCTAGCCTGCCTCGATCCATCCCTTAGATAAGACGACCCATGTAATTGCGACGACGACGGACACCACCACCACAAACACCAACAACAACAACAGCCTTGGCTTTCCAGCTAATCACCTGGGACCTCCTTAAATCCCACATTCGAAACCTAACATCTGACATCTGACAACTGATATCGCAGCAGACAGCACAGTTTCGTCACGGGGCCGAGGGGGCTCGCTGAGTCTCGTCTTACTGCGTCGACGGATTCCGAGCAGCCTGCCGGTCTCTGACTCAGCCGGCACACAGATCAAGTCCCAGAACCAGACCACTTCCTTTCCGCTCAACAACACAAAGGAAAGCGAGCGATGTCTCACCGGAAAACGCAGTGAGAGGCAGGCAGGCAGGCAGACGCAGGCGGCAACCATCGAGTTGCCGGCCGGGAGCGTATGCATCTTCACATGCGAGGCGAGAACATGTCGTCCGTCCGTTCCTGATCGGTCGAGGGGCTAGAGAGGCCAGACCACGTCGGCGCTCGCTTTCGTTCTCCCCACGCGCGCACTCCATCTGCAACCGGTGAACGATTCAGTCGTCCCTCTCGAGGAAGCCCGGGTCGCTTCGCACCCTGCTCTCGAACTTCTTCCACCAGTCCTCGAAGGCTTTCATCGGCACGACTTCGACCTGGCCGGCCTGGCCGGAGAAGCTGGAGAGGAAGTTGAAGGCGTTCTTGATAATGCGCTGCGCGAGAACCAGCGTGCTGGGCTGGCCGGCGGCGGCGGCCGCGGCGGGGACCAGGGCGAGCGACCCTGGGGCAGCTGTCGACTTGGCGGCCTGCAGCTCTGTGATGCGGCTCGCCACCGAGCCGGCGTCCTCGATGCTGACCCCCAGGTTGATCTGGCCGCCAGGGGCGGAGAGCGACGACTCGTTGAGCTTGAAGATGGCGGACTCCTTGCCGGGGCCCACGCCGCCCAGGAACTTGGAGTTGGGAACCTCCTGGCCCTGCGAGCGGTCGGGCGGGGTAACGAGGTAGATTGCCGCGGCGGTGTTGTTGGGCAGGACGACGCCCGGCAACAGGAAGATGACGACGTGGCTGAAGGACTTTGGGGTGGTTGATATGCTATAGATGAAGGAAGTCTGTGAGGGGGTCTCGGTCGGCTGAGTAATGACGGGCAGGCCTGCCGGGACGAGGCCGAATAGTGGTTGCGACATGGTTGCGCGTGATCCTGGATTCTCTGACCGACCCGGTGATTCCAGGGGGATGGCCTATGTGAAGCCTTTCCTCCTTCCTCCCTTGGTACGTGGTGTAGGTGTGTGCTTGTGCTCGTGCTCGTGCTCGTGCGTGTGCGTGTGCGTGCGCGTGTGCGTGTGCGTGCGCGTGTTACCTCTGCAAACGTGCAATGTGATTAATCGGCTACAGGTAGGCGAGGTAAGCTGTGGCTTGGTGTCGTGTAGGCAGGTGTGGCATCCCAGGGAGGTGATGCTTGACGTCGGTGAAGGATGGCGTCAAAGTCTGATTGCAGGACAACGGACGTGTGCAGCAGCGGATGCAACCGTTGGAGATCCTCGTCGTGCGCGCGGTGGCTTGAACTATGGCCCCTTGAGCATGTGCTTTTGCAGTGTGTGTGCCTGTGAATATGCGGCCTCAACAGGCAATCGGCCTCCCAGGAGTGCGTATGAAGATCCTCGGGACAATTGACTGCTGCAACACCCGAATTGCACGCTCGAAATTGTCGATCGCGTGCAAATATATATTCTGGAGACACCTGAGAATGATACCACGATTAGATATGCCACCTGGCCGTGTTGTACTGCGAGTGTGCGGGTGAGTGTGAGCTGTGAACCTGCAGCACAACCCATGGCCCGCCATGACGGTAACCCAACTCTTGATGGAGGGGTAAGGTGGGAAGCTTTGCGAGCGCTAGACCCCTTCTAGAACACGCGAGAAGAAGCCCGGGCCCGCCCATCCTAGTCCCAGTCCCCATGGAGAGGAACCGAACTCTGGGTCCTGGGCGCCGCTGCTGATCACAACGGTCAGCCAACCGCCGACGGCCAACCATCAACGGCTAGGGCGCTGCCAAACTTGCTGCCCGGCTGAAGTCGTGACCGATGTGGCTGGAAACAGCCAGGGGCAGTGGCACACGCTCCTGCATACGAACACGACAGACAGACAGACAAGCAGTCAGTCAGTCAGTCAGTCAGTCAGTCAGTCCATCGATGCTTTCATTGTGCTTGGCTTGCGCAGAACTCGTCCGTCGCGTAACGGCAGCCTGCCTGCCCGGACCCTCGTTGACGGAGCGACCTGCAGTAGGTGGTAGCCAACAGGCTGTGGCACGCACTTTTGCACAACAGGTGCGCACAAGAGACCTAATGCAGGTTCGACCCCCTTCGGCCGGGCCTGCACACGCCATGCCTGCCTCTGCACCGCACAATACTGTGGTATGGGCGGGCCAAAGCTGGATGGGACATGCCTGCCGGGCGACATGGCCAACTGGATGTCTGCCCTCCCACCCTCACCACCTCCCTCCTCCCTCTCACCGCGTCTGGGCTCTCATCATATCCACTGGGCCGGCACCCAGATGATGAGAGATAAGCGGCATCCGCTGTCATCAGATTCCGGGGAGGGTGGTGGCGAGGGCTGATTCTGCTGCAGCCTTTGCCATTGCCGCCGTCACACAGCAAATCCCATCACACCATGCACGCAGCAAGGCTCGCTTGCTCGCAAAGTCGCCCTTCCCGCGTTGCCAGCCGCTCGGGCTCGATCCCAATTGAGTTGAAGCGCAGGGCCTCGACGACGCGCGCCCACCCTCTTGGTCGTTGTTGATGGTCCCTTCCGGGCTGGGTGCGTGCAACTAACGGTGAGAGGGCCGACTCAGCAGCAAGCATCGGAGCCTCAGCGTTCCGGCCGATTCTCGCTTGCCAGAGGGACCCTTGCTCAAACCCACCCCTCGGGACCGCCCAAGGACCAGGGACCCAGAGCCCCAGGCTGCCCAGCTGGGCTGCGTGGGCTCTCACTCACCTCGGATCCTGGCACCCACATGGCAGGACCACTGAGAACACAAACACTGGCCAGGACCGCGAGCACCACACATCCCGGACAGCCTGATGAAGCCCTAGTGCCGTCTCCGTTGTGGGTTGGACCGGCAGCACCAGGAAGCCACCTGATCTGCTAGCCCGGGCAAATCACCTGGCCGCACCGCAAGTCCGCTGGGCGGGAGAGGGTTGGTCTGTCTTTTGTCCCATGAACATGCGGCCCCTTGATCTGACAGGGACCTTCTCCCGTCCACGGGCAGCCTGGGAGGCAGCTGGTGAGGCATATCTACTATGGTTGAGAGGGACCGCCCGTGCCGGGAGATTATGTGAGGCTTGTCTTCTTTGCTCATTCCCTCTGGCGTCCCGCCTTGGCCTGCTATAAAGATTATGCCCCTTCCTGACTAGCCCGTTGTCACCTCCTTCCTCCCCCGTTCTTTCTCGTCTGACATTTGTATGCACGAATGCCTCGCTCACCACCCATAAATCTGATTGCAGCCCGGGCCAGATCCGGACCAAGTCGAATATACACCACCAGTCCAGCGGTAGACGGCGTGGCGGCAGTGGCGGCAGCCATGGCACCAAGGCTCACGAGTAAGGAGCTGTTGGACAGATGTGACGGGTAAGCCACAATCTCTGGTTGGGTGGTCATCCATCGGGACCCGAGACATATATACATTCTTGCTTCGTCCCGCCCTCGGCTCGTCCTCGGGCGGGAGACAGCAGCACCGTATTGCAGGCCGCCCCTCCGATCTTGGTTCAACTTCGGAAGCAAGCAGCCGCAGGGGCTCGCCATGTATCTCTCATGTTGCAAGAATGCAGAGGAGTTGTCCCTGGTCGATCGCATCAGTAGTGTTGTGCGCTAAGGAGACTGACCGCTCTTGCAGCTTTCCGTACATGAACAGCCACCCGGAGAGATATGCGAGGCAGATGGACAAGCTTTACACCCTTGTCTGGCAAGACAGCGAGGGTGTATTCCCCATTGGCTACATGCTCAAAAGCGTTTTTGACGAGCTCAAGCTGGTGCCCCCTGCAGTCCGGGGCGATATGATTTTCGACCCTTTCTCCAAGACAGTCAGAATGTTTCACAGGCCCGCCACTGAGAGGAAGCGCACGGAGCTTGCCGCGGCCACGACACGTTACCTGCGCCTTAATCAATCCTTCAAAATCTTGAAAGGCTGGAGGGGCGAGCTGTGGCCCGTGTACGGCCGCAACGGGGAACTTCTTTTCAGCATGGAACGAGCTGCGGTTGCCCTCTTTGGGTATATGCGATACGGAGTGCATCTGATTGCATACGCCCACTGTCCGACCTCGCCCTACGGCATCAAGTTATGGGTGCCAAAACGCAGCCAGGCCAAGAGCCAGTGGCCTGGTATGTTTGACACCACTGTTGCTGGTGGTCTCACAACGGACGAGGACCCTTTCGAGTGCGTCATTCGCGAGGCTGATGAAGAAGCAAGCCTGCCCGACCAAATAGTGCGTGATCGGGCGAGGTCGGCAGGGCTCGTCAAGTATATTTATGTGAACGACACACGAGCTGGAGGCAGCGAGGGGTACGTTTATCCCGAGTGCCAATGGGTATATGATCTTGAGCTACCTGATGATATTATCCCTGAGCCGAATGACGGCGAGGTCGAGTCTTTCATGCTCTGCACTGTTGGTGAAGTGAAAGAGCAGCTCGCAGCAGGCAGGTGGAAGCCGAACTGCGCTGTCATCATGCTGGATTTCTTCGCTCGCATGGGCATCCTGACCCGGGAGAACGAGCCCCAATTCGACAACATCGAAGCGCGACTGCGTAGACAGTTGCCGTTTCCAGGGCCGCACGACTATGAAGAATAGCACGGACCGACTGCTGAACACCGCAATTTAACCGAGGACAGCACCCGCTCGTAAATGAGGAGTGCGTGGCCCGGCCAAAGATCAGTCGACGATAAACGAGTACAAGTCGTCTTGTCCCACTGTGGCGGCTTGAACACGGTGGGTGATATCCCTTTCGGGGCGTTGGGCCATCGGCTGTGAGCTTTTGTTGTTTTCGGGTTTCGGGACGAATGCCTTTGGTCAGATAGACTCATTTGCGGCAACTTTAATAGAATCAATACCCAAACTTTGCATCACCGGCATTCTCCTACGTGGCAAGACGCGATGATCCTTTTACTTCCTAATGAGGAGGTACACGTTGTCCACGCGCAGAGGTGTGAGCTTGCTGTCGGGTCCCTCCAGGGCCATGAGAAGCCCGCCGAATGAGACGTAGGCTTTCCTGCAATCGCGTCCGGTCAGTAATGTCTCATCGCCCTCTGAAGCGTGTGGGCACATACAGAGTCTTTTCAGCCCTTCCGTCCTCAAACTTGTAGACCTTTCCGTAGCAGACATAGTTGTACCCGTCGGCGAGTGTGTGCACCCCAGGCTTCGCAACGTCGCGCCATGTCTTCTCGTCATCCCTCGAGCCGTCCAGGTTCAGGGTCGTGGCCAGTGCGACTTCAATATTCTCAGTGGCAGTGAGAGGGAAGAGCTCGGTGTTGATGTCGAGTTCCAGGCTGGTGGCGCGGTCGAGAGAGGTGGCCGTGATGCGCGCTGCTCGGTCGTACTTCTTGTGGTCGACGTTGGTGATCTCGAACTGCTCCTCAAAGAGAAGCGCATCGCTCGTTGGCTCGGCCATTATGATGATTGTGGGGGAGTGTGACCGGATGAATCGGAGTGAGCAGAGGTTGGAGGAAGACGGATACTCCGGCGCCTGGTGTTGTGTGTCGAGAATTGAGGAGGGCAGAAATGCAGAGCAACCAAATTTTTGGGCGCATTCCCAGTTACCTTGATGTCCTTCGGCCGCAGTGATCAAATGCGGCGATGCGGCAAGCCTGAAGAGCTTCCGAATATGGCAGGCGGTAACGACCAATGGCAGCCAGCAGTGGTGGGAGCTGCGAGGTACGTACCCGAGCACCCGAGTACCTGAGTACCTGAGTACCTGGACTACAAGGCTCTAAATATTATGGAGGGGTAGCTTGGTGCTCTATCAAAAAAAAAAAAAAATCATATGCCGAATTGGAAGGGGAAAGGCAGAAGGCGGCATCGGTAGAATACCACCAGCACCGGCGCACTTATGCTCGGCGATTCGAAATGTCCTTCCGCAAGAGAAATGCAGTAATATCTGCATCTACATCGTCGCAAGCTGCTGCCCAGAATCGGCCCGGAGTACAGCTCTCGCCCGGCTTGCGCCCATCTCCTCTGGACGGTCGGATCACAACCTCCACAGGAACTGCCTCTTTGGACGGCATTCTCGCTGGCCACGCCGGCCTCCCGCTTGGTTCATCTCTCCTCATAGAAGAACAAGGGACAACTGACTTCTCTGGAAACTTGCTCAAGTACTATGCCGCCGAGGGTCTTGTCCAGGGCCACCAAGTCCATGTGCTGGGCCTTCCTGAAGCATGGAAGCATGAGCTGCCAGCTGTGTCCACCAAGCAGGAAGGCACCTCCGCGAAAGCAACGAGCCAGGCGGATGACAAGATGAAAATTGCCTGGAGATATGAGAATCTCACAAGCAGGCATGCTTCCAGCAACGTTGCGAGCGGTAAGTCGAGAAATCGAACCATGCCCCTTTTCCATGTAGAACATGGGAGGAGCTGTCTGTCTAACTTTGTTTGCAGACGGAGACGATTCCAAGGTTGTGTTCTGTCACGCCTTCGACTTGACCAAGAGACTAGCCACGTCCTCTATCCAAGGCACGCTATCAGCAACTCCAGCTTCCAATCACCAGAGTCTCTCATCTGAGGCGAAGGAACAGCCATCTCCGTTCAAAGTCTTCATCAACACCCTTCAAGGAAAGCTCCAAAATTCCCCGCCGTCGACAATTCACCGCGCTGTTATACCCAGCCTCCTGTCGCCGACGCTGTATTCTCCCGGTGCCTGCCAGCCTACCGAGGTACTTCAGTTTCTTCACGCATTGAGGGCACTTCTTCGCCAGTATTGCGGCAAACTGACCGCCCTCATCACCCTGCCAGTTACGCTGTTTCCCAGAAGCAACGGCGTGACGCGTTGGATGGAACTCCTCTCTGATGGAGTCCTCGAGATGATACCGCTGCCACCAAGGCTAGGTGCCGCTCCGCCGGCACCCCACAGTGAATCAAAGGTCCAAGAGCAGAGCCAGGGCATACTCAGGGTGCACAGCTTGCCTGTTTTCCACGAAAAAGGTGGCGGTGGTGCTGAGAACCACCATTTCCGCGAGGATCTTTCGTTCCACCTGAGTGGCACCAAAGGGCTTGTCATTCAGCCATATGTTCTCCCCCCAATGGAAGAGGAGGACGATAAGGGAAAATCACCAGCAAGCACCGTCAAAGACGGTATCGACTTCTGATCCGAGTGGTCCCAACGCCTTGGACAATTAGCCGTCACCTAACCCTAGGAATCCAACCTGCGTACCCCCCACCCCATTCGGGACTGGTTAAAGTTCACACCGCCCACAAGCTCCAACTTTCTGCCAGTGCTAAATGATAAAATTGGCAGATTTTCACAAAACTTCTCTCAAAACATGCCACAAATCCACAGCACAGGTACGTATGAATTTTCTCAAATGTCAGATCAACCCTTTGCATGCAACTCGAATGATTAGATCAACATTTTAATCTGTCAATCCCCTGAGATTTCTAATGCTGATAACACTTGTGTGTCAATACCTTATGACTCCTGTTGTCTCCCCCGCACTTTCAACCTTGCAGCCTGTCAACAAGAGCCGAGCTAACATTTGAGATATAGGAACACTGGCACTGATCACAATCGCTCAACATGGCAGAGCTCGTGCGCATCACCAAAGTAGGTCATCGGTACCTCGTCTTCGAGGTCAAAGATGTAGCCTCTCTGCGACGCGATCACTGCATTTGCGCCGTCCTGGTCGGCACCACACCACAGAACCCAACCCAAAACCTCTTCTCGGGACTGCCGCTGGAGCTCCTACCTGAAGAGGCGAAACTCCTAGTGGACAAAGGAGTCGCCCACGTATTGGACGAGGCTACGTCCCACCTGGCTCACCTGACATCTATGGATCCCACCGCCAAGCATGCTTACCTACAATCTTTGAGAACTCGGCGGCAAAACATCTCACGGGTTCTTGACGAAGAAGATGCCATCAGGAAGGCAGAAGGTGCAAAAATGAGAGGAAAGCGGAAATCTAAGCGGAAATCTAAGCGGATCCCCGCCCGGGCTGATAGCCCACCAGTCGTCGAGGAAGTTGAGTTGCCACTGTCTCCTCCGCCGGGGCAGAAAGATGAGGCTTCTGTGCTACCCACCGCATCTGCAAACCATGAAGAGTCGCTCTTCTCGCCTCCCCCTCAGCAAAGCAGAGAGAAGACCACTTCCCCACCCACCATGATTGCAACCAACCGTCATCTGACGGCAACTACAAGTGTGGACATGCTGTCAGACCCCAAAGCTTACAGCGTGCCAGTCGAGGCGCCTCGTTCTTACCCCTTTTACAGGCACCTCAACTCAAAAGGCTACTATATCACCCCAGGCATCCGCTTTGGCGCTGATTACAGTGTCTACCCCGGTGATCCCTTCAGGTACCACGCACACTTCATGGCCACAAGCTTCGGATGGGACGAGGAAATCACTTTGTTAGACTTGGTAAGCGGTGGTCGTCTGGGTACGGGTGTCAAGAAGGGGTTCCTGATAGGTGGTCAAGCCCCGCCAGAAGAGGCAGCAGGATATCCAGATGATGCTGGTGAAAACCGGGTGAGGACGTTCACCCTGGAGTGGGCTGCAATGTAGGACTGCAACTCAGGATAGAACTTTGCATAGCGAAGGAATGAGCCTGGATACCTCCTCTTCTAATTGTATATGCCCTACGTCCGTCGAACGTTTGATGAGTGAGCCCTGTACATGAAAGTGTTCAAGAAAGACTGTCCGTCCATATTACACAAGTGTGAAAGCAGTAGTCAGAACGCCAGCTACGCCAAACGTGCCCTTTGCCCGTCCTCGCTTATGTGCCCAGTAGGCAAATAGACTATACCCGTGCTCCCCCGCCTCTCGGTCAAGGCACATAGATGCGGCTGAAGCTGATAACCTCGCGGCGGCAGCAGACACACTTGTCGAAGTTGTTCATTGCGAGCGCGACCCTGCAGTCATCACAGAGACTGAGGCACCGGCACGGCCACACGATAATGGTCCGTGGCGAGCTGTGGCACACCACGCACTGAGGGCCATCTGGCCCCATGCCCGACGCGCCCGTAGCCCACGATCCCGCCGCGCTGGCGCTGGCCCCGGCGCCCACATCGTCTGGAGTTGCCGCGGCTCGGCGTTCTAGCAAGATCTGCTCCAGGACCTCCGCCTCTTCCTCGGCTGTCATCTTCTTGATGGTGTGCGCGTGCTGGCCCGGGAAGATCACGCGTGAGCGCTGAGACTCTTCGAGCCGCCTGTAGGCCGATCGCGTCAGGATCCGGTCTGAGCCGAGGTGTGCGGCGAGAGCGCGTGCTTGGTTTCGCTCCTCGGAACTGCGGGGATGAAGAAGGGCAGCGAGGTCAGACGGTTGTATGGGATTATCGAAGACCGGTGTGCCCTCTCTGGAAGTGTACGGCGAGCGCTGGGTAGGTGTTCGTTGCCCATCGTCATCCTCCCAGTCGTCCTCGTTGTCATCGCTTGTTGAGGCTTCGGACTCGGCTGCCGTGATTACGCTGGTGGCATCCCAATTTGAATCCTCCTCCTCTGCTGATGGCCTATAATCACCACTCCTGTCTTTCGTCCCCCACCAGCCTCCGTACAGCCACCAGAGATACAGCCTATTGTCCATCCAGCGCTCACGCGCACTCTCGTCAGGCCAGGCTCCCTTGTCATTATACGTTTGTCGAAGCTCTTGCTCTACGTCGACAGTGTCAGCACGATGAATCTCGGTGAGACCGATGGACCCCTCTCCTGCAATGATGGCCTCGTACGGCCTGCTACTTCTTGAATGTTTCTCCTCTGGCCGGCCAGATTTTGGAAGCCTCGACCAGTTCTTGAGCCAATTTGGCGGGTTCTGGATGCCAACACTAGCGAGAACCTTGCATACTGCCATCGCCCAAGTCGTGAGAACTAATTTGTTGATGTGCATCAGGTAGTCCAGGGCTAATAGCCAGCGGCCACTGCGCTCGGCCGCCCCAACCCCGTCTCGCATGCTACGGCGCTCGCCAGCCCGAGATTTTGACAGCTTCTGCGCGGCTCTCTCACGTGTATACCCACTGGTAGCCCTGAGCTGCCCGTCCTTGACGGGAACCAAGCCTATGACGCCCGTAGAGTCGTATCGTGACCCTGGAATACCAGAGCTGATCCAGTTCATCTTTAGTTCTTCGATCTCTCGGTATCGCTCATCCTCGAGCCACGTCGTGCGCTTGAGGCCCACTTGCCTGTCTTCATTCAGGTAGACGGCTTCAGACGCCATTGTAATGGCACCAAACCCAGTTCGGAGCAGTGCGGTGTAGAAGTCCATTTCCATTGTGATTCGCAGGTCCGAAAACGAGAGATTCGCCTGCATGTTGGCGTGTGCCAGTGCAAGTCGTTGCTTGAATGTAAGAGGCTGCTCCGGGTCTGCATTTGCGGGTGTTGCTAGGGCAGACAGCACAAGGGCCACTGAATAGATTGTAAAACAGATGATTATGCCAACCAAGACCAGCACGTGTGGTATGAAGCCGATGATGCATACAGTGGGATACCTGAGGAGTCCTTGCCGGGCGGGATCTTCCAAGGAGAATGTGATGGCGCTCCACACAATGCTCCCCATGAAACACGACGCCCAGAGCCCTGTGCTGATCAAGCGGAATCTTGCCTGCTTGCCAAAGACTCCAAGAATGTGGCTGGTGACGTGGCTCATGGCCGAGAAGAAGGCAATAAGCAGGACCTCAGGAGGAGTGTTGACCCTTTTCATGATCATCGATCGACTTATGGCGATGTTCGCACCAGCACCCGCTTTGGCGGTGGCATTTGCGGCTCCAGAACTGAACAAACCCCAGCCGAGCTGATTGCTAATCGCAGCGTCGGCCTCGGCAAATGCGAGGGAATGCTCGAAGAGCGTCATACCCGTCTCAGCGGACACCGGACGTCCCTGGACGGCACACGATATAGTCTCAAGGACCTGGCTGAGACAGAAGGTGCCGAAGAGGGGCCACAACAGAGACAATGAGCCCTTGAGCTCCGGTGACTCCTCGTGACCCGGCGGTATCATTTGTACAGACAAGCAGGACTCCTCGTCCGTGGCACCAAACAGTAGCGACGAGCTCATCCCATGAAGCAACGTGTTCTGTTGCGAGAACATCAGGTCTGAACTCTTGCTTGCATTCCCCCACCGCAGCTCAGAGAAGTCAGCCGAGGTCTGACATTGTATGGACTGCAGTATACTCCGGGCTTGTATGAGGAACAGAATGATAGGCGCAATTCGCAGAACCAGACGGGTGTGCCATTTCAGTCTCAGGCGCCGACGGGTAGCGGCAAAGATGTGTGTCCTGTTCAGGACCACTGCCATAGCGATGCAGCAGAGCGCCCACTTGCTGGTAGCGTAGCTGAACACACTACCCAGGCCCTTTGCGCCCTCCATCGAGAACCGATATACCGAGGCGGTCGGGTCTAGGTCGGCGAGGTTCGAGGGCGCGGCGGAGGCGATGCTGGACCCGGTGGGAATGATACTAGCGGAGCCGGGGGAAGTGGCAGAGAACATGTCGGAGCCGGTAGCGTCGGGAACCACTCGTTGACCGAAGCCGTCCATGGCGTCAGGGAAGGAAATGTAAGAGCCGAGCTTTCCGAGCTTCATGACCATCCGAGGGCCGGCCAAAATGAGATCCTCTAGGGAGGGGGCGTATCTGGAAACGTTGAAGGACGTCCAGGAGGTGAGGTCGTGCCACATGCTCGCATTATCGAACGTGACGGCCGGCTGGTGGCGGGTGAGTGCTTCCACCGTGTGCTCCATCTTGGGGTGATCTGTCGAGGTCCTCAACCCCCGAGGTGCTGGCTCTTGATGACAGCCCGTTCGGGCCGCGGCCGCTCGGAGGCACGTGTGACGTGAGGTCAGGTCGGATGCTCGAGTTCGGTTTGGATATCGGGACTAGATGGTTGTGTTAGGAAGAAAGGGAACGATCAAGTTATCTTTGAATAGCCAGACGACGGATACATGATGCGAAACGGCTCACGGCACCCGGTCTGGCAAGCGTGATGCTGATCGCATGTAAAGCGGCAGGACGGGAGGGAGTAGCGTACCTAGTGTACCAGTTGTACGTAGACAGCTGGCCCGCGGGATGATGGTGCAATGCGATCCGTGTGGGGCACGCGGGCAACCCCAAAGGCCGAGAACTCCAGCGCTTTGCAGGGGTAGCTAGATATACCGACCCCGTTTTTGTCGAATTCACTCACCGCATGGCTTGCCTGTTTTTATTTATCAACAGGCTACACCGAGACCGTCGCTTCCGTTGTGACCTTAACGTGCGGGATCACAGGTTCAGTTTGAATCTGCTGTCCCCTGAAGCTTGTGGCCTTACTCAGACGCTACAATCACCTGGCGAGGTTGAGCAGGTACTGTATCTGAAGGTTGGAATACTTGACAGCCTCTCGTACACACCTCTGCTCTAAACAACTGCTTGCTTGGCCTCCTCCCACTCCCCCTCCCCTCTCTTGGCATCTCATTCTACCGGAACTCAGACCTCCATCGAGACCTGAGCAGGAAACCTTCACCGCTGGGTGACAATATGAGGCTTGAACAGAGCTCCTAAAGCCAGACCTGTGCGTGGGATGTAAGAGCCCAGGCTGGTACCGCCGGGCCCCCGGAGGCTTTTCTGTGCCTCGCGATAGCCATTGCAAGGTCGGTTGCTAGCCTTTCAGTGGACTTTGTTCTGGGCTGCTCATGGCCTTCGCTTTGGAAGAGACTGCCCATCTTCAATCTGCTACCGCACTCCGCTGTCCCCCGTGTTGTGTTCTGCATTCCGCAGTGTCTGGTCACTTCAGCTATTCTGAGCTGCGGCGTCTTTCAAACAACTGACCAGGACACGGTTAGCGCTTTGAGAGGCGAGAATGCCCTTTTCAACCATTCCTGTATAGAGTGTGGCATCTGCCGCAGGCAAATCCCCCTTGAACCACAGGTTTGTGATCTCATCCCGCTCTGGTAGGTACGCAACACAACATGCTGCGAACACTTTATCGTGCTGGGAGGCGAGCGGGTCGACCACAACCTCTGGTCTCGATTCTTTGCTTTCACCGCCGCCCACCAGAGCTGCCACACCTCCCGCGACGGTATCGACACAATCGATGCCAGCATCAGCAAGGGCTGCTGATGCGACCGTGATGCATCCTGCCAGGACGTTCATTGTGTCCCAAGCCTCGTCGTGATCGCCAATGCTGAGGCTCCGGTCCTGGTCGCCCTCGATGACCGAAATGATGATGTCGACGCCGCTCTTGGGCCAGCGATCTGCGATGATGGCCCCTCGTAGTGCTGTCTCGAGATGGATACTGAGATCCCGCTCCGTCGAGTCTCTCAGATAACCCCTTCTCTGCTTCGTTGCAAAGGGCGCGTACTTGACATGGGTGGTGAGGATGATGTGTGGTGAGAAGGGCATTGATCTAGGTAGTGCTCTTGGTCCATGGACTGTGCAGCTCAATTTTAGGCCAGAGACCCCAGGCTTTGCTGACGTCTGGACTTCAAGATATGCAGAGCCCGACGCTGAAGGAGTGACACCAGTCTTGAGGACTTTGCAATGCTGTCAGGTTCGTGCCAATGGAGCGGGGGCAGGAGCTCTCACATATTGGCCGGGCCGTATTCACGGGCCTCGTTCTGCCTGTCGGCCTTTCTGACAAGACTGTGCTCTCGTCGCCAGCAAAAACTGGGGGTAAGGTGCCGCCAACGGGACCGTTGATCCGACGTCTGTCTGTCATCTTCAAGACGATTTGACTGGTGGTCTTGTGGGATTGAGCAGCTGAGGCTATTCCTAGGAGCAAATGGGATTTGCTATAGTGAACAAGCAGTTCTGAACGGCCTTGGGTTTTTGGTTGGTTGATGAGCTCGAAATCGAAATCCAATGCCCTTCCTGCCTGCCACGAGTTGTTTGCTCGCCCATGAAGGAGTGGGCCCGAGCTCTGCGTCTCCACACCTCCAATAGCTACAAAATTCTGCCGGATTGATTCTCGTTTTTTCTGCATTTCTTCAATCACACAACCTTCAACAGCAACAGCCGGCAACCGCAGCACGGCCTCATGTCTCTGAGGTCCTGCTGCGCTGCGTCAGCATATGAGTAGCTCCTCGACCAGCACATCAGATGATGGACAGCCTCTACGGGCTGTCAGGCCATCCATGGCGCCGCAACCAGCGAGTGCTGTTGCTGTCGTGAGGCGAGCGTGCTTTCTTGACTTCCGTCAAGCCCCAGCCTTTCGGTCAGTCTCAATCCCCCAAACCCTTCCTTTCGACCATCTGCGAGCTTGGACCTGGTTTGGCGCTGTTGATGATTTTTTAACCACTTGTTCCACGCGAACTCTATGAGCGAGAACAAACATGCATCACCATCTGAAGCACAGCCTCCAGCCTCTTGCTATGATTGATACGCATAGCAGACGAGTTTTGCTGACAGTATCACAGGGCAACCACCCATATTATTGAATGGCTCTGCTCCGCCGTGTTGACCTGTAAGCAATTTGCGTTTCTTCTCTTCCCTTGCATCTGCTGCGATTTTTTCATGATGAAACATCTTTATTCAGTTCTGCTTCTGAACATACTTGATGACACAACCTATACCAAAAACAATTTCTGAACATCGCACTCGCAATAACTTCGTCATTCATCAGCTGTTCTGAGTGGCTGTGAGCTAATATGCGATTACAGATGTGCTAGACACCGCCTGAACTCACGCGACGGACCATGCTGCAAGGCTTATTGCCCGTCTGACTGGACTCGTGTAAATCACAGCATTAGAAGATGGTTAGTAGAGAACTTCTCTTTGCCTGCGCACATCATCTTTTATGATGACAACAGCTTATCCATTCAACGATTTGTACGAGCCGAGCCATCCTCCCGCACTAGAGCCGCCTTATACGGTGATGACCAGTAGTGGAGTCTTTCCCTTTGGGGAATGTTATTTGGCTTCAGTGCCTGCGATCTTCGTGCTCCGTCTTGGGGTGTGGCAGATCAGGGCCGGCTCGTACGGCTGAGTTTAACGGCTTTCTGAGATGTGTGTGTGTGCAGATGCTTTCTAAGCTCTCGCGCCTGGTTGTTCTCGTCACTGGACTAACACGTCACTAGGTAATAGCGGTGGCCGTCCTACCCTTTGTGCGCCTGGATGTGGCCTGAGGTGTTGTTGAAGAGGTAAGTGAGTGAGCTTGTAGGCTAGCAGAGGTCTGCTATGATACAACGCAGCTGTCTCTGGTGGGCAGGCCTTGATCGGCAGGCCATGCTTTCAGCACCGTGCCATCACAGCTTCTCAACCATATATGCACTCCACATCAGCTTTGAACTCGCTCGTACACGTCCCTCCTGCAAACCCACACTGCTCATGAGAAAGACTGGCGATGTGTTGTAGAAAACAGGCATGTGAGCGATGCTTCGTGTCTGGCGCATCAAATCTATAGCTGAAATCAAATATACCGTGTCTCAAGATAAAACTGCTGCAAGGGGTAGCTGAATAGGTGGGGCCCGTACAGATAACCCCAGACGTCAATTTGGGCCTTTACGATGCGCCCCTGGGCGAGGAAATGGTGACACCTGAAACTGCAACTCAAATGTACTGCCCCAGCTGCTGTGCTGCAGGACGTCGACTAAGATACTTGGCCCACTGCGGGCGCAAAGTACCGTGTAGGTGGCCTTAGCGCCATTACGGGCCAGCCGCAAGCAACCAACTAAAGGGTCGCAACACGCTGATTCATCTCGCATTCACGAGGTCGATGCAGGACACCTTCCCTCTAGTTTCGTTGCTCGTGGCACTTGAACACGAAGTAATCGCCCATGATCTTGTGTCCTTTCGCCATGCGATAGACTATGAACCTTTCCATCTGACACCACTGCCCTGCGACTTCCGGGAGATCGCCACGACAGCCTGCCAGCTTGGACGGGCCAGCCTGTCCCTGGACTCCTGCGACGCATCTTCCCGACTGCATTCGAATACAACCGCCTTCTTCCACGCATCCGCCCTCGACACACTGAACCAATGCTGCCAACATATTCGTCCTCCGGCTCCAAGGCGGTGCCGAGACATCATGCGGGTGGATATGCTGCTAGCAACGGGTATCCGAGGAATAAGGACTTCTCCTTCGACATGTCACCACACCGGTACGCACCTGTCCTCATCTTGCAGCTCTACCGCCTCTTTCAGACACATCAACCCGAACTTGGCTAACTTGTGCGCTTACTTCTGCCAGATTTCAACCACGAGGGATGACACCAGCAGCCCGGCGCCGGCGGCGACTATTGATTAGACTCGGCATAATATTGGCGGTTGCGTTATTAATCGGCATATTCGTATGGCCCGGCGGAGGTGTGTCGTTAGCATCGCTGTTCTCGTTTGGTCTGCTATCAGGCGGGGAGGATTTCCAACTCGAAACTGTCCGGTATTACGACTTGTCCAACGTTCAGGGGACCGCCCGCGGCTGGGAGCGCGAAGAACGCATCCTCCTGTGCGTGCCACTCCGCGAAGCCGAAAACCACCTGCCGATGTTCTTCTCCCACCTACACAACCTCACATACCCGCACCACTTGATAGACCTCGCTTTCCTGGTCTCGGACTCACAAGATCGCACACTGGAAGTGTTGACGGAAAGCCTGGAATCATTGCAGGCCGAGGAAGGCCCCAAAATGCCATATGGCGAAATATCCGTCATTGAGAAGGACTTCGGGCAAAGCGTCAACCAGGACGCGGAAAGTCGTCATGGTTTCGCAGCGCAGGCGAGCAGGAGAAAGCTGATGGCCCAAGCGAGGAATTGGCTCCTGAGTGCCGCTCTGCGGCCCTACCATTCATGGGTCTACTGGAGAGACGTCGATGTGGAGACTGCTCCTTTCACTATCCTCGAAGACCTAATGCGTCACAACAAGGACGTCATCGTACCAAGTGAGTCCTTCCAAGCCGCACTTGGTGATCATTTAGTACTGATGACAGCATAGATGTTTGGCGGCCGCTTCCAGAATGGCTCGGCGGAGAGCAGCCCTACGATCTTAACTCATGGCAGGAGTCAGAGACTGCTTTGGCCCTAGCGGATACCTTAGACGAGGATGCCGTTATCGTCGAAGGATACGCCGAGTATGCGACGTGGCGGCCCCATTTGGCCTACCTGCGAGACCCCTACGGAGATCCAGATATGGAGATGGAGATCGATGGAGTAGGAGGTGTCAGCATTCTGGCCAAGGCTCGTGTATTCCGATCCGGCGTCCACTTTCCGGCTTTCAGCTTCGAGAAGCATGCAGAGACCGAGGGTTTTGGCAAGATGTCCAGGCGAATGGACTACTCTGTTGTCGGCTTGCCGCACTATACTATCTGGCATCTGTATGAACCCAGTGTTGATGATGTTAAGCGCATGGAGGTATGTCTTGCCCAGCCCCCCCCCCCCAAAAAAAAAACAGGAGCACAGACGGAACGATGACATCTAACTTATTCCGTAGGAAATGGAGGCAGAGAAGAAGGCTGCGGAGGAAGAAGAGATGAAGAAGAAAGAAAAAGAGGCCAAGATCAAGGAGGAGTTCAGCTTCAGTGATGCAAAGGCCCAGTGGGAAAAGGACAAGGAGACTATCGCCAAGAACCAGGAAAGACAGGCCGCTGATTCTGCCGAAAAGCCACGGAAGTCCTCAAAGCCCGCCAACAAGGTCGAGAAAGTCCCACATGGCAGTGACACATAAGAGATTATTGTGGAGGCAAGCTGCAGATAGACCTCTGTCGCATTCATTCCAACCTTAATGTTTTTTCCCCCTCTCGCGATGGGAGCAAGGACTGGACGCTCACTTTCCATGTCATGGACAACTTGCTACACTATCGCGACGACGGGAAGCGTGAAAAGCGGAAAGCGGAAAGCGGAAAGCGGGTTGAATGGAGATACCTTTGGGCGTTAGGACATTGCTTCGGAAGATAAAAGGGAACATTGATGTTTCGATGCTGTAAAGCAGACGGGAGAGCGTCTGAGGGAACACATCACCAAGGCGTTTTGATGACATGCGGGTCTTCGAAAGGGACTTGTTCTGGGAAACATGCTCTATCTCGAATAGCAACTCATGAGTGCATCTTGACCGTACAGCGATGCTCAATGTCCCGTCTGGGCGCCATGACCTAGGCCTTCCTTGCCTGCGGCCTGTCTAAACTAGGCCGCGATACGCGGCGAGCATTATCCCGCAAGAAGCTCCTGTTTCTACGTATCAAAGAAGAGAAACAGACTCGTATTCATCAAGCGTCACAGCCTCCCCAGAACACCATCTCATTGGCAGCCTGTTTCACTCCCTGGGCTGGTGGACAAAGGGGGGGGGTTGAAGCCTCTAGATAAGATGCGAGATGGTAGGAACGGGGTACAGGCCAGCTGCCTGCCGGCCGCCAAGCTCCCGAACGTCACTCGCAGTGGTGTCTAGCGTGTCCAGCTAGGTACAGCACCGGAGTACGTACCTTTCTATGGGCGCCTTGCGGAGGAAGCTCCATGTGTCCTAACAAGCGGCCGGCCAGCTAAAGATCTACCTGTACCTCTCCCATCGAGCTCACGCGCGGGCTTGTCTGTCGCCTGCTTCCATTTGTCTTCCCCTCTCGCCACTTGTTTCTTTCCCCAGGAGAGATGCTTTTGGGTTCCTGTTAATTTTCAGCGCATACAGTCCTCCTGCCTTTTAGCCTAGCGTCCTGGGCCGGAATCGACGAACGCGAGGCGACTTCCTGGTGCGCTCCCACGGCCCACGGATCACGGCACCAAGAGCACAGCTCTAATCTGTCCCTTTGAGCGTTCGACCTGCCTCCAGAACCACCCGTAATCATGAGCCACGATGCGCGCATTCCCCAGATCCTGGAGCCCTCGGTCTCACCGGCGCCCTCCAGGCCAACCACTCCTTCGTTCCGTCGGGCGCAACACCACTCCCCTCGCATGCAGTACCGGAGTCGCCCTGTGTCGGTCGCGGTAGACCCAGTATCCCTCGTCATAGCCGAGTGCATAGCAATCACCTCTGCGATCCAAAAGCATGCCCGGTCTCCGCACTCCTCGGTGGCTGCCATCCTGGGCGGTGGCCCCAGTCCGGTGCAACTGGGGCCTTCGAACTCCGTGTCCTTGGGAAAGTCAAAGGGCAAGAGCTCGGCCGCGAATATAATGGGTGACGGCACGGCCGATCTGGTGCGCTGGGGCCTGCGTGGAAAGAAGGGGAAGAGCATGCAGGACAATCCGCTGATATCTGGCTTTGGGAGGTTGCGGCACGAGTTGACTGGCGTCAGGGACATACACAACTTTGACGCGTTGACGATGCTATACCCTTTCCTGCAGATCATCCAGACAAAAGGAACTGCTGCTCCAGTCACGATTCTTGCTCTGAGGGCGATACGGAAGTTCCTCGCGTACGGCTTTATCTCTCCCGAGTCGCCTCGCTTTGCTGTGGCAATGCAGTCTTTGTCGGCCGCTATCACGCACTGTCAGTTTGACATAAGTGACGCGCCACAAGAGGAGGTGGTGCTGTTGATGATTCTGCATCTGATGGAGGACATGCTCTCGGGGCCAGGTGGCGATATACTCAGTGACGAGAGTGTATGCGACATGATGGGTCGCGGCCTCACGATCTGCTCGCGGCCGAGATTCTCGGAGGTCTTGAGACAGACGGCAGAGGCCTCGATGGTACGGATGTGCCAGATCATATTCGAAGATCTGAAACACCTCGAGGAGGAGGCTGGGGAGGAGGTAGATGCACTGGACAAGAAGACGAATGGCGATATGGACACAGTGAACATGGACCCCTCGGCGAACGGCACCGACATTCCAGCAACAGCTGCTCCTACTCCCTCACCAGAACCAAATCGTGCAGAGCCCCGGTCATCTGAGTCCGGAAGCGCCCCATCGACAGGCACAGGAGAAGCAGACCAGGCCACTCTAGCATCCGAGGCTGGAACAGCGGACTCGCTCGACTTGCGACCATACTCTTTACCATCAGTCCGCGAGTTATTCAGAGTCCTGGTCAACTTCCTGGACCCCCATGACCGCAGGCATCCTGATACCATGCGAGTTATGGCGCTCCGAATAATACACGTAGCCCTTGAGGTTGCAGGACCCTCGATTGCCAAACATCCTGCCCTTGCTTCCATCGCCGAGGACCGCCTCTGCTGTTACTTATTTCAATTGGTCCGGTCGGACAACATGCTGATCTTACAAGAGTCTCTTCTTGTCACTGGGACGCTGCTGTCGACGTGTAGGGGAGTCTTGAAGCTGCAGCAGGAAAAGTTCCTGTCCTATTTGGTGGCGTGCCTCCACTTGTCACTTGAGATTCCCCGAGAGGCCGGAATTGACCCGTCGCTATATGCTGGCATCCCCCAAGCCCCTCCGTCGCAAGCGAGTAGTGGTCGTTCGACTCCTGTGCCAATCAAGGACAGGCAGAAGCTGGGATTGGAGGGCGGTGCGCGGAAGCCAGATGCGAGGCAAGCAATGGTGGAAAACATCTGCGTGCTTGCCAGGATGCCAACCTTCATGGTAGAGCTATTCGTCAATTACGATTGCGATCCAAACTCAGCAGACTTGTGCGAAGACATGATTGGGATGCTATCGCGCAACGCCCTGCCAGATTCCGCTACCTGGAGCACAACCAGCGTACCGCCGCTGTGCCTAGATGCACTGTTGAGATTCATCTCGTTCATTGCGGACAGGCTCCATCAACCGGCGAGGACAGCGGGCTTTGTTGACGCAGCAGATCTCAGAGAATCGCGGAGAAAAAAGAAGTTCATCATCAAAGGCACGAGCAAGTTCAACGAAAATGCTCGAGGAGGTCTGGCGTTTCTGGCAGACAAGGGCATCATTAAATCTGCGACGGAACCGGAGGAGGTCGCTCGGTTTTTGAGGTCGACCACGCTCGTGTCGAAGAAGGTTCTGGGAGAGTACCTTTCTAAGAGAGGGAATGAGGCGATCCTCGATGCCTTCATAAATTCTTTTGACTTCGAAAACAAACGTGTCGACGAAGCACTGAGGTCCATGCTCGAGTCGTTCCGGCTACCGGGCGAAGCTCCTCTGATTGAGAGGATAGTGACCTCGTTTGCAGAGAAGTACTGTGCCAACTCGATACCCGAGGACGTAGCAGACAGAGACGCCGTCTTCGTTCTCACTTACGCCATCATCATGCTCAATACCGACCAACACAATCCTAATCTCAAATCTGCGAATCGCATGACCGTGGAGGACTTTGCACGCAACCTACGTGGTGTGAATGGGGGAAAGAACTTCGCCATCGAGTATTTACAAGCGATATTTGATGCCATCAAAACGAATGAGATCGTTCTGCCCGACGAGCATGACAACAAGCATGCGTTTGACTACGCGTGGAGGGAGCTGCTTCTGAAGACCGAAGCAGCCGGCCCTCTCGTAATCTGCGATACCAATATCTACGACGCCGATATGTTCGCCGCAACCTGGAAGCCGATTGTTTCTACATTGTCTTACGTCTTCATGTCTGCTACTGACGACACGGTCTTCGCAAGAGTTGTCTCAGGCTTCGACGAATGTGCCCGCATCGCCTCCAAGTACAACATCACGGAAGCCCTAGATCAGATCATTTACTCATTGAGTCTGATGACGACTCTGACGCACGAGTCAATCTCGAATACAAGCTTGAACACAGAAGTTCAAGTCGATGAGAAAAAGGTCATGGTCAGCGAACTCGCTGTCAAGATAGGACGCGACTTCAGGACTCAACTTGCATTGCTCGTCCTATTCCGCGTTGTCACGTCTAAGGAGCACATCATCCGGAAAGGCTGGAAAGACGTAGGTCGTTTTCAAGGAGACGGCCTGGAATTTATCGCTAACCCATTCGACTAGATCATCCGCATCTGGCTCAACCTCTTTGCAAACTCACTCGTCGGCTTTCCCAGTGATCGGAGTCGCTTGGCGATATCATCGATCCCATTGCGAAGTCCGTCACAATTCATCGATCGTGCCGCAAAACAAAACGACACCGGCCTGCTGCAAGCTTTCTCGAACTTCTTGCAGAGTTACGCTGCTGATGATCCGCCTGAGCCGTCTGAAGAGGAATTGGATAGCACGCTCAGCACAGTTGAGTGTATCAATCAGTGTCAGATGGAGGACATTTTCTCACATCTTTCGTAAGCTGTGAATCCCACTTCTGGCCCAGTCGGGTTCTAACGAGATCAGAAACCTTCCGGATGACAGCCTCGAGGCGTTGGTCGATGCGCTACTGGACCAAATTCCGGAGGACAGCGGGTCTGGAGTGGTCATTACTGTGAAATCCGACAACGTCCCTCCGCATTCCCCTGTCTTGGCCCAAAAGCCCCGGAACAACGTGCTGTACGACCCCTCGCTTGTCTACATACTGGAACTGAGCACAATCCTTGCTCTTCGGGATGACCACACGGTCCAATTGCTTGGTAAGCGTGTGGTCGATGCGCTCCAGGCCATATTACGTGACATCAGCAGTTACCACCCCATTACTGTCTCAAGGACCACTTTCTACTCCTTCAGACTACTTCAGGCCAGCTATGTAAGTTCCTCGAAGTATGATCGCAGTGGAGAGGAAGAGGCTCAACCCGACATCCAGGAGTACGACTTCATCCGCGCCCCGGTACTACTCCATACTGTATCGAGTTTCTCTCTAGACAACCTCAAGACGACTTCCAAACTGGTTCTCCAAGGACTCAAGCTCTGCGTTGATGAGCAGGGCCCGCTGCGAAACGAGACCATGACCTCACCTGACTTTTGGGCCATCTTGCGCAATCTGGCAAACGAGAAGGGGTCCGCACCCACTGTATTCGAGATATTGGTGACCGGCGTCAGTCCCTCATCAACAGCTATCATGGCGGACAACTATGAAGCCGCTATCGGTCTGCTCAACGATTTCGCATCTGCTGCCAGTGTCACCGTGCCGAAAGAACCCAAGGTGGACCCCCGGAGGCAGCCGCGAAAACCAGCTCGTCCAACCTCTGCAAAGCCTGAGACTCCGAGGTATGTCTTACTGACCGGAATGTATCTATGCATGCTAATACTTCTTCAGTGAGAACCCTACGGTGCAGCGTGGCATCAAGGCTGTCAACATCATCTACAGCATGACTTCTCGCATTCCGCAGCTCATGAAACAGTCCCACTTGGAGAACAACGAGGGTAGGTCAATTTTTAGGTCATTCTGCAAAGCTGTGTTACTGACATGTTATCAGCATGGTCTGCGTACTGGCTGCCTATATTTGAGGCGCTGACAACTCAGTGCACGAATCCGCGCCGAGAAATCCGCCAACTGGCCTTCAATTCGCTTCAAAGGGCGCTGTTCTCGCCGGAACTGACGTCGAGTGACCACCGGGAGTGGACTGCAATATTTGGTGAAGTCTTGTTCCCGCTGATCTTGCGGCTGCTCAAGCCTGAGGTCTTCTCATCGGACCGTGACGGCATGAGCGAGACGAGGGTCCAAGCAGCTTCTTTGCTATGCAAGGTATTCCTGCAGTACCTGGTACTCCTCTCGGAATGGGAAGGGATGTTAGATCTGTGGCTCAAGATCATTGACATCATGGACCGCCTCATGAACAGCGGCCAAGGAGACAGTCTCGTAAGTAACATCCTTCTACACTGTCGAATTCAACTCCACGTACTCACATTAATTCTTGCAGGAGGAAGCTGTTCCCGAGAACCTGAAGAACGTTCTCTTGTTCATGTCGAGCAATGGGTATCTTGTGCCACCAAGCCAAGACCCAACGAAAGAGATGTTATGGTCTGAATCATGGAAGCGGATAGACCGATTTTTACCAGACTTGAGGAAAGACCTCGCTCTGGAGGAGCAAGAGCGACCACAAGGCAAAGGCTCAGCTGAGCCTCCTACGGCAGTCCCAAAGACGGATGTGGAGAAAGCGGCCGTGGAACCCGAGAGGGTAGACAAGGAGGCATGAAGACACGAAAGGTGATGAGAGCATTTAGACGTGGATGACCGGTGCGTACATATCTATAGACCATGGGAATGGCAATGCAGACCGCCGGCAATGCCGGCGAGGGCTATGCGCGAACCTTCGTTACTCTGTGAATGCTGGCACTCCTTCCCCCGAAGCATAGCTGTGCTCCAATCTCTGGTTCTCGACAGCTTTTCGCAAGTGTGGCTCTCCACTTCCTCGCAAGGATCACGAATGGCTTGTAACGCGATCATTATGGCTAGCGGGGCCCGCCTCCACATATCTGCTTCACCAAATCGATGGAGACTGGGTACCATCGCCCTCGTCCTCGCCCTCTCATCCGAGCAGCCATCCAACGCAGTAGAGACTGCGTTACGCGCGGAGGGACGGTCGAGCTCTGTGATACGGATGTGACGCACTCGGGCCCGGGTGATGGGTCGTTCGCCACAGGGGTGAGACACTCCTCTTGCTCTGGCTGACTAGAAATGTCTAGTCCCGTGCTCTTGGGTTTGCTATCGGCTACAACGAGTAGATGAAGGCAGACGATTTTTTTCGACTCTCCTCGAGCGACCACGGCGGAGATTTATGCTGACCCGGCATATTAGTCCGGGTCACAGCCATCCTGTGCGTCAGGCTTCTTGTGCTAGGCGATATCTAAGATGGTGTGAAGAGAATGACACGAGTCGTGTCAAAGCATATTCGGGAGTGCCTTATCTCTGCTGTCTACACTTTGATTGTGATCCACCTGCCGGGGAGGAGTTTAGACTGTACCCTCCGGGTTGCAACTCGGCGGTGTCTTGTTTAGGGATTGCCCCCCCCCCTCCCCAGAGGGTGGACATGGGCGGACCCAGTGTGGCTGTCTGATATTCTACTATATTGTCGGACCGCGGCTAATACGCTTCCGATATTGTTGTGAGGTAAAGAAGATGGAGAGAAGAGGACAGTGAGGTGAAATAAAACTATGATGCTCATTCTAGCAGTTGGACAGCTCGTGCTCCACCAGGTTCCAAGCACGCTGCGATAGAACCATCTGCGCAAACCAATTGCCCTCCAAATCAGACCCTTGAACCACAACCAAACAACTCGGCTTCATTCCCGACCGTGGAGTGCTACTCTGCCAGGACGGCTTTCCCGGGTGTTCGCTCGGGGTCCCGGTCTTCAGGATCGCCGGGGAAAAGTCCGCGGCCTCCCAGTACTTTGACTTGGCCAGGCTGCTCACCGAGACCAGGTAGCTGTCTTTGCCAGTGAAGAAGTCTGGAGTTCTGCAGCATTCAAAGTCAGTTATCAGACCACCAAGGGAGTAGTTTCATACAAATAGGGGAAATAAAGGGCCACAGTATGGCCATAGCCCATCTCAAACCACCAGCGTAATAAGTCCTTTGAGGCTAGGCCACAGAGGGGAGGTGTTTCTTCTGGAAGGGGTTAAGATTGCATCCAGAAGCTGCTTACCCCGTCCTCCCCACGGCATCATGAGTCAGATATGCTCCTGCTTGCACCTGGGGTAATGTGAGCTGCTGCTTCAGACGTGTCCGCATAAGCTCGGCCGCGGTGCCCAGCGGCGAGGATAATAGGGATCCTGCTGTGGTGTTGATCCAGGTATATGCGAGCAGATTCTGCAGGTAGACGGTGCCCGGACGCAGACCGCGGAGAGGGAAACCTCGAAGGTCTACGGCTGATGTGATACCGAGGGTGCGGCCTGAACCTTTCAGAGGTGAACAGGCCAGCCTGATTAGCCAGGCTGTCAAAAGCTGATTATCGCTCAGGTATGCCTTGTCCGAGGCACATTCATCAACCTCTTGTCGCAGTCGTGCCATCGTCGAGGCAGGAATAAAGACATTACGCTGCCTATAATTGTTCCGATTTCTGATTCGATCTGCGATGAACCGGAAAACCCAATACCATTTGTGCCAGCCAGTGAGTCGATTCTTCTTGTGGATATAGCGCTCCTCGTGTGCCAGTGGAGGGTGACATATTGTACGCATTGGGTCTTCGTCCCAGCTAGCCAAAGGAGTCACATCCCCGATGCGTCCAGCGAGCACCTTGCACCAATTGATCATGATCTCACGTTTTCCAACGCCGTCGACCAGACTGTGCGAGTAACTGAGTGTGATGAAAGTGGCGTCAGCGAATGTGATGATGTGCACGGCTAGTGCAGGTCTGTCGGAATATGACCAGTCGTCCAGACATTTTGGAGCCTCAGGGCCGGCGAGTAGTATATCGAGTTCTTCGGGCGTGTCTAGCACGCAAGGCCTGTCCTTGGAATAGGGGAGCGTTGCGTCCAGGACATGCCCGCGGACGCTCATTGAGTGAGCCTCATGAGTGAACTGAACTGCTGGCCGCTTCGGACTAAATTCCTCTGGAATGTGAAGCTCAAGTTGCCCTTCTTCCTGGTCTCATGTGTTAGCCATACGTTCTAAGACAAGTGATTATTATACTGACGTTGACACGGAAACGACCCCCGAGTTTCCTCCAGTTTGGACACTTGCAAATCAGATCTTCAAGAGACCTCTCTAGCATGCCCGCATCCAAAACCTGTTCGAAGCGGAATGCCCAGTTCATACACATACTTCGCATCATCAGAGAGTTCTCAAGAGTTGCCAACTTGACAACTGTGTCGGTGAGAACCCTCTCCGGACGTTGACGTCGCGGCCCCTTGCCACTGAACAACCATGATAAGAGTGACACCATTGCCTAGGTCGTCCAACGCTGATGATACACGAAGAGGAGCCGGCACCTGGAAGATCACTCGGGGGTTTTGAGCTGCACATTGTCCCGGATATTTGTCCTTCAGGTTCACTTATGTCCTATAGGCTATCTGTGCCTCTAGCCTTGTCCATGCCTTTTTTCGTTCCGGGATGCTTGGGTTCCTGACTCGCAGCTTCAAAGCTATAGATAAGCACGCCAGCGACCTGGCCTCCGGCGTCTCCGCTATCACGACGTCAGCTCAGTGCATTACAGGAATATAGGGCCATGGTGCTTGTAATACAATCCATGAGTTTCAAGTATTACACACCTCGTCATCACTGGCACGCTGCAGATGGGGACTCAGCCAACAAGATATCAATAATCAACGCCGAAGATGTTTCTGCCGCAATGGGTCGAGTTACTTCTGACAACTTTGTCTGACAAGCAAGAGCGAGTAGGTTGCGCACAGTCGCGCATTGTTCGCGGGTAACTTTGGTGCTCTGGACGGAGCTCCTTGGAACTACCTAGGCAATGAGCAACAAACCCAACTCGGGAGTTCATCGAACAATTTAGTATTAACCACGTCACAAGTTTCAACTGTGTTCTGCTACGTCGTTTGCATCATCTCAAGGGTTGAGGAAAAGTACAAAGATCCCAGACCTCTCTCTCAAATTGGCAATGTTTAAATCGTCACATGCATCCCTTGACTGAAAGGTGTGCTATTTCCAATCGATCTCGAGAGTACGAGCCGAACATCATGAGATCCAAATGTTTGTGATTTCCTTGGAAACTGTATCATGAAACCCAGCTTTTGTGTCGAAATGGAGACATTAAAGTTTTACGGGCCTCTTCGGTAAAATCGCACCAGCGTGGTGCAGTAGGAACCCAACAGCTTGCAACATTTGAATTCTAGACGCGCAAGTCAATTTGAACGCCTGCGCATAGCCGAGTAGAGCTGCTTATAGGCCGGCACGGCTGAAGAAGTGTTCACCTAGCGTGACCACGGGCTTGACCCAACAGACAGGCGACCTACTAGTAAATATGGACAGGATATATATTTTTGCTCTACCGGAACAGAGTTTGTATACCGTAGTACCTACTTGCTGGGGTTGCTTGCTCTTACGCAAGACAAGTGCTCATGTCCATGTTGGGAGATGTTTGCGAGACTTCAGACCTGTCATTTGATCTTCTCTTTCGATCGTAGGACCTTGACAGAATACGTTAAACATGTCTTGTAAGTTGCCCCTCTAACTTCGTGATCGATATGCCTGATCTACGGCCAAATCCGACAAACCGGGGTGGATCTCTGCCAGGGTCACCGGCCCATGCAGGGATACATGACTAGGTACAAGATCTGGGTTTGTCTGGGGCAGGAGATGAGTCCAGATTCGGAAAGCAAAGATAGTGCTCTGTTTAATCTTCGAATTGCTCGAGTCAGTCGCCAATATCGCTGTATACTTACGAGCAACTATGCCTCCCTTTCCGTGCCTGAGAAGCATCCAAGCCAACGTTACAGTTCCTCAGCGTCATGGCATCGAGCCTCCAGGTTAATAGACTGCATCCAACTTTTGGTGCCGAGATAGAGGGGATCGACTTCGCGAATCCGATCAGTAATGAACAGCTAACAGAGATCAAAGACATTGTCGCCCAGGTTGGTCCGTCCTCAAGTAGCAAACACGAAGAGTATATGATCGGCTGCCTACTAACCAAACTTCCCTAACAGTATGGCATATGTGTCTTTCGGGCTACGCCACTGGATGATGCCGGCCAGGTCGAGCTTGCTCGTAGATTTGGTGAAGTCGAACGCCTGAAAGGAATGCCGGCTGAACAGTCCAGGCTGAAGTCACTTGAATTAACCGACCAGAGCAATCTTGAGGTCGATGGGACCTTGCTCGATGCCACGAGCATGAAAGCGCTGTCCAACAAGGGGAACGAGCTCTTCCACGTGGACGGTAGCTACAACGTGAGACGGACGAGGTTCTCCATCCTTCGGGCTTACGAGATACCGCCCTCGGAGGCTGGTGGGAATACAGGTAAGAGTTGCAGCATCCCCGTGCCTGGGAGTTGCTCTCAGAGGGCAACTAGCACCTGTGCCAAAAGTCATCAACCCTTTGAATAAGTCCCTTCAGGAGAAGGGCAAAGTCTCTGACGAAGCATCTTAGAATTCGCCGACACAAGAACGGCCTTTTCCGAGCTTGATGCTTCCTGGAGGGACGAGCTGATGAGCAAAGACTATGTGGCCAGACACTCTTTCTGGCACAGTCGCAAGACCGCGTCGCCTGAGGCCCTTGCAAAGCTGGACCCGGATCGATACCCTTTCTCGAGGCACAGTTCGTATCATTCTTCTCCTTCTACGGATCCCCGTCTTTCATGTTTTGCAATGTTCCAGAGCGCATCACTTCAGGACCCGTAGCAGGACTGACGTAATACGTAGAGCTGGTTCAAATTCACAAGCCGAGTGGTCGCATCAATTTATATATGCCGTCTCACATTCGAAGTATCGAAGGACTCTCCGATAAAGAGTCAGCAGAGAAGCTGGCTTTCCTAAGGAAGCACGTTGCGCAGGAGAAATACATGCTTAGCATCAAATGGCTGAATGTGGGTGACTTGGTTGTTTGGGACAACACATGTACGCTGCACCGGGCTACTGGGCTCAAGGGCTCGTTCAGAAGAGATATGAGACGTTGTGGTGTAAGTCCGACTGGGTTGATTCACGACGAAGTGCTCAAGTTGTGTCAGGGAGAGCAACTGAAGCCTAGCAGTGCTGACGTTTCTGATACAGGTCTTCGACGATGGCCCTGAAGCTTTTGGACTGAACCCGCAGGATGACAGTTTGAATTTTGCATTCAACAAAGACGTGATGCTGGATATTGTGAGGTCTTTGACATCGTGACGGTGCCGGGCTCAGTCTTCACTGTTAACGGACGCGAGAGGATGAACCAAGTGTTGAGTCGGGACAGCGGCGTGGACTATGTAGAGCACAACATGATGCATGCTGTCTTCTTTAGAGAAAAAAAAAACAAGATTTGTTTCCTCAGGAATGAACTCGATGGTCACAGACTCTCGGTGTAATTAGATGAGAGGTGGACCAAGGGTTGTCCGGCCATGGCGCCAGAGAGGTACAAGAGAGGCCCGTGCGCAGGTACGGCACGGATACGAGCGCATACTGTGCTCTCACCACGCAGCGGGCAAGGCAGCGGGCAAGTCGCCTGCACCCCGGGGCAGAACTCCAACTGGACCCGGCAGGCTCCCAAACCTGCGCATCACGCCTCAAGCAGACCACAATCAACACCTGCTTGCTTCCAGCAGCCAGAGTCTCTCCAACAAGTCAAGATGGCGTCAGCGGGACCACCAATAACCACGTTCGTGTCATTGCACCCCGACACTGCGTAGGTACTTGGTATAGCTAACCTGTCAATCTTCCACCAGCGTCTACGTGCGGAACCTCGAGGAGCGCGTCAAAATCGACCCCCTCAAGAATGCCCTCCGCGAGATCTTCTCCGAGTTTGGCAATGTCATCGACATAGTCGCCAAGACCAATCTGAAGGCGAAAGGCCAGGCTTTTATTGTCTTTGACAACGCCGATTCAGCCAAGCAAGCTGCAGAGGCGGCCGACGGCTTCGACCTGTTCGAGAAGCCCATGCAGGTGGCGCTGGCCAGGTCTAGGAGCGATGCCACCGTGCAGAAGTTCGGAACCGAGGAGGATTTCGAGCAGCACAAGAGGCGGCGGGCAGCAGAGAAAGGTGCGTCGAGCAGAGATTGGACCTCGATCAGCCATCGCTTCGATTCGGCAGCTGGGCTAACTCACATCCACACTACAGACAAAAAGAAGGCCCTCGAGGCCGAGCAGCAACGCCTCAAGCGCCCTGCCCCGGGCGGCGAGCAGTCTGGCCGCCCGTCAAAGGCAGCGAGAGGCGCTGGTCTCAAGCCTACTGGTCCCGCCGCGGCCACCGTCGTTCCCGACGAGTACCTGCCACCCAACAAGATTCTCTTCGTCCAGAACCTTCCGGACGACAGCGACGCTGTCACCCTCACAAACCTCTTTGGTCGTTTCGAGGGCTTCCGCGAGGTCCGTATGGTGCCTGGCCGTCGGGGAATTGCGTTCGTCGAGTACGAGAACGAAGCGGGCGCTATCGCCGCCAGGGAGAACTTGGCTGGCACTCAGCTTGGCGGAAAGAACATCAAGGTCACGTACCAGAGGCAATAGGAAGCCCTCGAAAGGCGTTACAGGGGGCCAAATCTGCCGGAAGGAGACATGTGGCTACATAGGCGTACGGGTGTAAAGCATCGTGATACTAATTCAACAACTTACATGGACCTTCCCCAGACCCTCATGCATGATTATTCGCTTTGATCTAGAAAATAACATCCTCATCCTCCTCGGCCCCAAGCACATCCGCCGGCCCAGTATTCTCGTCCCCACCAGGCTGCTCGTGCCCTGCCTGAGCCTCTCTCTTCGCAGCCATTTCGGCGTCCAAAGCGGCATTGTCCCGCTGCTTCTTGTTCGCGACCTTCTTCAGACGGTAGAACTCCTCTCTGTCCAGCTCGTCGAGCTCGGAGTTGATGTCTGCCGTCATGGTCAGTGACCGCCCTGCGCATTGCCTAGTGATTTACCTACATTTGATAGTGTTCTCTGTTCGGGGAATGATGACATGCTCGATGGCGTTCACTACAAAGCAGTCAGCTAAGGTGATCTGCGTCGGTTCGCAACACATGGACTGACCTCTTCGGTTGACGACCTTGATGACCTCGTCGAGGATCACAAACGCGGTCTGCAGGCTCGCGAGCTCCACCAGCGCCTCAACGGCTCTGGCATATGTCTCTCGACACCTCTGTACTTGCTGACCACCCTTTCCGAGACCAGTCATGGCAAAGTCGTTGATGCCCTCCTCGGTGTAACTCTCGAAGGCTGGTAGCAGCACACCAGAAACGTTCTCTTGCTTTGCCCGCACTCTGAACCGTGCCGCCTTGACAGACTCTTGCACCTGGTAGCCAATATCTCCACCGACGGCGTATGTGACCTCGGCTAGAGAGAAAGAAGCAATCTGCATCACTCGACCCATCTTCCTCTTGGCCTCATCGATTCGCCTCGTGATTTCTGTTCAGTGTCAGAGGGTCGTGGATCTCTGGGAAGTCTTTGGGTAAGATGGAGCGCAAGCGTACCTCGGAAACGTCTGTGAAACAGAGTGTTAGCGTCACGTTCCAATAGGCTGGCCAGTGGTTATCGACGCACTTCGTGAGAGCTTCACTCTTGCGCTTGAGCAAGCTGTGACCCTGCTCGGCTCCCTTGAGCTTGGCCTTCATCAACCCGAGGGACTGGCGAGTCGGGAAGACTGCCTCCCTTTCCTGTCACAGGGCGTGAGCAATTCCATCTTCACTGTAGCACATGCCGTGCTGTTTGAGGGGTCTTACTCCTGCTCCAGACATGTTGACGGCTCGCTAGCGGGGCCCTCGAATGTTGTGAGTGTCGTTTTCGGAGCTGGTCAGCACGGGAGGGACAGCGATCGTGGTGGTGACAAGAAGGACAGTGATGTGGAATGAATTCGAGGGGCCGTTGCAAGCTGTCGCCGGCGTTGGTAGCTGGGATACGGCCTATTTCTGGATGTCGTCAGTTGAGATAGGCCGCAGGAGTGGTGCCCAGCGGCCTACCTTGGCAGGTAGCTCTGGGGCGGAGCACGGGCCCCGTCCATCAGCGGAAGCGGTCGGCTCGGCAGCGCCCGCGCCTCAGCGCATGAACCAAGCTAGCACCGGCGCGACTGAAAAGAAAAAGCAACATTGTAATCTGCACTCACGACGTCGCTCTCAACCCCACGACAACAGCCTCCCTCACATCTTCTCGGCTGGGACGCGGTGGCGGTGATGTCCTGATCCAGGAACCAGTCTAACACGCCGTATTGTCCTCGCGTCTCTTGGCTGGTCCCGCGGCCGAGATCGCGATGCCTGCCATGCCATCGACCGCCGCGCTCGCCAGGAATGGCGTCGCACGCCAGCCTGACATCACACTCGTCTCCGATGACGATTTCGTATACGAGCAGGACATCCAGCGCAACCCCGGGAGCACAAAACCATGGCTCGCATACCTAGAATTCAAGTTCCAGCACGGCACTGTCCAGGAGCAGGCGTTTGTCCTCGAGCGGGCGTGCATCCAACTCCCGCGCTCGTACAAGCTGTGGAAATCCTACCTCAGCTTCCGGGCCAAGCACGTCGCGAAACTGAACGCCGCCGTCTTCGCTGCCGAGTACCGTAAGGTCAACGCGCTGTTCGAGAGAGCCTTGATCCTGCTCAACAAGATGCCGAGGATATGGGAGATGTACCTCAAATTCCTGATGCAACAACCTCTTGTCACCCTCACGCGACACGCTTTCGACCGTGCCCTTCGCGCTCTGCCGATCACCCAACACAACAGAATATGGGCCCGGTACCGACCATTTGCGAACTCGGCTGGTGGAATCACGGCAGTCAAAATCTGGAGGCGGTATTTGCAGGTCCATCCGGAGGACGCGGAAGACTTTATTGAGCTCCTGGTGCAGGAGGGCTTGTACACAGAGGCGATTGAGAAGTACATCTTCATACTCAACAACCCGCGCTTCCACAGCAAACATGGCAAAGGCAACTACGAGCTTTGGAGTGAGATGGTCGACTTGATGGTCGAGCACGCCACTAAGGTCAAGACCGGCCATGAGACGGGCATTGATGTGGAGCGGATCATTCGAAGTGGCATCGAGCGATTTTCGGACCAGAGAGGGAAGTTGTGGATTGGACTGGCCACGTACTTCATAAGGAAGGGGAGCTTTGAGCGAGCCAGAGACGTCTTTGAGGAGGGCGTCACGACGGTCATGACAGTCCGTGATTTTACCCTCGTGTTCGACTCGTATGCGGAGTTCGAGGAGTCAATAGTAGGGGCTCTTATGGAAGTGGCACAGGGCCGGGCCGAGAAAGGAGTGGTCGACGAGAACGCGGATTTCGACCTCGACATCCGCATGATGCGATTCGAGCACCTGATGGACCGACGGCCTTTCTTGCTCAACGATGTCCTACTGCGGCAGAACCCAAACAACGTCAATGAATGGGAGAAGCGGGTGGCTCTCTGGGGAGACAACAAGGAGCAGGTCGTCCAGACCTACACGGATGCGATTGCAGCGATAGAGCCGAAGAAGGCAGTCGGTGCCTTCCACCAGTTGTGGGCAAATTATGCCAAGTTGTACGAGAAAGGGGGTGACCTCCGGAACGCCCGCATCATCATGGAGAAGGCCGTCAAAGTACCGTTCAAATCCGTGGCCGAACTGGCCGACATGTGGATTGAATGGGCCGAGATGGAGCTCCGCAACGAGAATTTCGATGAAGCTGTCAAGATCATGGCGAAAGCGGTACAGGCGCCAAAACGATCGACCGTCGACTACTTTGACGAGACGCTGTCACCGCAACAGCGAGTACATAAGAGCTGGAAATTATGGAGTTTTCTACGTTGACCTGGTGGAGAGCGTCAGCTCTCTAGAAGAAACGAAGAAGGTCTACGAGAGGATATTTGAGCTTCGGATCGCAACGCCGCAGACGGTCGTCAATTATGCAAACCTCCTGGAAGAGAACAACTACTACGAAGAGTCTTTCAAGGTTTTCGAGCGCGGTCTGGATCTCTTCAGCTACCCGGTGGCTTTTGAGCTGTGGAACCTGTATCTCACCAAGGCCGTGGACCGCCAGATTGGCATAGAACGACTGCGAGATCTCTTTGAGCAGGCCATCGAGGATTGCCCACCCAAGTTTGCCAAGGTGTTGTACTTGATGTATGGCAACCTGGAAGAGGAAAGGGGGCTGGCACGCCATGCAATGCGCATTTACGAAAGGGCAACGCGAGCGGTCTCCGACGAGGACCGAGCAGACATGTTCAACTTCTACATCACCAAGTCCGCATCTAACTTTGGACTGCCGTCGACGCGACCCATCTACGAACGGGCCATCGCAGCCCTTCCGGACCAGGAGGCACGCGACATGTGCCTGAAGTTCGCAGACATGGAGAAGCGGCTCGGCGAAATCGACAGAGCTCGCGCAATCTACGGGCACGCCTCGCAATTCTGCGACCCCCGCACCAACCCCGAGTTCTGGACCAAGTGGGAGCAGTTCGAGGTGCAGCACGGCAACGACGATACGTACAAGGAGATGCGGAGGATCAAACGCAGCGTCCAGGCGCAGTACAACACCGACGTCAACTTTATCGCCTCCCAAGCTCTTGCCCGCCAGGCCCAAGCCCAGGCACAAGGCGACGGCGAGGCGGATCAGGAGGTCATGGACGCCATGGCGGCGTTGGAGAAGCAAGCTCAAGCGCCTGTTGGATTTGTGGCTGCCGTTGACAACCCACGAGGGGCACCGGAGCCGCAGGGGGTCGCCGCGAACCCGGATGCGATTGATATTGACGATATGGATGAATGATCTGGGGCATTATAGATGGTCGGCGCTTGGCTCTTTCAAGAGCGGCGGATATTTACAAGTCGGGTTGCTCAACTCCCAACAAGGTGGGCTTGCACAGCACAGGGCATGCGAACAGGCTCTAATTGACGATTCGAATTGATTTTCAATACGGAAGCTCTTTCCCATCACTAAGCGCGGACAACTCTCACGAGCCTCTGCAAAAGTGTGTGCATGAAGAGAGGTCGGCTGACATGCCTAAAGAATCCACGAGACCCCCTCCCCCTCCCAGCCCCGTCCGGCCCGGCCTGTCCTTGTCACCTTAGCCACATCGCAACGCCCTTAGCATCGGCCAACCCAAGGAAAACGATGCGCATGCAAGGCGCTCAGCTCAAGTGCTGACGAGAAGTGTACTGCTGCGCCTCGCATCTCCGGCGGCCCTATTTCTTGGCCGACGGCGCCCAGCCCTTCTCGACGAGCTTGTCGTGGTATTTTTCGGCGTAGTTCCTGTCTACATGTCCGTCGCGCGAGGCCGGGGTGCTGTAGATGGAGCCCTTGCGGCGCTGGAAGCGGCTGGGCGGCACCTTTGATGCGTCCCACTCGGCGCTCTGCCGCCTGTCGGTCGGCGACGACGACAGGACGTCGGCGTCTGCGCCGGCCGTTGCGGTTGACGAGGCAAAGGGATTCTGCAGGCCTGCGAGGCCGGGGGCCTCCTGGGTCGCTGTCTGGTTCTGGTCTAGGGCGCGCGGGTTGCGGGGTATTAGTGTCTAGTCTGGACTCTGGGCCATGCCGGCGGGTGGAGCTCTCTGTCGTCTGGTCTGTGGGGTAGAGAATCCGGGGAAGTGAACCACGGATTCTGGGGCTCAGGAGGAGAGGTGGGGGGGGGGGACCAACCTGTCATGGTGTTTGTATTCTTAGGTGAGGATTGTCGGCTGTGGATCCTGAGGGTCTTTTAAGAATCTCGAGAGTCGAGGCGTATTGTGTTTTCAGAATATATCTTGGTTTGACGAGAGGTCTAGGTATTGGGAGACTTGAGAGAGGGGTTAGTAGGTCGAGGCGTATCGAGATGTGCGGGTGAGGCAGTGTCTTTGTACTCGGACAGCTTCAAGGATCTACGGGTACTAAGCTTCAGTATGAAAGCTTCAGGGAAAGACTAGAGACACAGGGCACAGGACACAATGGAACGGCCAAGCACCTGCCCCCTCCGATTGCGTAGCACCTCCGTAGCACGTCTTTGCGCCGCGCAGCTCGAGGTACTTTGAGGAAGGCGGCAGGGCCAGGCTCACGGCCACGGAAGCGACGAGTTGACACACGCACGCAGCAGCCTGAGAGGGCTGCTAGATCGGAACGAGGAGCCAAGACGGGCGATCATAGACTCTTGGAAGTATCAAGGCTGTTTCTCGTCCCCGTCCCTGCCGAATTGTGGTAGCCCGTCCCGACTTGTGATTCGCCTCCTCCCCAAGAAACCTTGGCCTGGCCCGCGCAGGTGCTCGATGGGGAGATCTGGATGTCTGGGGAAGACAGGCCAGGCAGGTGAGCACAACCCTGCCGCCACCCAATTATTTGCACACGACGCCGTGGACAGACCACACAACCCCCTAGGCAGCCAGGCCGAGGCGGTTGATTCGACCATGGAGATAGCATCGTCACCAGAAGGAGGGGACGAGGGCTAGCAGCCCGTCACGAGGTGGGCGCTATCGGCTATCGTGGGCTGAAAGAGCGCCCCTCGCCCATTACGTCACCGCCCGCCGCCCCGATCGTCGACCTCCTCCTGCGGCCCTCATATGAAACAATCAATGTCTACCGTGGGCCCAGAAGGCCGGTGACGTGAGTGATGGCCCCAGGATGGCCGCATGCTCGTAGCATCGCCTCCCTGTGGCTGCAGTAGCGCGCGAACAGGAAAGGGTGTGTGGGTGGACGTGTCGAGAGCCTGCCAGGCCTGCCAGCCTGCCCAGCCTGCCAGCCCACGAAGGAGGAGAGCTTCCTCCGCCGGGCAGGGCCCTCCAAGAAAGCTTACACACGCCAAGCCCGTGGGCGGCTGCTTGGCGTGGGCGGCCGTACCAGCCCCATTACGGACTTGGCTGCAAAGTGATCGCCTGACCACCCCCATCGTCTCTCAACATAAATTCAGCAACATCTGGACGTTCAAGTATGATCGGCAGATACGGCTGCCCTGGATTGGCTCGCTCGGCCGGCACGACGCTTACGTACTCCAAAGAATCACTCACCCACTACTCCACCAACCACCAACCACCAGCGACGCTCCACAACAAAGAGACCACCCGGGTGCTGCCGTGCAATGCGCGCGTGGGTTGTAACTGACCTGTGCTGTGCCTAGGCTGGCCGGGGACAACGCTGCAGGCTCAGAGTATGACGAGAGTGAGGGAACCAAACAGCGACCTCAACAGCGGGCCGGGCAGTTCGCGGTTCGAACCGATCTGGACTTTGTCGTGGTGGGCAGCTTCGCCCGAGCGGCCCTTGCTAACCGGCGCCGCCCCCGCCCCCGGATTCCGGATCGGACGTCTCAGAGGTCTAGACCGGGGAGGGCGTCTCTAGTAAGGGCCTCAACAAAGGACCGGCCGCCCATGCCAACAGTCACCGGTGCCCAACTAATAACTATGAGTCTTCCTGTCTGTCTGTACCATCACGTTGAGACCAAGTCAGGAAGAGCATATGGTTTTTGATAAAGGAATGTAGATTACTAGGACGTCAAGTCCTCGGAGGTCGGATATCTTTGCTAATTACAGGAAAATGATCATCAGGGGCATTGCAGTATTATCAGCATCAGCACCAGTCTCCAGCTCTTTTTTATGTACTTTTCTGCCTGTCCCTTCCCTCCAGGTCCGCAGGGTCGCTTGCGACCACTGTTCAGATCTCCTCGCCGTCCTCGCGGAGCTGGGCGAGGTCCTCCTCGGGGATGTCGAGCTCCTCGGCGTCCTCCTCCAGGCTGGAGGCGCGCTTGACCATCTTCTTGAGCATCTGCAGGTCGCGCTTCATGGCCAGGGCCAGGTTGCGGCGGGCAGCAGCGGGGGTGTTGGGGGCGGTCGCGTTGGCACCAGCCATCTGGACCGGGACGACACCTCCGAAGGGGCCAGCACGAGCTGGGTTCTGGCAACGGACCATGCAGACGTTCTCCTGTCCGGCGACGGTACCGGTGCAGGTGGTGCCAGCTGGGATCTCGGCATTGAGAGGGAAGTCGGTGGTGGCACCGTCCTTGGGTACATGTTAGCATCATGTGTGTCTTGGGAGTGAGATTTTTTTTTTGGACATGTTCTCAGAAGTGTCACTTACCCTGTTGCGGCCAGCCTCACCGGGGACGTTCTGGGTGACCTGGATGTCGGTCCACTGTGCGGCGGTGGCGTCGGTGTTGATCATGCAGGCGTATGGGCCGGCACCGTCACCGTTGACCTGGTGGACGGTCATCTGGACCTCACCACCGGCGGCGACCTGGGGCAGCATGTCACCGGTCATGGTCATGATGGCCTTGGTACCGGCGTCGATGTCGTTGTTGCCACCCCCGAGGGTCTCGCCGACGGTGTCAGCGGCATCACCCTTGAAGCGGGTGGAGTCCTGCTGGCCGGGGTCTCTTCGGGTCGAGTCACGAGGAGTGTTGGGGTCGACACCGAGAGCCATGCCAGAGCCACCAGCGGGAGCGGTAGCCTTGATGATGGCACCGTGGCCAGCCACGAGGGGGATGAGGGCGTAGATGATTGCGGACTTCATTATGAATGATGTAATACGGAATTACCTGATCAACAGGGTGGAGGAATTAGAAGACTAAGGTGAAAGAGGCTGGAAGATCCGGAGATGACTGGGCTGATTGTGCTTGAGCTGATGATGATGAGGCAGACTGGGCAGGTTGAAGGCGAGCAGGACGTCCAATATATAGATTCTTGGGGCGAAGCCGGCTGGCGTCGATGTAGTGCCTTGGGCTCTTGGTCCGCAAAGCTTCTTCGCCTTTCAGACGCCCTCTGCGAGGCTCATACCGCGAGTAGTTTCGAAGATTCCATCGATTATCGGACCAAACTGCCAAGGCAAAGGGCGAGCTCGTTGAAGGACGAAGTTGCGATGCCGCACTATGCTGCTCAGGGGCCAGTCCACCATGCTGTCATGGCTACCATTGACCAGGCCACTCCCCGGTCGTTGAGCAGCTGTCACCGGGCGTGGCCACTGCGGATCACAGCTTAGCGTGTTGCTTGGCCTCTTGAGTGCGCATCGCAGGGCAAGGCGAGCCGCAATGGAGACGTGGTCGCCAGTGATGGACCTATCGCGCAGTCGCGTTGATGACGCCGTGGTGCTGCAGGCGGGCCACGCCGTGTCAAGGCTCTGGGATTCTTGTTAGTTACGGGTCCTGAACATCACCGTGGTCGATCACAAACGAATTGAGGATCACGGCGATCACACAAGCTTCGCCATTCTCTTGGCAGCAACATAGGGAACCTATCGCAATCGTCGCCGGCAGCAGTACAACATGGAATATTGCTGTGTGGGAACTGGAGATCCGTCTTGGCTCCGACAATCTGGGAGCGGCCTTCTCATAGGATGGCCCCCAGGGCGGTATCAAGCATCGGTTGAGAATCTTGGCAGCTGGCCTGTGCGGCAGGAAGCATAAAGGAGCTGGACCCCAACAAGGCATGATGGAGCCCTGATGGAGCCCTGGGGACGGTCACGTAGTAGCACGGATTAGGAAGTGCTGGCGCTCAGACTTTGGTTCAAGAAACATCTGAGTCTCTTGGCGGGTGCTGGCGCCGCCTCCCCTTTCCGCTTGGCAGGTTTCAAACAACCTGAGCCCAGGGTCGCCCGGGAGTTTCTCACGGATGGCTTCACGGGGCTGGAGGTCTTGGCCAAGATCCATAGAGAATGAATAACCGAGAACCAAGCCTCTAGACACCCTTGGTTTGCCAAATGCCGAGAAACTGGATAAAGCTTGAGTTCAGGGCTTGAACCGGTTTGGGGCATCACACCAGACCCCGGCGCGGATCACAAACGTCGGAGCCTCACCTCCCAGCCGTGCGGGGAGTCTTGCTGCAGGGCGAGTTGGCGATGGCCTCACCTGGCTCACGCCCTGTTCCCCTGCTGCACTGTCTATTTACGGCCTGCCAGATGTCGTCTTTACTTGGACGTGAATAGTTCAGCCGTATTTCGACCTAGCAACCGCGGTGCCACCCACGTCCACCATGCCGCATGGAAACGAACAGCGCAATGGATGAATGGGCGGGTTGACGGTTTTGGAGTCGCCCTTGGTACCCGCTATCCTATCTCACCTGACAATGGGACGGCGAGGGGTCGGCTGTCGGAGGCGTCAACATATGAGACTAGCTGCCATAGCCACGATGTCAACCGTGTCACATTATCAGATTCACTCTTGGGGGCAGGCCGATGGTCCAATCGCAAGGCGGTGTGAGGGTCGTTTGGTGGTCCCGTTCATGAGACGTCCCGAAACGCAGTGCCTGTGGGACATCGGACGAGCAGTGGTGGGCCCAGGAGCCGGGAGTAGTGACCAGGCTTGCCGACCACAGAACTGACTGCCGTCGAATCGGAGCCCGGAGATGACTGACCGTCTGGAGTCCATCACGAGTCGCCCAACCCGGTGGGCCGGCGATGTGAATGCTACCTAACGCGACGCTGGGTGGTGGGTGGTGGGTGAGGCCGTGTGAAAAGTGAGGTGGGCAAAGTGGAGCAAGGTTCGGAGCATGTTTTGAGCCTCAAATGCAAGCCGGGGTAACCCCACTGATTACGGCGGCTCTGATTCGTCTGCAACCTGCAGACTCAACGTGCCCGGGTGCGCCTTGGTAGCACCGCGGTTGAGCATTCTCACGCAAGCACTTCTTGCTGCTGTTGGCCTCGATCCCACCACCGTCCCTACCCTGCTTCCCTTGTGTGTCCCCCGACCTCACCAACGACGCGTGCCATTGCTCGATTCTACATTGGGCAGTTGGGGCAGTGGGCGGGCGGCACAGCAGCGCCTTTGTCCGAATGAGTCATTTGTGTTTCTAAACCTCGTGGGCCTCGTAAACCGATGACTTATGTTTCGACGGAGCCTTCGCAGCCCAGCCCTGAGACCGAGGATTGCGCCTGCTCTGCGGCCCCAGATGAAGAGAAAGCTCAGTCCTGACGCCGCCAGAATGATGGCAACAATACAGCTGGACCCCTTGGAGAAGCAGCTCAAATACCTGCTCCTCGATGTGGCAGCCCACATCGACAGGGCTGGGGCCAAGGGGCATGGCGATCAAGTCATCCTGAGATGGGCGGGCGGCTGGGTCCGCGACAAGCTTCTCGGCAGACCAAGCCACGATATTGATGTCGCCATCAACAGCATGACAGGCGAGGTATTTGGCAACGAGCTCCGACGCTTCTGCGAACACCCAGAGAATGTGGCGAGGCACAACCTCCAGCCGGATGACGTTGGCCGGCTGCACAAGATTGCCAAAAACCCAGAGAAGTCCAAGCAGTTGGAAACGGCAACGGTCAAGCTATTTGGGCTGGACGTGGACTTTGTCAACCTGCGTACGGAGAAGTATACCGAAGACAGTCGAAACCCACAGGTCGAGTTCGGAACAGCCGAGGAGGATGCGCTGCGCCGAGATGCCACCGTGAATGCACTCTTCTACAATATCCACACGGGTGTGGTCGAGGACTTTGTCGGCGGCGTGCCCGATATGGAGGCTGGTATCATCAGAACCCCCATGGATCCGTTTCAAACTTTCATGGATGACCCACTCCGGGTGCTCAGACTCGTCCGGTTTGCGAGTCGGCTTGGTTTTACTATCGCCCCTTCCACCAAGGAGTTCATGGGCGATGCCCGTGTGCTCGAGGCCCTGCGCGCTAAGATCAGCCGCGAGAGGGTAGGCACCGAAGTCGAGAAGATGTTGAAAGGCAAGTCGCTACCCCGTTCTATTAGGCGCCACTGCTATCCCGGATGGCCTATACATTATTTGTATCCGAGATGCGTGTCTCCCGGCTAACGTTGCACCAAACCTTTAGGAGAGCACCCTCGCGACGCTGTGCGCCTGATTGAACAGCTCGGGCTATATCACACAGTTTTCACCGATCCGGTGAACCTCAGCACGCCTCAGCCAAGCCTGGAGGGCTGGAGCGCTGCCTATGGATTTCTGCCTGATTCGCCATCAAATATTGACTCTGTGTACAATGTGTTGGTAACATCAGACGAGGCAAGATACCATGCTTGGGTTCTAGCCTGCGTGGCCCCATTTGCCAGGCTTCCGGGCTCTACCTCGGCCAATCCGAAGAAACAACCTCCGGTCGCAACTGTGGCGGCACGTGAGGGTATCAAGGCGCCCACGAAGCTGTCGGATCTGATCACGGCCGCGGTCTGCCACCGTGAAGAGATATGCGAGCTCAAGAGCAAGGTTTCCAGTGAAGATGCGTCCGAAATTGGGCGAGATACACTTGGTATGGCCATAAGACGCTGGGAGTCAAAGGGGACGCATTGGCGGCTTCAGGTCCTGTTTGCCATTCTTTACGACATCATGGTGCAGGCGACGACATCATCGAAACTGAGTGCCACGCCGCAGACTTCTGACAAACACGCAGGGTCGCCCGAAGCGGACAATGCCCACAAGGCCTCCACGTCGGGCATGGTGGAAAGAGAGTGGAAGAACTTCCTTGACCACCTCCAGATGTTGAACCTGATGGATGCCCCATCGACCAAGCCGCTCGTTGACGGCCGCAAGCTCATGCAGACCCTCGACATCAAGAAAGCGGGCAGATGGATGTCGGCAGCGTTAGACATTTGCATGGCCTGGCAGCTGAGGAACCCCGGGGAGGCGGACCCGGCTGGGGCGATCGAGGAAGTGCGGAAGCGCAAGGAGGAGCTTGGTATCCCCATCTAGTCCCAAGGGACGGGGGACGGGGGACCTTGGGCAGGGGGCATAGATGGTGGAACAAAAACGCAATCCAATAGCCTTTAGACTGGTAAAAGTGAAGATACCCTCTGTGAATTGAAGAAACAATGCATAACAGTGCAGTCTTGTCTGGGTTGGCCCAGTCCCATCAATGGGGTCCTTGGGGTACCTAGGCCGCCCCAGGTCTACCGCTGGAGCAGAAACTTTCAGGGCTGAGAGCCTAAACCCTTCAGGGGCGCTGGGGAAACGCACAGGACGCACCACCCCAACACACGCATCCCAGCCACAAACAACCCCTGGCACCGGAGAGGACGACTGTCCATCGACCGCTTGATGCACTCGCGTTCTGCAAGCCGTTGGAGGTGAAACGCAACATCCGTTCTGCGGGCAGATCTCCTCAAGCATGTCGGCCCTCACCAGTGCTATTGCTGCCGTCGACAGCTTGCACACGATCCCCCCACTCGCGGCCGATGATGAGTGGCGGTCCCTAGGTGCTTGTTCGTCCGCCCGACAAGATCAAATCCACACACTCTAACCGTTGCCGTCCCGACTAACGTCTCGTCTCATTGACGGTAGCACTGCCGGATCATCTCACGTTGTCACGGGTCACAGAGGAGATACTGGGCTTGAAACAGACGGCAGGTGCATGGACGAATGCTGGGCTCACAAATGTGACTGCGGCTAATCCGAACCTCTCTAGGATGCGCGCGCAGGCCTTGTGGCAGCCCTCGCCTTTCTGAAGCACGCCCACAGCACACCGCGGCAGCCTGAGGACAGCACCTCGGCACAGCAACTTTGTGACTACGTTGGCCGCATAGTCTCTCCATGCCTGGGTGCTGAGCGGGGCCAGGCCTCAGGTACAGTGGACGAATCACCATGTGATGCTTCCGGATCTGTACCTGACCAGACTACAGACGATGACTACCCACAGTACGAGCAGATTGCCCACCGTAGCCGCGACATAGCACCCTATGGGCTCAGTATTCTACGGGTTCTAGACAATGACTACTCCATCATCTTCAGCGTCGATACGCTTCTCACTGTCATCTCCTTCACCGCTCCCGCCGTGACAGACCCGTGGACCACACAGGAGACGTGCGAGATCGCACGGGATCTACTGTCGCAACAGCTTCTGCACAGATTCAGCCAGTCCGACCTGATTGAGACCATCTTGAAGGAATACCTTCGCCCTGCCTTCTCCAAGTCACGGCCAAAAGCTGTCACGGCGTCAGGAAGAAAGGCCGAGTTCCCCGAGGAGGATGATCCCCACCGCGGCCTGGCAGATGACACCAAAGACGTGAAGCCGTGGAAATATGAGGACCACCGACCAATCGCAGTATTTTACTGGGTGGTTTTGACTTCAGACGTGAGTTTTGCTACGAGCCTGAGCACCTACCTCACTCACTCTTGGACGCTTTCTCCCAGCTAACAGGCGATCATAGTCGGATCTCTTGAGCAAACAATGGCCCCTCTTCATTCCTGTCATTCTGGCACTCCTAGACGATGGTACCACGAGGATTCGGTGGCGCGGCCTACTCATCTTGGACGCCTTCCTGGACAAGTTCCCGTCGAATATTCTTCGCGATACTGGTCTAGCGAGTGTTTTTGGAGACGCAGTCTTCCCTACGCTGCACTTCCTGCCGAGCGTTACACCAGAGGAGGAATCCGTTCTATTGCTTGAAGCGGCCTACACAGCCCTGTTGAGCCTGGCGAGAAAGATGGAACCCGAGACTGGGAAGGCCGGACCACACAAAAGCTCTCCGAAGGGCAAGCTCCTTGACAAGATGCTGCGCGACGGCGTGTTCTCGGCGTACTTCCACGTCAAAGACCATGTCAGGATTGTCGAAGTGCTGCTGATGCAGACAGCCAAGATATTGGATGAGATGCAGATCCACGCTGTCAAGCACCTCAAGGTCAGTAATGTCATCGTGTCCCCGCTGCTTTTCTTACGCCCACCTCGACGAGATTTTAACCGCGCTCCCAGGACCTTATTCCGATGCACAGCGAGGTACTGTCAAACCCCTTCGCCGCACTCGCCCCCGCCACTTTATCTGCCGCGATTACAGGCTTGCAGGCCGTGATCGCCAACTGCTGGCCACGCATCTCCACCCCGGCCTACCAGGACGAGCTCATCAAGGCACTCGCCGTCTGCTACCTGACGGTGCAGGACGAGCAGGACCAGCTGGGCGGGCGCTTCGCAGCTCTCGATGCTGAGCTCGTCAAGACTGCGTCCATGCTCACGGTCGCTGCGAGGGGGGCCGGAGACGGGGGCGCGCAAGACCTGGGGGACAAGGCGGCACTGCTGGTTTCGAAAGAGCCGCTGCTTGCGGGACTTTTCAAATAAAAGGAATTTTCCATCAATGCCACCTTGCTACTTTGACAGACCCGTGGATCGGCTGTGCCCTGTGAGCGTATCTGCCAACTGAGTTGGCCCATGCCATGTCGTGATACATCCCAGAATCTCGATTGCTTAGAGCTCCTGGAAGGAAGACCTCTCCCTTACTCAGACTCTGAGTCCATCACTTCCTTCCGAGTACAGTGATCGAGGATTTTCGCCCCCGTTCCTGACCTTGGAAGACCTGGACAAGCCCTTCTGACTTCATGGATGCGGATATTTCCACCCCTGGGGTCCTCGGCGTCTTACCAGTGCTGGACTCTCCTCCGGATTTCCCACAGGATATGACCAGGTGTGCATTTTATGGAGATCAATATTAAAGAAAGCCGATGCTACTGTATTCTCTACTTTCAAAAGGATTCAATTCAGCCAAAACCCTGGACGCCGGCCTTTCGTACCCTTCTATCTCGTACGTTTGTGCCCCTAATTTGCGCCAGGTTCATACTCGACAGCGCCGGAAATGCCAAACTCCGTCTCTAGGAAAATGATCCAAGACAAGGTAAGCCTCAGCGGCTTCAAAAACGATTCATTACCACGTCGTCAATCTTCATCGTACTTCCTTCGAAACTCTCCTCGCCGTCCTGTCCGACGAAAACCACTCCTAGTCGATAGGCTGTTGCTTGAACAGCGACTTGCCGCGCAACCACTTTCCATATGCCTTGTAGCGCTTCTTCTGGGCGTCCTCCTCCTTCACGGTGAGAGGGTCTTCCCCCACCTTGAGGAGTTCAGAGTACATGTGGTAGTAGTCCTCTGCGCTGCTTGTGCCCGGGGCGCCCGATGAGGACCCTGGAGGCACGAGGAGGAGGCCATCGCTTTGCCATGCCCCGTTGAGGTACTCCTGGTACTCACCTTCCACTGCCTCCGCTGGGGTGTCGGCCGATACCACGAGGGGCAGGTTCTGTGGGTGGCTGATGTAGCGATCGTAGTCCTCTGCTTCTTGGGTGCTGACGGAGGGGTTGAGAGATTCATGCACGACTTTTGTGAAGGTCCATTGAGCCTGCCGCGACTTTTCCAGTGGCGTAGGCTTCATTTTTGGCTGGTTCGGATCTGCTGGCTGCTCAACATTGCCATTTACGATAGGAGTCGATGGCTCCTTCATAATGCTATGAGGATTACCATTGTGAATGCCCTTGTCATGAGCCACAGGTTGGAGCCATCTCTGGAGCGATATGCCGCCTTTATTTGCACTGTCTCCCTTCCCAGACATGATAGAGGCTGTGTCGTCGTCGCCGTCGGCCTTGGCAATCTCGTGAGGGTCCAGGATGGTGACGCCTTTCTTGTGTCGTCTCTTGTCCTGTGAGTCTCCGTCTGCATCGGTGCGAACGCGGAATGGGCTCAGGTCGTAGCGCCCGTCCTGCGTCGACTTGAATGGAATGTACTTGATAGTTGAATTCATCTTGTATGGAAACATTTTCTGGAACGACGAGAGAGTTAACGGGCGATAGTACTCCAGCCAGTAATCATCGAAATAAGAAACCGGCAAGTTGGCTTCGGCACCCTTTGGCGGGCGGTAGTCAGGAAGCGAGCGCTCCTTCAGGTACTCGGCAGTGAACCATTGGATATAGCTCCTCTTGCTCGTCACTGACCATGTCCTTGGGTTAGCATGGTGAAGATAGTAGTCCGTGGCCAGGTCCCACAGCATCGGCTGCCCTTGTGCGAAGATGTAGTTGCCCAGAAATAGATTGTAAGCCTCCTGCCGCTGTCCATCCATGAAGGAGTTGTTGTAGTACCGCTTGAAGCTCTCAATCATATCTCGCGAGTGGCTCGTCCACTGGTTGATTTTTCGGTATGTCTCCATAGTGTTGACGAGCTGCGAACCGCCGTATTGCACCGCGATTGTGTCGCCATGATCGTGGTACATGTGCGTAAACAGATTGACGGCGTCGGTGTCGTATTCTATAGCAGTGTCGCCTAAGATGCCCAAGGCATGGAGCTGGTGGCCCAGGGCTCGTTTGCCGATCACAAACTGCGCGGCGTTTGTGCGGTCTAAGCAGTCGATGCAGTTTGTCCTGGCCACGCCATTCTGCACTCGCGTCGCATTGATGATCCCATCGCCGTTTTGGAAGAAGCCAGTCGTCAAGACAACTTCTTCGGCAATGTTCTCCAAGGTCTGAATAACGTCCTGGTCTCGGGCCTTGGCGGCACGAGACATGTCCCAGTGGCGTTGGATAATCTTGCGCTTCTCAGGCAGGAACTGGTTGAGATACGTGATTGCTTTGCGATACTCCTCCAGCAACTTTGACTCACGTGGGGTTCGCTCCTTCGCTTTGACCAGGTTGAGCACGTATATGGGCGAGCCATAACGCTCAAACAGATTGTCGAAGTGCAACGCAGCGGCGCTGTAGAAGGGATCGACCAGGTTCAGCTCGATGGGCGGTTTCGGCGTGACACCCGTGTTGTCTTGGGTCCAGTATAGCGGAATGGATCCTCGGTGTTGCACGTAGGATGTGTAGTCAGGACTGGCGAACAGCTTCCCACCAGGGGCATGGAAGGAAGTGGTCAAGGCCTCTGAGACAATCTGTTCTGTTTCGACGTCGTTGGCCACATAGCCGAGATCATTCGCTCCTCGCTTGAGAAAACGTGCGCCTGCAAAATAGCGAGAACGCCTGGCGATGATGGTGATGAAGGCAGTCCGGCCGTAGATTGATACGGAGGCTTGGTCTACGTATCCATGGATGATGGGGCGGCACCAATCAAAAGGGTCTTTCAAAGCATCGACGGCGGGTCGGAGAAGGTGACTGTTCCAAACGAACATGGTGTTGTGATTATCGTCAACGAAGCAGGGTAGTCCATTGTTGAGGGCGTTCCGCTCCTTGCTTATGTTCTCTTGCAGTGTCCGAGTGACGTCGTAGGAGTAGCTGTAGTAGAAGGACCGTGCAAGGTCGAGGTTATTCAGAATAGAAAGGAATCGAGACTCCTCCGCATTCCGCTGGTCAGTCTTGTACCTGGCGGGTGTGAGCGGGATGAGCTCTGTCCCTTCGACCTGGTAGATGTAGTGGCCGCCGACCATGGCCACGATGCTCCGCTTGGTTATCAACAGCATGTAGTAGGGGCCTGTGAACTTGATGAATCCCAGCAGGCCCCAGGTGGTGCACTTCAGCCTGATCCCGCCCGTCCCCTTGTTCCCATCGTCGATGGTGTCAAGTAGCTGGTTCATCTGCTTCTGAGAGTAGACGATCTTGTCATCGGTGATGCTGAGGTCGCTATCGTCGACCGTCCTATCTATTTTCAGGATACGGTACCGCTTCTCAGTGACGTCTCCGCCAACAATATAGTACCTGCTGGCCGTCTCGTACAGGCTGAACTTGTGCATCTTGTGCACCAGCCGCCTCCTCGGCCGGCCATCCTCGCCGACGTCTTCTGGGCCCGCCGTGCCGTCGTCGTACTCCTCTTCGGATGCTGGGCCGGCGCCACCTCGGCTTGCCGGGTCCGGGCTTGAGGTGCGATGGAACGGCTTTGCAATTGTGTGGTCGTCTCCATCGTCCCCATCCTCTGCGGGTAGAACGTGAGAGGCTGACTTGGGGGGTACAGGCCCCGACTCTTCATCGGGATCGTTGCGCAGCTGAGGGAACAGAGCCTGGTCCCCGACCTCGACCGGTGGGTCCAACACGGAGGCAGTTGGGGGGCTACCGTTCCCAGCTCCGGGGCCAGATCCAGTTGCAACAGCTCCGGTTGGGCTGGTGATGGGTATAGAGTCTGGTCTGGCATCGCCGAATGAGGCGTCCATGGCTTTGGACTGGCCCCAGGCAGGTTTGCGTCAGAGGCACAGACAGACTCTGGACCGCTGAGTCCTGAAGCTCCTCTGGATCTCAGAACATCAAGGAACAGAATGGTTGGTCCGGTGAGGTGCTGGAGGTTTTGCTGGATGGACATGGGCAGTATCGACATGGGCTGCGGGTTGGAATGATGTAAGACTGGGTGCGGTTAGTGAACCTAAGGACAGGGTCCAAGTGGTGATAAGACGCTTCCCTCCACCGATCCCGCAGGGTCTACCTAGGGTAAGGAGGCAGGGGGTAAATCTACAGACAGGCACCTACTCCGTAGATCTATGCGAACGACTACTGCACAGGCCTGGCGACATCAGCTCCAATCCTGCCGCGACTCCCGATGTCCAGTTCCTCCAGAGTACACTGCATCTGAACCCAGCATGCCATCGAGCTCCTAGACCCGCCAGATATTGATGAGCCTGCTCCAAGCCAGGCAGGTGCAGTACACCCATTCATTACCGCCCCGCCCCGTCGCCAGCGAGCCCCCAAGGGAGCCGACGTCCGCCCACCCCAGACAGCGCACCGCGAGGCCCGATCCCGATCCCGAGCCCGTGCTCAAGCCCGCAGCCTCGCCTCACGTTCTGCAGGCTGGCCAGGGACGCAGGGCCATCTCCTCTGCTCACACCGACGTTTCCAGCGCTGCGAGACCCCAGCCGTTGCCTTCATGCAGGACAATGAACATGGCCCCGAACCCATCAGCTCCCCGCCTATGGCGGCATCCTCCATAAGGCTGCCCAAGAGGCAGGGCACCGTCGACAGCATGTCTCTCTCCCAGTCTGAAGCAAGCCTCCCTCACCGACGCTCCCACCCCTCCGCCGCCAGCCTGTATGCCTCGACGCTCACGCCCCCGGGCTCCAGGTCCATGTCCCCCGTCGGCAGAGGATCCCCCGCGCGGCCCTTCTCCAGGGCGAGATCTGGCTCCGTGACCCTGACCCATTCCCTTGTCGACACCGATGCCGCTACAGAACCCGGTAACCCGCTGAACCTGATACTCAAGGCTCTTGTTCCCCACGTTTCCATATACGCGTCGCCAGACACGGACGGCCTGGTCAAGGAGAAGGGTTTCGACCGTGGTCTTTGGGAGCTCCTCCGCCCATTCGGCGAGCGCGTGCCGGGCAAGGTGACTGTTAGAGACAGCAATGGGTCAAGCAGGTCGTGGGATGATTTCTCGATCCGGTTCACACGGTTTGGAGAGAATGTCGAGCCACCAGACGGGCTACTGAAGGCCCCCAACGGCCAGGCGACGAACCCGGCAGCGTCGGGGAGACGGGTCGCAGATGTCGAGGAGGTGGTGACCAGACACCTGAACTATGCGGAGCAATCGTTCTCGAACCTCATTCAGCCCAGCACACCAACGACCCATGGACTGGACATGGATGCGACCTCCCCCTACTATGCACTGTACCTCAGGCGGCTGCTCTCGGGCATACCCCTGTCTGCGCATGAATCTTGGGCACACCCGGTGGCCTGCGTTATTGCAGCGAGCTCACGAGAGCCTTCCCCGATCGAGACGTTCCGGAGGCTTTACCACGAATCCACAAATGGCGACAGGAGGTTACCGCCCTGGGTGGATGGTGAATACCTGCGCTACTACGTGCTTGTGCACGATGAGGAGAATAGTGACATCACCAAGACGATGGCCCTGTTCGACCAGATGAAGAGAAACCTGGGTCTGCACTGCCACCTGCTCAGGATAAGGAGCAGTCAAAGTGTCGAGACTGACGACGACAGCATACCACTGCCGCGTAGCGAATGGATGCCTGCTCAGGAAGAGCTCGTCGACATAGAGAGGAGCGAGGCCCAGGGCGGTCCTGTAGATCTGACGAGGTACATTTACGAGTCAGACGCGACTGCGATAAGGACATTCATCCGTGAGATGGTGACGCAGTCCGTAATACCGACGATGGAGCGCAACATTTCCGTTTGGAACGACCAGGTTGCTTCAAAACGGAAAGGCATCAGTGGGAGGTTCATGACCCTGTCGAAAAGATGGACAGGCTTCGCCAGCGGGTCCAGGAACTCCACTGGGAGCTCGTCCTCGAGCAACTACGAGGCATCGGGTTATTATAGGCCAGACACGCCCGAGGCCATAATGCGGAAATTGGCCGATTACGCATTTATGCTGAGGGACTGGAAGCTCTCCATGTCGACGTACGAGCTGCTGCGGTCCGACTTTAGCAACGACAAGGCCTGGAAGTATCATGCCGCCGCAAACGAGATGACGGCCCTCGCGCTCCTGATCATGCCGCAGAACATGTCGTCCAAGACGCGGCTGGACAACATCGTTTCGATGCTCGAACAGGCCTCCTATTCTTACAACACGCGGTGCAGCTCACCGTACGGCACGCTGCGGTCCATGGCGCTGGGCCTCGAGCTCCTCCGCATGCGGGGCGGCTCTGCGGTGGACGAAGCAGTCAAGTGGGGCACGCGCATCATGGAGAGCCGCATCACCGGGCAGACTGGTGACGCGCTGTTCAAGGAGCGCATGGCTGTATGCTGTGCTACGAAACAAGGAGTGGGCTCCAGGGCATGGGGCAGCTGGCGGAGGAAATCGGCATTCTGGAGTGTCCTCGGTGCCGAGGCGTGGATCAACCAGGCCAAATACATACCAGCTCAACGGTGCCTCAACGAGGCGAGGAACATGTACAGCCAGCTGGAGAGCGAGGATGGGATTGGCGGGTGGGCGCTGGCGAGCGAACACATGGCGCAACTCCACTCCAAGTTGAAAGAAGGGCTGGCCCTGGACGGGTTGGAGGACCCCCCGGCCCAAGAGCCAGAGGAGATTGAGCTGCTCGAGGAGGAGGAGCCAGAGCGTTTGAACAAGAACAAGCGCATGTCGAGGAGGCTGAGCCTGGCAAATCCTCCCGGCGCCGGGGCCGTTCTGGAGACGGCACCGCTAGCGGACAATAATGAGACGGCGAAGAATGAGGCCGATGACGGCTTCAGTTAGGCTGGGCAGGGAGGCAACAGCACGATGTCATCACGTGGCCATGTATACTCATGATAGATACAGACTAAAGTCTTGCGAGATCAAGGGACGTGGACTCGGCGTTGAGGAATAGAGGCGTGCCAGGCCAGGCCAATGGAGAAAAATACACCTTGTCCCTCAATATAGCGTTGCCTTTTCTTCTTCTTCTGAACAAGCACGTGTACATAGCCATAGCTGACTGCAAGAGATGGCCAGGAACCAATGGCAAGATGACGCAAAAACCTCAAGCCTTGCTCCTCCCCAGCTTCTCTGCCGCCATGTCCGCGAGCCCATCCAGGCTGTCGGCCAGCGGCACGCCATACCGGCGGCAGACGGCCTGCACGTTGCCCCTCTTCCAGTACCCGGGCTCACAGCCGACGACGGCCTTGCCGGAGCGGGCGCAGAGCCCCAGCTCCAGCAGGCTGACGGGGGCCTTGCTGTCGGCGTGGAAGAAGACGGCGACGGCGGTGGCCTTGTCCTGGGCTGTGAGCTCCCAGTCGACCTGGGCGGCAAAGCGCGGGTCCCTGTCGACGTCCTCTTTCCACGTGCTGTCCCACCTCGGCTGGAAGGGGTCGAAGATGGTGGTGCTGGTGGTGGTGAGGCGCTGCCTGAGGGCGAAGATGAAGCCTGGCCGCCAGGGGATCTCTGTCGGCCCGGCGAGGAAGATGGACCGTGTGGGGTAGCGGGGCAGCTGGTCGGCGTCGTTGGGCGTGATGACCTGGACGTCGGGTGTTGAGGCCATTCTGTGAAAAGGTCTGGGGAACAGTAGGTGGCGGGCGGGGCGGGGAGGGTGTCACTGTGTTCGCCTATTGACGCTTGGAGCTACCAGGCTGTCAGTACACAGTATGTGGTTTACTGCCTACCTCTATATTCACCCCTCGTGTTGAGCTGCCCCTAAATCTGGAATAGTCACGAGGTCAGAATACAACTGTGCTAAAGTAAGGTGGGGGTGAGTCTAAAGTGAGCTTGACTGAATATGGCTAGACCCAGTTAAACTTGCCCCGTGTACACTACAGCAAGCATGCCCGGCATTGGGATATGCCAGCGGCCCGGATCCTAGGCCAAGTTAGATTACCATCAATGACAACACTAGGCCTATCCCATAGCCAGATACATGGCTTCCAGGCAGACAAAGGACAGAGGTACTCCGAGTCCTGGATTCTGGTTACAAGATGATTACCTGGTTTCGTTTCTATTCCGTATACAGCCGAAGCCATATACAGCACCTTCATACAGTAGTAAACGCTCAAGACCCAGCGTTTAAAAAAAACACAATGCCAATAACAGTGCAGAGAGAATATAGTTGGTCTGTCTATGGGCACGTGGCCTCAGCCTCGTGCTGCATAGACAAGGCTAGGAAGCATCGCTCCCGACGGCGCCGTAGACTAGAAAGACGGCGAAGCAGTCATATGGCGAGACTAGGAATAGTCTCAAGATGGTCCCTATATAAGTAACGCCATAAAGGAAATCCCAGCCAAAAACTTCACCTATCACCACCAACACACCTACACACATACAATCCTAAGGACCTCTAAAGAAAACATTAAACTGATTGAATGCGAGTTTTCATAATGGTGAAGCCGTAGTTAGGCAGAAAAGTAAGTCAACTTCAGTCCCAGATTACATGACAAACGCTCATGTGCACAAGTCCAAGCGCCTCAGATTCGATGCGGCACCATCAAGTACGGACTTTGTCGATATTGCGTCGCCCGCAGCGAAACGCAGAAAGAAGACACAGACAGAAGAGCCACCACAGGTCCCGTCTAAGCCATTGGGTCAGATCTTCAAATGCCCTGAGCGAGGCTGCAATTAGCAAAGCAGCTCTCAAAGTGCTCCTAAGCTAAGAATGCAGCATTTACGCAAGAAACACCCTGGATACCCACGTTACGAGTGTGATTCCATCAACTGTGATGAGCGCTTTGCCACCAAAGACGACAAGAAGGAACACGTGCGCACAATGCATGTTCAGAAAGCTTGGCATTACCCCGTTCTCGATTGTGGCAAGATCTTCCCGACCTTTCACCATGGATCTTCGTATAGACTCAGAAAGCACCCCGATTTGTTTTTCCGGCATTATAGCCACAATAGTTGTGAAACTATATCGTTATCAGAAGACGATTCACAAAGACATATTCGCAAGGCACATGCTAATCGAGTTATACCTTGCCGGGATGACGACTACCCAATGGTTTTCCTTACTGTAAACACAGAGGCGACCCATCACTCAGCAATCCACTGTGGGAAAACCTTCGACTGCAAGGTGGATGGGTGTGGGAGAAACTTCAACACAAAGCTCAAACTTCGACAGTACCTAACCAGGATACATCCAAACAAGCCTATAGTTAAGTGTCATCAGCATGGATACAAAGAAGTGTTTCTCATGTACCCTGAGATGAGGGCCCACATACGAGAAGCTCATGTTAAGTACCAGGCACCAGCACCGTTATAGTATTATCCTTTGAAAGGTTGTGAACAGGAGTTCTCCTCTTGATTCGATTTATTCAACCACCAGACAGAGAAGTATAATATAACGGCCTACAAATATCCTGAACAAGGCTACAGTAAGGCTTTCCCAACCAAAAGACGTCTTAGAGAGCATGTTCGGTATGTACACAAGGATAGAAGACCTTGTCCGTGGCTAGGATACGGGAAGACATTCTCCTCAGAGAGCGCCTTGAAGCTCCATGAGGAAATTGCGCACTATGAAACTGTCCTCAAGTGCTCTTATCCTGGTTGCAAGTCAACTCTCAGCTGCTCCTCCAGCCTCAACAGTCATGTCAGAGCCTACCACCCTGGTTGGGTGTCTGACAGCCACGCTTGTCCTGCGGCAGATGTGGAGAACTGTCATGAAATGTTTGCTTCTCAAATCATGGCTAGCACGCACGCCAATATACATCACCACAGCAAGATACCCTGCCAGTATCGAAAAGAATTCAGTTACGAGGCACTATTCGAAAACATGCAGGAGGAGGGTCAGTATAAGAGGAAAGTACACAGCCGGTACATATGTAACCTCCCGGGCTGCGTAAGCACTGTCATGGGTCACTTACTCTTAATTGTGGCATGGGCGGCGCATGCTGGGGTACATTTACGTGACTTAGATAATTCTTTGGACTCTCTCACCAAGCCGACATTGTAGCTAGTCCCCGGATCGACTAGAATAGATGACGAAGGCTGTGATATTACAATCAATAGATACCTTGCTAGGGACGATATAGATGGCGGCGAGATTAAAGACGATTACATGATACCCCATTTTAGATCTTGCTTCCCCTTGGCACAAGCCACATCTGATCTTGAGGAAATGGAAGCCTGTACGAGCTCGTTTCAGTAAAGAAACCAGCAACTACTACGAGGTATGTTTCCTGAATCATTGCCCTAAGTGTTATACCAAGTAACTAATCTTTTCGTAGAATTTCCTCAAGCTCGTCGTAAACACATGTTCCTTGGCCTGAAATGTGCCGGTCCGTCACTGATTAACAATTTGATCATAACTACAGTGTGTCTAACCGGGACCACGCTCGATTACACAATAACGCGAATCAAGGTCTTAGAGCAAGGAAAGCGCTTTCCACTTCCTATTAGATGCTTCCATTGCGAGATAAAATACGTCTTTTATTGCCTGCTCAAGAAGCATAACCTTCTGAGAAAAGCTCAAGATCAATCCTGCTCAGAGAAGAGTTGCTTTCAACCTGCTTTCCAGCAGTCACGGCTCTATAAAGACTACTTATTCACGTTGCGTGGCTCTCCGATCGAATTCGCAGACTATACAGAACTCAGAGCCCTGACATTAGCTAATACATGGGTGGCAGACAAGTCTGTGCGGTTTGTGTTCGACCTCTTACTATCGATTCAGGCAGGAAATACCAATGAATCGGAGCTCAGATTTTTAGATCTTGAATTTAACACGAGCACCAAACGGATTTTTGAAATTGGGATGTGCAATGCCAAAGGCGATCTGACTCTGGACTGTCGGACCAGATATCAGCCTGAGACTCTTGCAATCATCAATAGCAGGGGAGATACGAAGAAGAGCTACATGGACGGTATGATTGACAGGTCTACTCGGCGGCACCATTGCGTGGATCACAGGATGTCAGCTCGTCAAGTTGCGGATCGTTTACGAGAGCAAGGAGTATCGCCAAGGACATGGTTCGTAACGTGGCATCAAACGACCACCGACCTCTCTGCTCTGCGCGGATGGCTCGAGTCAGAAGGACAGTTTGACGTTCTGCCCGAAGACTCTAGGTGTCTGCCCATTGTGCCGCATATCAGAAGGAATCTAAAGGCGGCTCTAGCGAATGACGGTCGCATCGTGCCAGCCGCTTTGTCGGTCGTCTTCCCGCTCATCATGGGCTCGCAGCACGAACTGGTGGGCAGAAATCATCACGCCGCCCTGGACGCACAGCAAGCGTACTATTTGACTGAGGTTTATCTCATGCAGAGCAGACATCCTGCAGATCGGCCAGCCGGCTGGCTTGAAAGCCTGCAGAAGCCGAAGGGTTCTCTAGGGCGGCAAAAGAGGCAGCTGATGATCGAGTCGTCCCTATTGAAGGCACGAGAGTCCGCGGGAGTGAAGCTGAAGCAGCTTACGGTTGAGAAGTCGCAAAGCCCGAAGAAGCCAGAGGGGTCGCCGGTGGGGCAACAGCACCAACGCACAATTGAGTCCTTTTAGAAGAAGGCCAACCGCGATGAACACTGATGTGGCAGTTGCATTTCGGAAGACAATGGATCTCGGCAGACGATGGTTTGGTGGATAATTAGGCGTGGCATTCATTCGCAAACTAACCGCAGGGAGAGGAGACGGGAAATGTTTTATGTCTCCTAGCACTTCGTGCCAGGGTTCTTATGTACAAGATCGATTGGTGCTGTTACAACTAGCCAACGTCCGCCCACCCAGCTCTTTCCGTACGCCCACCCAGTACTTAAATTTGAGTAGGAATCTCTAACAAATTCAAGTATCTTTCTGACTCAGCAGCAAGATTCTACCCCATCGATGTAAAGGTAAGCTTTATTTCCTATTTTAGCGGTACTTAGGGCAGCTTGGCCCTCTTGTACCTTTTATGCCCTCTGTGCCGTGCCCTCTGTGCCTTCTGTGCCCTCTGTACCGTCTATATAGAAGGTAGAGGATATAGAGGGCATAGAGGGCATGGTATAGAGGGCACGGCAGAGGGTACAGAGGGTATAGAGGGGCAAAAGTATCTTATTTGTGGGGAAGCCTTGGCATTCTTAGTCAGAATCCAAGGTGTACTTCTTTTTGGGTGGGCGGTACAGCTATTTTTTTGTACTAGGTCGGCGCACTGAAAGAGCTGGGTGAGACGTCACTTGGGCTTCACGGCACGGTGGCTCGAAGTTTGCACCAAATAGAGTGGATTTGAGAAGTAGGTCTGCCTAGTAATAAGGAAGAAAGAGAGAAAGGAAGGTTGCGCCCTGGGCCTCGGGGCGGAAGGTGTAGGCGTGGCAGCCTTATCGATAAGGGCCCCTGCAAGGACCCCTGCAGGGAACCCCCAGCCACCCCACAGCACCTGCCCTTCACTCTGGGTGCACGGACGTTGGCTGTGAGAAGCCGACATCGGAGGTGACTCAAAAAACCCTCTCACGTAATTCTAATCCCAAGGAAATAGGCCTGCACATTTTTTTCGAGATGACACCGTACATCTTTGGCTATAACCAGCCAATCTGTTCGCCATTTGTACAGGAATCCAAGACCGACTAGCTTCCTTCAACATGCGACGTAACTCTTTGATTCCCGATCCCACTTGTGACTTAGATTGGGGCGGATTCCGTGGAGGTGAGCTGGCACGTCTGGCGTTAGTGAACGACTTTCTGAAATGACGTTACAGCAATCCATGATATCTTCGCAGCCAATGCACAGCGAGTGCCTGACAAGCAATGTGTTATTGAGACCCAGAGCTCACAGCGTCCCGAGCGCATCTTCACATACCGCCAGATCAACCAGGCCTCGAACCAGTTAGCACATCACCTTATCGCCCATGGCTGTAATGTGGGCGATGTCGTCGTCATTTATGCCTACCGAGGCGTTGACCTTGTCGTTGCCTACATGGGTGCTCTGAAGGCCGGCGCAACCGTCAGTGTCCTCGATCCACAGTATCCTGCAGAGCGCCAGAAGGTTTTGCTGGGTGTTTCGCAACCCCAGTTTCTCATCTGCATCCAACAAGCTATTGATGAGTTCGGTCATCTTCCTAGCCTCGTCAGCGATTACATCAAGACCGATCTAGACGTCAAGGCCACCATCCCGGCGCTGCGTCTTTCAAGCAACGGGCAGCTGACTGGAGGCACAGTCAAGGGTCAAGACTGTCTCGCCGCCCAGGCACCTCTCAAAGAGCACAATCCTGATGTCTCTGTTGGCCCCGATTCCATACCGACACTCTCGTATACCTCAGGCACTCAAGGAACCCCGAAAGGCGTGCAAGGCCGCCATTACTCTCTGACCTACTACACACCGTGGATGGCAGAGAGGTTTGGCCTTTCGGAGACGGACAGATTCACAATGCTCTCCGGCATTGCACATGATCCAATCCAGCGAGACATTTTTACGCCACTCTACTTAGCTGCTACGATCGTCTGTCCCCCGGGTGAAGTCATCACCTACGGGCTGCTGGCCGAGTGGATGAATAGGCACAAGGCTACAGTGACTCACCTTACTCCTGCTCTTGGCCAAATTCTCATCGGCGGTGCTACGACCTCATTCCCCGCACTTCGAAGGGCCTTCTTCGTTGGCGACCTCTTGACCAAGAAGGACTGCCGAAAGCTACGCGATCTCGCACCTAATACAAAGGTGATCAATCTCTTTGGATCAACGGAGTCACAGCGTGCTGTCTCCTTCTTCGAGATTCCAAGCAAAGTTGAGGACCCGGATTTCCTTGAATCGTTGCCAGACATCATCCCAGTCGGTCAGGGGATGTTCAATGTTCAGCTGCTGGTTGTAGATCGTCAAGATCGGAACAGACTATGCGACGTTGGTGAAACTGGTGAACTATTCATCCGTGCAGGCGGTCTTGCGGAAGGTTACCGAGGAGACGACGAGAGAACAAAGGAACAAAACCGGTCCAAGTTTGTGTCTAACTGGTTTGTCGATCCTGCCAAGTGGATTCGAGAGTCTGAGCCCCAATACGCCTCTGTCGACCACTATAAGGGGCCACGAGATCGTTTATACCGGACTGGTGATCTAGGTCGGATGCGCGAGGATGGAAGTGTCGAGTGCACAGGTCGAATGGATACGCAAGTGAAGATCCGAGGTTTTCGGATAGAACTCAGCGAAATCGACGTCCTCTTGGCCCAGCACCCATACGTACGGGACAACATCACAGTCGTACGAAGAGATCGGAACGAGGAGCATACTCTGGTTGCGTACTTTGTCCCCGAAACAAGGTCGTGGTTTCGGCACCTCCAATCGCAAGACGATCCAGGAGTTATCGAGGAAGAGATTGCAACTGAAACGATGGCCGGCATGCTCAGGCGTTTCAAGCTGTTGTCTGACGACTGCAAGAAGTTTCTAAAGGGGAAGCTACCCAGCTACGCCGTCCCCAGCATTTTTATACCCCTGGTACGGATGCCACTAAATCCAAATGGCAAAATTGACAAGCCAGCACTCCCCTTTCCCGACCCAGTGGATCTTCTCTCGGCGGCCAAAAGGAGGACCTCGTCAGTCGTCGCCAATATGACTGAAACGCAGAAGAGACTGGCAGCAGTGTGGGGTTCAGTTCTCCCTAACCGCTCCGCAAGAATGTTCGTCCCGGAGTCTAATTTCTTCGAAGAGGGTGGGCACTCTGTCCTCGCACAGCAAATGTTCTTCCGCCTCAGGAGCGAATGGAAGGACATCGACCTGCCAGTTAGCGTCCTTTTTCGGTCCCAGACTCTCCATACCTTAGCCTTGGAGATTGATAGAGCCCTGGATCCCATTGGTCTTCGACTGGACGCTATGCCTCTTCCTGGGGATGGAGAGTCTGAGGAGCAGTCGTATGCGGCTGACGCCCAGGAGCTTCTGTCTCAGCTCCCAGACTGCATGCCACAGGCGCCGGTAAATTGGGACTACACAGAGAGGCCACCTACTGTACTTTTGACCGGCGCTACAGGCTTCCTCGGGTCCTATATCCTACGTGAGCTTCTGGAGGGCCCAGCAAAGGCACGCGTCATTGTGCACGTCCGCGCGGAGGATGCAGAAGCAGGTCTCTCGCGAGTAGAGTCCACGGCAGCGGCTTACGGCCTCTGGTGTCCAGAGTGGTCGTCCAGGATTGAGGCGGTGGTTGGCGATATCTCCAAGCCGTCCCTCGGCGTCTCCCAAGACACCTGGAATCGCCTCTCTGACTCTGTAGACCTCATTATTCACAATGGGGCTCACGTGAACTGGATGCTGCCTTACTCAAGCCTGAGGGCGGCCAATGTACTCAGTACTTTGGAGTGCATCCGGCTATGCGCCGAGGGGAAGCCTAAGCGACTGTCCTTTGTCAGCTCTACATCGACTCTGGATACCCAACATTACGTACAGCTATCACGAGATGTCGAGACCGGTGTGCTGGAGACGGACGACCTTCAAGGCAGCCACAAGGGCCTCGAGACAGGCTATGGGCAGTCCAAGTGGGCCAGCGAATACATAATTCGCAACGCTGGAGTCAGAGGGCTTACGGGAGCCATAGTCCGGCCTGGTTATGTCACTGGAGACCCGATGTCTGGCATCTCCGTTACCGATGACTTCCTGGTACGGCTATGGAAAGGTTGTCTGCAGGTCGGCGCGCGCCCAGACATCAACAACACCGTTAACGCAGTACCCGTCTCGCAGGTCAGCCGCATTGTTGTTGCCGCAGGATTGCTACTTCCTACCGTGACCGGGCAGTCCCTCAGCGTAGCTCAGGTCACCAGCCATCCGCGACTGACGCTCAACGAGTGGATCGGCGCTCTGGAGCACTACGGATACCATACGCCTCTCGTACCGTATCGAGACTGGCGCGCCAAGGTTGTCAGGTACGTAGAGGACGAGGGTAATGAGGAGCATGCCTTGCTCCCACTATTCCACTTTGTGACGGGGGACCTGCCTGCCAATACCATCGCCCCGGAGATGGACGATTCACAAGCTACAGCCGCTCTAGAACTATACGACAAGGGAACAAACTCTAGCGCCCCCAATAAACCGCACGCTGTTGATATGCGTACCATAGGTGTATACCTTGCGTATCTAGTGGCAGTTGGATTCCTGCCCTCACCAGTGGGAAATGCTGAGCAAGAGTTGCCTGAGGTGGACGCGAGTAGGCTACAGGCTGTGAAGGTCTCGCTTGGTGGTAGGTCAGCGAAGTGCTGAGGCCAATTTGAAACCTTTAAAAAATGGGTGCTGTGTCATATAGTTGTTATCTCATTCAGATGCGTCGGATACATGTTCCACGGGCTAGACAATGGGGCCCTCACGAAAGATGGGAGTCCCTCAACACTAATTGATGTGTTTTGATTTGGGGTTCCCGCCTCGGCACGCCCTGCCGAGACTCGACGGACCCAAGTCAAGCAACCACCTTAGGTTGGGCTCTTCGACGATAGCGTCTTTGGTTCGAAAATTCTAGGCCTCCTCGTCTATCTCGAACTTTAGCGAAGGTCGTAAAGAGTCAAGGAAGTGCAGTGCAAATTCAAAAGTCATGTTTATAAGATGTGATAGGTTGGCATGTAGTGCGTTAAAGCAATAGGCGAGGTTAACGTAATTTAAGGTGATGCTCACTGAGCAAGGGTGATTGAGGCCTGAGCAAGAGCGGCCGCTGGCGTCCTGGATTTCGTGTTCGTGGTACCTAGGTAGACTACCCAGGTAGTCTCGCGTGGATTTCCGCCCGTCCTGTCCCAGACGGGTTAGTCAGCCACCCGCCTCTGATCCGCCCACGCCTCACCACCACTCCGTGACACTCCGTGATGCTCAGTGTATAAATCCTCTCAGCCACCCCTCCGGCCCTGCAGACACCAAGGTCTGGTCGTTCCCTCTCAGAAATTGTTCAACTTTACGCGACTATCACCATGCAGCCAACATGATGGCTACACGCGGGCGGGGTATGGGGGCCTGCTCCCTGGCAGCCTCTGACCCGGTTGCTGGCTGCCCTGCCGCCCAGCTGCCAGAGTCCAGCACTTGAGGTGGTCGCGGTCGTGGTCGTTTTCCCTGCTCCCTCTCCCTCTCCTTCTCTCTCTTCTCATTCTTCTCCTTCTGCTCCTTCTCGTCCTTCTTATCCTACATACTACTCACGCCTCTAGCAACCGTGTCTACTCTTCACCAGGCCCTGCCACCTATCCTCATAAAATATTTTCGTACCGCATAACCATGGCGCTGCGCATGACTGCCAAGGAGTTCTTCAGTAAGGGTAGAGAACGGGGATCTAGACAGTGCCAGAAGGGTATTGATAATTCCGTCACCCTTAAGAAGCTTGCACCTAAAACCGAGAAAGACTACTAGCGTATGGTCGGCCTTTGGAAATAGTACGTGATCCCTATGGGTCTTGCCCGTCCCTCTTCTCTTGCTGATCCTCTTTTGGTACATATAGGTTCGCCGAAGAGCACGCTGAAGATAAGCCTGACCCATATGATGTGAAGTCTTTGAAGGATTTTATGAAGGAAGTCGTGTTTAGTGTGGAGGGTGCTATGGATGACCCGAACCCGGCAAAAGAGACGGTTAGAATATACTGGAAGTAGTTCACAGCCGGCTGGCGCCGGCAGGGACCGGCTATTCCCGAAAATATTAAGCTTCCCGTGACGATGGTATGTCTGCTCAGCTGTTTGTCGGGGCAGGACCCTCATAGTTGGCCCCGAGATTAGCTAACAGGTTTTGCAAAGTTCATCAAACATGAGCTGCCCGAGATCCTCAAGAAGGAGAGCGGTATCAAGATGGTTGACGCCAAGCGTGTAAGGAGGTTTGGCACAAAAAACCACTTTGTCCACCTTGGTCGTCAGCTGTGGGGCAACGACTGGTTCAAGTACGAGAGACCCGGGACACGTGTCTATATCTGGGCGTGCTTGATGGCTATCGTCTGTTCTTCTTCACGAATTGGCGAGTACATTGAGTCTTCCTGTCGACCAGATTCAGACCGGGGCTTGTATTATAAGGTGAATACTCATGATTTGATTTCACACAGCTTGGGCTAAGATATTTGTCTCATTGTAGGACGTGTCGTTCGCTGTATTCCGCAACGAACTTGGTGACGCAGAATTTGCTGTCCAGCTTGTTCGAGATGCAAAGAACATGAGTGACGAGCCGTACAAAAGGTATGTTCTTCAACCGTTGAAGTTCCACGCTTCCATGTCCTAACCCGATCACCCAGGCCCGCACACACGCTCTACGAAGGCTACGTTCCCATGCCTCTTGTCTGCAACGCAATGCTTCCGATCTTAGCAATCGCTATCGCCGACAGGGCGTTCCGGGACTACGATACAATTGAAGACCTGCTTGCTCTAGAGCCAGAAGACGACGAGATGCTCCACCTACAGTGGAAGGAGAGCATCCTCAACCAGCCTTTCTTCAAGACCATGTCCTTAAGAAGAGGCGAAGGGAAGATAGAAAAGGCCGGCACGCTGAGCAAACGGCTCCATGATCTGGGAGTTCGTGCCGGATACATGAGACCGCCCACCGTTCATGACTTCAGAGCCGAGGGCCTGTACTGGATTGGTAGGTCGCGGTCGTGACCTTGTGCGGCTCCGGCCCCTTTACTAACGTCTGCTGCAGACCGGCTCTACTCAGCCGCCCAGAGGATGAAACACGCAGGCCATAAGAACCCGAACACATACAACAATCATTACCAGCCGAATAATAGTGGCACAGATGGGCAAGGCAGCTATTTTGGCTCTGAGGTGCGCACCATCGTCAACGACCTCTTCCGAGGCACGACCGTGGCGCGCAATCCGGATCTGCCACAGCGTCTCCCAGCGGAGAAAGAAGAGGCCTTGGCAAATAGCCCAGAGCACATCGCCATCCGGACAGAGCTAGCAGCTCTACGCGGCCAGCGGGGCGATGCAGTAGCCAAGCGTCGCACCAGGCTCTACCAAGATCGGAAGAAGCTAGCTGATAAAGAGCTCAGAAGGTGGCAGCAGAACCAGCCGTGCCGCCGCCCCCGGGCCGGGACGGACAGCATGGTGCCACCGTGTTATGACCGGGGCATCTTCAGCCGCGTCAAGTTCCTCATGCCCGAGCGGGATCGCCTCGCATCCATTCTCTTCGATAAACCGGACACTCTGCGAAGCCCAACTGGCCTCGAGGCCTTGCGCAGTATGGTCGTACTCTGTGAGGCAGATGCGGAAGTGGTTGTGCGACCTGGCCTTGAGCCGAACAAGTGTTGTTGCGCTGGCTTAGCTCGACGCCAGAAAATCCCCAGCTCAGCGGATTCCAGCATCAAACGAGATGCATACGATTGGAAACACGTCCACAGGTGCTTCAAAAATGCCCACAGCGACTTCACCGAGTTCTGCTTCTTGTGCAGCGACTGGGTCTACGATGAAAAAGAGTGGACGGAACACTGTTCTTGGCACCTTGCCTCTCCAGACGAGCTGCCCGTCCAGTGCGACCCCCTCATGTACGGCGGCGTGCTGGCCACGGCCGGCTATTGCATGTTCTGCATGGCAAACTTGTCGCTGCCGCCTGCGGCACGACTCTGTCAGTTCCTGGATAAGCACACATGGCAGCAACACGTCTACGGCCACTATAATGAGTACGTTCAGACTGTTGGCGACGAGAAGCTGATAATGTGTCCCCATCCCGGAATGCATTGCAACTTGGCATTTGACTCGGTGGACCAATTCAGATTTCACGTACTGGACTGGCACTGCCGCGACTTGATCAAGGCGCCGAGCAAATGGGATGCGCCCAGCCATGCGGACGACGTCCAGTCCACTCGGTCATCCAAGAGGGCGCGGAGAGCTGAGCCCGATGCCAGAGGAGCGAATAGCGAAACAATCTATTGCTTTCTTGACGAGACAGTGAAAATGGAGGACCTCTATGGTTCAGAAGAGGCGTCGATGGAGCCCGACGGCGAGGACGCTACCAGCTCGTACTACAGCACTGATTTTGACGAGATCAGCAGTTACCCGCCGCTTCCTTAGATCGGCGGATCGCGTGTCGCCCTTTTGTGATTTTTTTCTGGCAATTTACTGTGTGTATAGACCGCCTCACGGGTTCTGGGATCCGTGGGAGAGGGTAGTGTTGTCGTCCTACGGCCATTCTACACCTCTGTAGGGAAAATAAACGTTGTTTTCCTAAGTCTCGACCTACGTCCCCGGCCCCCCCCTTAATTCACTGCGACGGTCATACCTTCTTGCAGTTGTGGCGGAGAGACTTTGGTAAGGAGATTGGCTTTTGAGGCATTCACAGCAGTTACATCGTTGTTAAGAGGGCTTTCTCATAAACACACGTACCACGGGTTCTATGGGGCAAGTAGGTCAGTGCTGGCACAAATAACGTTTATTACCCTGTGGAGGTGTATATACAGCGTAACTAGATTCTGCCTACAGCTCTATACTAGGGACAAGATTACACAAGACTTCCAGATATTACCACCACAACCACAGATTTCAGGAAATGTTATCGATTCAGAAGATCATTCTCAAGGTACAAACATTCAAATTACGCACATGCTGTATGGTTGTGATACCAACATGAAGAGTTTTAGTGGTACTCAGAGCTATGGGCGAGTTCATGTGCTGTATGCTAGGTCATCCCTTGGCTGAGTCCTTGGCGCGAACTTTCCTGTCACTCTGCACCTACAATCCCCCAGCCATCCCAGCCCATCAAGCTCATAGTTATGCAATGCATCGGGGTCTGATAGTGACGACCAGCCTCCTGGATTCTGGCCTGAGCCAAATTCCCCCCCTCTGGTCTTCTACGACTCAACCCCCGCAATTGCTGCTGGGCCAGGTCAGGCGCCAGTGGCTATCCCATGCCCATGCTCCTCAGGCAGAAAGGGCCCAAGTCCTGGCTTCAGGCTTACGACATAAAATCCATAGTACCTATCTGTGTGTGCTCCTACATGTGGAGATTTTCAATCGATTTGGAACGATGTCAACGATGCGCCAGAGCAATATTGATCGCCGACGAGGAAGAGATGAGTGTCGAGAGAAGTTGGCCCAGCATATTTGTATGAGTAAAATACAACCTTCTCTGGATGAGCTCGGCTAACATCACCAGACAATAGATTGGCAATCAAGATAAAGCCTGTAGATGTCCGCCTCAACCCTCGGGAGACGGACTTCTACTCGTGGACGGTCGTACAAGGCAAGGAGGAGCTCTACTCGAAGATCTTCGCGAAAAACTTAAGCAATCATTCTACAGGTACCTACAGATTTCTCTGCAGAGAAGTTGGGAAATCCTTTGAAGCTATACCAGCTACACAAGTCTCAACGCTCGACAGCGTCATGTCAGTATGTTAGCAGACAGACACCTTGTATTTAAAGCCTCACTAAGCTTTATTAGATGTCTACAGGGCCTAGCTTTAGTAGCATTATCACTCAGCTGAGGGAGGAAAACGCGAGGCTACTACAACAACTACTGGAAGTCACAAAAAAAGCGGAATCAGAACACGAGCAAAGAACTATCGCCGAGGAAGGATACCGCCAATCCCGCAGTCACCAAGCACAGCTGGAGAAGGATGTTCAGAGATACTCAGGTCTAGCAATATTTTTTCGAGATATTGTTACGAAATGTACAGCTGACATGGAGAAAGTATTACCTACATTACAAGAGATGAGAAAGAGTATGTCGGAGGCCACCACACGGGAAAATACCTTCCATCAGGCTTAATTCTGAGTTAAAACAGGTTATTCTGTTAAAGTTGTCGCATTTGTCTAGGATTACTCTGTGTTTATATATTCATTCCTATATGGTTATGCAACACATCAATTATGGTTACTAAAGCTTAGGTAGAAGCCATGAATGCGTGGATTGCACACGCTCGCGCGTGAGACACGCACGACTGGGTCGAAGTCCGGGACGCCAGCCCTACCCAGTCCCCAGGTTCATTCTAAATCTGGCCCGCCATTCCCACCCACGCAGTTCACATCAAAGCAGAAAATCTCACATAAAGTCACACCGAAAACGAAGTAGATATCCCAGGCCGATGTTGCTGTTGCTGAATGTATAGTTTGCATACCTCCACCTCCGTACTCTGAGTCGGACAGTCCCCGATGGAGTGCGTCAAATCTTGCGGACCCGAGAAGCCTGGCGCGGCTGCGAAACCATCGCCAATTCCATGCATCTTTTGGGGCAAGCAGTATAAGAGAAACTCACTGTATGTGACGGCATTATGAAATTTAAGTCGCACACCTCCCGTGTGCACAATGTGAAACTCAGGGCAAAACTGGTCCTGCATTATTCTAGGAAGGTCAATTAGGACATGTTGGTTGGAGGTGTGCGAGTGCTGTCTAGGCTTTTAGGTCTGTCAATAGGCTCTTTTTGCATCTGTACATTCCTTCCTCTATAGCTTGCCATTATTTTTATGCAGCGATGACGAAGTTTCACAAATAGTGTCCCGTGATACCTTGGCTATTTGTGTCTACGAGAAACCAGATGCCTGGTGTTTGGATGCATGTAATTGTCTTCCCGGCTTCTGGCCTCCTAGAGCCTGGCCCACTCAACAACCACCTATTTAAGTTAACTCGAATGATAGTAATAGCTGGAAACATGCGACAGATGTTGGTGTAGGACGAGGACCAGGAAATCTCGCAATACTCTCAAGTGTTATTCAACAGGATACCTTCACAAGTGCGGTAACTATGGCTCACCTGCGCTGTATCTCAGATGAGTGCAAGAATACGGGCTACTATTAAAAGGGCAAGGAATCTCGCAAGACCCAGCACTACAACAAGCACTGTCCAGTTGGAAACGCAACTGTTTCCTAGCCCACTCTGTATTACCATTTATCAGGACTGCACACCATCTACTAGTACAAACAGCCATTAAAATAGCATAGAGATAATTTCATTAAAACAACTTTAGATTACACAGAAATTTCCAAAGTATGACAGTAGTAATAGCTTATTCTAGAATCTCTTAATATCCGTACTTCCTTCAGACGTTTACTAACACTTCCTTATCAGCCAGCTTCTAAGGCTGAGTATACCTATTATAAGCGTCCCAGCTATTAGTACTGTCCTTAACCTTACGTCTACAAAGAATAACACGATACTTTATAAGTGATGCTTTGGGCCGCTTGGGCTTATTGTACCGTAAGTCAATTCTCACATCGGTTATTTCTCTGCCGGAAACTTCCAGAAAAGCAACAAGCTTATACTCCCTCTATCAAAAAGAGTTACTAGAGTTTTTAGTGCAATCCCTAATTAGCTTATAAAGCTTGTCTTAAACTGTTTAGTTAAGGTTTCTCAGTTGCCTTTTAATATCCTTATCATAATTTCCTGAATGAAAGAGCTTGGGCTTATACTGCTTTTAAATAGAAGACACTACCTAGGCAAGCTCTTTCTGGCAAAACTGTGTGTTTGGTCTAATAAACATAATCTAGTCTAGTATAGTTGAATTAAAGAAGCTCTTAATCTAAGTAATAATGTGTACTGAAGGCTGCTAATACGCGAAGGTCCATAACTTGTATATAGTCTTTGTGGTAGCTGGCAGTTGTCTAGTATAGTTAAATTAGCGTACAAGAAATAGTGAGGAAGGATAAGAGTTTTATTATGTAGCTCGCCGTTCTGGCATATGCTGCCGCACTCACAGTGCTTAAACATGTTGTAACGAGCCATTTGCTTACTATCTATAGTTAACCTTAATTCTTTGTGGGCGGTTACCGTTGTTGCTGGCTTGGAGATTAAGCTGGCAGTGCTTATATCGTTGTAGGGGAGCCCTATACTTGTTATATGTGTGTGAGTACAAGTGTATGTACCTGATGCAATAGGTTTGTCTACTGAAAGAACTGGAATAAATTAGCAAGTATCCCTAAAATAAAAGAAATGGAACTAAATATATAAATATACTCTGTTGAGTCTTATATTTGAGATTAAACTCGCTAGGCTTTATATATGTCTTGCGGTGGCGGTATTCGTGCCTAGTTAAAGCTGGGGAAAAGATTCGTGCGGAGGCTAGATATTAGTCGCTGTAGTTATTCGGCGCTGCACGTGAACGGATTAGTTTGTTGTTATATGTTGGAAAAAGCGAGTGCGAGGGAGGATGCTGCCGGCTTTAAGTAGAAGAGCGCGCGAGGGAAGAGGATAGAGGTAATTTGCCATTCTTTTAGAATGGTCTACTATCCTTGTCCAGGAGAGTATAGAAACTTTTGACTAGAAAAAATGGATTCCTAATTTTGATGCATCCTATATGAAAATGATGTCTGGAATTTTCTGCATTTAATGACTATGATCTCTAACTCTTACACCCTTCTGATTGTGAGTAAATTGAAGATCTAGTTTTGATTAATGCTTGCTTTGTCTACGTTTAATGTGAAAAACCCGGCGATTGATTTGCAACTTATATTTTTATGTTTGTATTGCTTTGATTGGATGAGCACTGTCTGGGAGTTAGATTAGGAAAGCATTAGGGAACTTTTGCTAACTAGAAAAAATGATTTCCTAATTTTGATGCATTTTATATGAAAATAATGTCTAGAATTTTCTACATTTACTGATTATAGTCTCTAACTCTTGCATCTTTCTAATTATAAGGAAATTGAAGATCTAGTTTTAATTAATGCTTGCTTTATCTGTATTAAATGTAAAAAACCTGGTGATTGATTTGCAACTTATATTTTTATGTTTACATTGCTTTAATTGGATAAGTACTGTCTAGGAGTCAGGTTATCAGGAAAGTATTAGGGAACTTTTACTAACTAGAAAAAATGATTTCCTAATTTTAATACATCCTATATGAAAATGATGTCTGGAATTTTCTGCATTTACTGATTATAGTCTCTAACTCTTGTATCCTTTTAATTATAAGGAAATTGAAGATCTAGTTTTAATTAATGCTTGCTTTATCTACATTAAATGTAAAAAACCTAGCGATTAATTTACAACTTATATTTTTATATTTACATTACTTTAATTAGATGAGCACTGTCTAAGAGTTAGGTTATCAGGAAAGTATTAGGGAACTTTTACTAACTAGAAAAAATGATTTCCTAATTTTAATGCATTCTATATAAAAATGATGTCTGGAATTTTCTACATTTACTAATTATAGTCTCTAACTCTTGCATTTTTCTGATTATAAGGAAATTAAAGATCTAGTTTTAATTAATGCTTGCTTTATCTACATTAAACGTGAAAAACCCGGCGATTGATTTGTAACTTATATTTTTATGTTTATATTGCTTTGATTAGAGTAAGCTCTGTAGTGTAAGGTAAGCTTACATAAGGCCCGCCTGCCTAGCGGGCGAGGGGGGGGGGCTTAAGGCCCCTTTTAAATATTTAATGTAATGAATATTTAATTTAATATTCTAAAAGAGTAGCTCTTATAAGCTTTAAAGAAGCTATTTATATAATATTAAATAGTTTAAAACTATATAAGTAACAATCTTATAAGTTTATTTATAATATATAATATACTAAAGTAATTAGTATATAATAAAGCTACTAATATTAGTATTTACTAATAGCTAACTATTAAATACTAAGGTTTAATTAGCTAATAGGTATTTAAGTATTCCTTATATATAGCGTATTTATTATCTTTATTATAAATAATATCTTATACTTTTTAAGCTATATCTTATAGTAGTTAATTTACTTTATAATAAAATAATATTTAAGGTATTAAGTTTTAGCTTATTATTCTTTACCTTTAATATTAAAGCTAAAAAGGTAATTTATTAAGTTAAATAACTTATATTATTTCTTATAGTTATATATTATTATACTATATTATATTATACTATTTATTTTTAAAGATAATTACTTAGCTTGTTTTAAACCACTTAGCTTTATATGTATTAAGGAGCTGCTTACCCCCCCCTTAAGGGGCTCTATTATCTTATACTTAGGCAGCTTATAAGGTAATAACCTAAAGTTAAAATATAGGGTAATTATATAGTAGGCTTATACTACACTTTATTATATTATCCTTATCCTACCCTTAATGCTAACTAATAACTTAGTTAAGCTTAACTACCTTATTACGCTTATATATTACTATAAATTTAACTTACGCGTTATTATATTAAGCTGCATTATTTAAAGCGCTAGGTACTTAATACCTTAGTTAATACTAATATAGCCTATTTATACTCTAATGCCCTTATATAAGTTATAACGCTAATAAGAGAGTATATATTAATATAGCGACCTATATTAAGCAATAAGGGTAGTTAATAAGCTATAGTCCTATAAGCTAGTGCTTAATAATAAGCTAATTAATAAACTTAAGGCTTAGCTTAAGTAGAACACTAATTAGATAGCTATATAGTAGAGTTATAATATAAAAGAATTTATAAAACCTAAAGGTAGCTAGCTATCTAATAAGGTAGTATTCTTCCTTTAAAACTAATAATATATATTAACTTAATAAACTAAGTAATATTAATATAATTAGCCTACTAATAGCTAGTATGCTGTTACGGGGTGCAGTGTTTCACGTAGCTAGTGCGATAAATTTTCTTTCTTAGCCGTCCGTATTATAAGTACCGGACAAGCTTCTATCCCTCTTGAGGGCCGAAGCAACAATTCAACTCATTCTTCTATTATTATTATTTGATAACCTGTGACATTATCTGATCAGAACCAACACACCCTGCTTTTGTCGCCTTCATAGCCCTTCCAGCCCTTTTTCATTATCTCTTCTTTCTTCGCGTTGGAGCCCTCTAGCAGTTTCCTCTCTCTCTCACTCAGAGGGGCCAGCAAAACGCACACCTATGCTCGGCTTAGTGTCCACGTTTTTACTAGTAATCTAGCCCGGGCTAAGCTAACTACGTAACCTTTAAAGACTAAGGAAAGAGCTCACAACTGTCGACTCGGTCTAAAGCTTGCCTGTTCTTCATAATCATAAGCAGAATTATCTCACCGACGCCTAATCAGAACTGCCGAGGAAACGCCTCGCCAGCAAGAAAGATATGTAACCAAACTAAAGACGAGAGAAGCATAACTGAAGCATATAGGGAAAACCCCGCTTTCAAACCTACTCTCTTACCGAGGTTCTAAAGGGTACCCTCTCAACTAAGCTTCGCGCCCAAGGCGTAAACATCAGCCAGCACGCCGAGGATCATTTCACGGTAACGGCTAAAGCCCTAGCAGAGCAACACATTTACTTGTAAAACGCTCAATCAAGAAGGGGATCAGACTTTTACAGGATTTATCAAGCTCAGATCAGAAGAGAACGGCCCTTAATCTAATTCCATAGTTACTTCGGCAACTAAAGTCTGGTTGGAAAGTAGCGCCATCGCGACAATTGCCACCAAACCTATCGAGACAAAGTTTACAACAGTACGCTTGTTAGACATTAGCGCTAAGCCCGAGGAATACTGGAAAGAGTGAAGCAAAGGTATAATGGCTTTTAATCAGAGGTAATAGGGAACTTTAAAGACAAAGCTATATATACTAGGCAGAGGAAAAGCACTTAAGAAGGCACAAGAATATCGAGTATCATCATTATACTAAATACCAACCCACAAACATACTTGTCTATCTAATAACACCATTTCTTAATTAAACAACAAGCCTACAGCTCTGATCACTTTATTCTAACTATATCTAGCACTAGAACATCCGTAGTAGCTAGCCCTACTAAAGACGCTACTTCTACTAAAACACCGGGTTTCCTAACTATGTCATCTAAAGGCTCAAGCCCACCACATCCACCTTCACTCACTCTAAGCTCCACCTACCAGCAAATAGTTACTAGTCCTTTAATTCCTCCTAATCACCAAAAGGCTAGAAAAGAGTATAGAAAAGACTAGTTACCAAAGAAACCTAAGCCTAAGGGCAAAGAATCTCTTAGTAAAACCTCTTCTCCTTCTACCTAAAACCCTCCTACTTAGCCACGACAACTCCTTTTAGCTAAGCCTAACACTATAGGCCAATACCTATTTAGTCCATTCCCTTATAATACTATAATACCACCCTAGATAGCACCGCTTATATTATATAACCTTAACATACCAAGATTTAATAAAATAAATATTATTAAGTTAATATCTACCTTAAAAAACATTTCTCACTAATTCTCTTATCTAATTAACTAGATCCTTTCCTTGTTAAAATAATATTATACTAACTCTAATCTAGTCTATTTAATTAAAAAGGTTACTACTAGACTAAATACCTAGGCTTTATAAAGTTAGAAACTCTTAGCCTATTTTAAAACCAGTAATACTTCCTCTTAAATAAATCTAGGCTTAATAATAAAAGCAATCCTCTACTAAAATCCCTTAAATAACCTTAAGAAATAGAAATAAAAAATTGTTGACTATAACCAAGTACTAATTAAAGCTAGAGAGACATCTAATCAAGAAAGTAAAACCTTTTATAAGACGCTTCTATCCTGGATTAAAAAATAGCTTCTTTCTAAACTAACCCATAAGGAAAAGGTTAAAGACATACCCTAGATAAAATTCAAGAATAGGCTTCTATCTATCCTTAATAGAAAACTAGAGTACTCTAAGCAAGACCATTACCTAGCTATAAAAGGACTTTCTAATCATTCCTAAACAAACCTATAGAATTAGTAAAATCGATAGCATATAGAGAAGTAACAAAGTAATAATCTAAGATACTCAAAACCTACTAGTATATATCTAAAACCTGTTATTTAGCCTAATCAATATAGAAATCAAAGCAACAGTTCTCTTAAATAAAAGATAAATAACCTTACAAATAAATTTACTGACTTAAAAATTAAGTAGCTAAGAATATAAAAGGAGAAGAAGATTAATAAACAACTCAGACATCATGCTAAAGCAACCTCTTATAACAAACAATAAACTAAACTCAGACTAACTAAAATAGATACAGTAGGGTCTATTTAGAGACCTAATAGCTAAGAAATCTACTCCCCAGCCTTAAGTAACGACAATAATAATACTTATAACATTTCTACTATTTAGCTTAAAAAGAATAGTTCTCTATATATATACTATAGCTATATAGAAGAAGACTATACTACCTATAAATATAATAAAATTAACAAGCTTATTACTAATAGACTCTTCTATATAGAGAAGTATAAAAGTTCTTTAATAATCCTTAATATTATTATAAATACTTGAAATAAATATTCTAAATTTCTAGACCTTGTCAGTATTTAACTCTATTATAATTAAAAAGGAATTAGAATTAAAAAATATACTAGAGGCTAACTAGAGTTTTTATTATAAAAAAGCAGAACTAACTTACTATATATCCTTTAATACCAAAAACTCATTAAGGTAAACTTATTATTTAGAGATAACCTAGCCTTAAAAAAAGTTAAACTAGTCTAGAATCCTAAACTACTAGGAAAACCACCAGCTATTAGATCTATATTAATAACCTCAAACACATCTCTCTATACCATTACTATAGGTAAAGAATAGATTTATTTAAAAGATCTATAAACCTTTACTAATACTATAAAAAAAAAACAAATAACAAAGAATAGTATAAATTAGAACAACAAGGTAATATACAAAGCCATACCAAATACCCCTTACCCTAAAATATATATCTACTTTAAAAACAATTTACCAAGTCCAAGCAGTCCAAGTAAAAAGAAACCAGATAACTCAAAAAGCCATGTAGTAGAAGAATTTACTAGGTATACAAAACATAATCAAGTTAGTACAGTAGCAGGGACGGCGGTAGAAAAACCAACCCGCACTAAGCTAAAAAGACAACTAACAAAAACCTTACCTCTAGAAGAAGTAGCAACACAGATAATTCTTAGTAAAACTATAAAGATACATGCTTTTAATCTCCTAGCTCTTAAGGAGATAAATACTACTTTAATCAGGTACCTATAAGCCTTATAAAATAAAGCAAGGACTATTTTACAAGTCTCTTTTAAACCTATCTATAAAATAAAAGGATAGAAAGACTAGCACCTAAGTATTAAGGTTATCAGCATTTTAACAAATAACTTACTAAAGGAAACTACTCCAACCCTAATAATAATTAAATATTATATTAGCTCTCTAGCTATATTAACTTTAAATATAATTAACTAAGGATATTATAGTTTAGCTTTCCTTATTATATATATAGAAAACAACTAATACATACCTGTTAAACGGAAACGCTTGTGTGGGCGCTGCACGTAAGGGGTTACCCTAGACTTCACGTAGGGAGTTACCCTAGACTTGGCACTTTTTCGGCTAAGTGCCTATGTGGCGTGCGCGCCGGCAGATGAGTTTGGTGGCCGTGAGTCGATTTTTTGGGCTATTGTAAGACCCTAACTTCGTACCTCTGCATTCCCCTTATTTCTTACCCAAAAAGCATGTAACCTAGTTCATTAGATAGCCTGATTTCTGAAGTTTATCTGTATTTAGTTTGGTTACTGTCAGGGTTAGGGTTGGCTGGTTATTTAAAGCCAAAGATAGTGGGTCCGAGGGCCGAATTTTCCGGCCTCCCTATCTGCGCACCAGAGCCAACCGCAGCGTGCCCAGGGTTGAGACGATGTCGGAGGGACTGTGAGGAGGGCTGACAGAAGCCCACTCAAATTCAATGCAAAGTTGTCCGAACCATTCTCAATTGTCCCAACAAGACCTCAGTGCACCCTACTGCTACCTGACTCCCATTCGATCCACCAACCTTCAGAATACCTTTACTAGCTTTACTTAATACTAGGATAGAGATAAATCTACTACTATTAAGCTATTATAGCTAAAACCAGCTTACTTATTCTCCTCTCAAAGACATAACCTCTACAGTCTATAATAGAGAAGCCTTATCTCTAATTAGAGTAACTAAAGACTAGATTTACATTAGCCCTAATTAGATAAAGCAAGTTTTCTTTATTATCAACAATATAACTTATAATATTATATACTACATTCTTCTTAAAATACCGTTCTTTCTTAACACTAATCTAACCTTTAAAAAGTTAAAAAGTTTCCTATTTATATATATTATACTAGGAGACTCCTAGATAAAGTATAGCCTAGGATAAAGAAACTAGAAGCCTTTTTATATAGTACTTAATAATAATATACGAGTCTTAGAAAAATACATTTCGTAAATTTCAGCTATTTAGATATATTTAAAGTAATCTAATTAGAAACTAGTAGTAATCAGCACTCTAGTCAAGCCTTCTTTAACCTATCTTAATATCAAAAAAAGTAATAAAATTCTTAGCATCCTCTAGGACAAGGATATTTAGAAGTTATTAGTTTCTTTTACAAAAGACCTTTAGCACAAAGTATATCAGCTATACATACTTAAAGGTATCAAAAAACCCAATCCTTAGTATATCTATAGATTACATCTAAAAACAAAAACAGCCTATACTTATAAATAAATAAACTAAATCTTATCACCTACAAGTATTACCAAATCTATTAGGTATACTTATTAACTTATAATTAAAACCCTTTATAAAAGGACAGGAGTTAAAGTATATCTAGTAGATGATTATTTATCTAATGGATTAGTTTCAAAAAAAACGATTAACTAGAAGTCAAGCTATAAAGTAAAAATTAAAGATACTATAAACTAAAACCATAGATATAAATATAACCCCTAGATACAGCTAAAATTCTCTAAGATTAAGAAAAGATCTCAACTTACTCCTAATTACTTAAAATAGATTATAAAAAATAACTATAACGGCTTTTTAACTAAGAAAAGAAATATATTTACCTATCTCTTATTTAATAAAGAAAAGGCCCTTACCTAAAACTAGTCCTATATCTTAAATTAGTATAGATATTACTCTACCTTAAATAATTAGAATTATATCACATAAGGCCTACTAGGTAAAGATAATTAAGTTACTTAAAGCCTTCAAAGCAACAGCTATTAAAATACTAAGAAAAAGAAAGGCAAGTAGCGTTATTAAGGAATCTCACACAGCATATTAAAACAGCTAGTTTCTAGTTAAGAAAAAGAACTTAGAGTACTAGCTAATTAATAACATCTCTAAAGAAAATAAGGTTACAATTAGAGACACCTTTATACCTCCAGCAGCAGATAAATTTATAAAAGAATTTATAATATATAAGATTCTCTCTCTCCTAGATTTCTTCTTAGGCTATAATTAGGTTAAGCTTAATAAGAAAAGCTATAATATAACAACCTTTATAACACCAATCAGATTATTTCAATAATATAGCCTACTTATAAGTACTACTAATTCTATAGCCTAGTTTATATAATATATAGTATAGCTATTATATAACTTAATTCCTTTAATCTATAGACCTTTTCTAGATAATATAGCTATTAGAGGTCTCAACACAGATTATAACAACAAGGAGATTCTTAATCTACCCAGAGTTAGAAAATATATAGTAGAATATATTAAGAATCTTGATAACGTTTTCTATAATATAAAACTAGCTAGCACAGCTATTAATACCTATAAGTTAGAATAGTATAAACATTAAACTAATATTATTAGATATATATGCAGTACTTTTAGCCAAGCACTAGCAGACAAGAAGATTATTAAGATTAGAAAATAGGAAAGCTATAAGAATGTTTTTTAGGTCTACTCCTTTATTAGCCTTATTAACTATTACCAGGTATAGATACCGTTCTATAAGATTATTACCAGGCTACTTTTTAACCTCCTCAAAAAAAAAGCACCGTTTTACTAGTCAGAAAAATACTAGAAAGCTATAAATATATTAAAAATAACTATTACAACTAAACTATATTTAATTAATATTAAATATAATTAAGAAAACATTATCTTTATAATTAACATAAGTCTTTAAAGATAAGGAGCTTATCTTATATAGGAAAAAGATAGTATTTAATATCCTATAAGGTATAAGAGTAGAGCTTAAATAAACGTAGAAAAGCTTTACAACGCTACAAAAAAAGAATATAGGGTAGTTCTCTATATAATTAGATACTTACGGTTTTATATTTATAGTATATACTTCTTCTTAGAAATAGATTTAAATATTCTTATTTAGTAGCTAAAAAGAGCTATAACGAATATATTTAGTACTCTTATAATAAAATAGCTAGCGGTAATTAAGACCTATAACTTTATAGTTTAGTATATAAAGGGGATAGAAAATGTAATAGCCAATATACTATCTTGCAAACCTCCAAGGCTATCTAATAACGATAATAGGTAAATCAAAGGAAACATTAAAAATTAGTATAAAATAATTCTTAAATATATAGCTATAGTTGAAGCTAATTAGAGCCCTATACTTAATAATATTTACTTTTAGTCTAAATAATTTAAAAATATTATAGCATACCTTTAAGATAGTATAATACTATAAAGACTTTTATCTTTATAATTATAGACCTTTAAGAAAACAGTTCACTGTTTTGCTCTTTATAAAGAAATCTTTTAGTAGTTATCTAAGAAAGGCCTTAAATAATAATAAGTTATTAATAATCCTAATCTAAAGTCACGGATTATTAAAAACACACATGCTCCTTTGGGTTATCAAGGACAAGATACAATATATTCTTAAATTTACACCATGTACTACTAGAAGGGTATATATACTAACGTTAAAAACGTTATTATTAAATACCTAAAGTATATAAAGTAGAGTGTTAGAGTTTATAATAACGGAGTTATTCTAACTATTCCTAACCAGCTATTTATAAAAATTTATATTAATGTTTAATACTTGCCTTCTAATCAAGGCTACAATAAGTTAACGAAAGCCTACTATAACCTTACTAGCTAGGTTAAAGCTATGCCTCTTAGAATTACTAATACTAAAAACATAAAAAGGTTTTTTATCTAACATATCCTACTTAAATAGGGATTACCTTTTAAAGCTATTATTAATAGAGGTAAAGAGAATATAGGGAAATTTGTATAGTACCTTTAACTAATTAAAATCAGACAAATCCTTCTTTTAGTATATAACCCACAAGTAAACAAAATTGTTAAACATAGATATTTTATACTTACTACTACGTTGACTAAAATAATAGAAGACGGTATAAAAGAATAGAGATATATTCTTCCATATGCCCTCTTTTTTAATTATATGTTGTTATAATATTTACATGGAAAAAGTCCGTTTTACCTCCTCTATAGGTATAATCCTGTTATCCTAATAGAAACTAATATTCTAACCTGGAGAGTATAAGCTTAGAAACCTCATATATTACTACAAGAGGCTTTACACTATTGCTTTAGATCCCTACTTAATCTAGCAGATAACGTAGAGCTGGTATAATAGTCTGTTACTAAATTTAGGAAGCAAGCTACTAGTAGAGATACTTACTATAGATTTTCAAGACCAATGCCTTTAAAGAAAGAAAACCTTGTTCTTATTATTAATAAGCAACGGAAAACTAATCACTCCTTGTTTAGAAAGCTAATATACCAATAGTTTAGTCTGTATATTATTAACTCTATTTCCCTAAACAATGTATATAAGTTTTAAATGCTAGATAGAGCTAAAGTTAGTAGAATATATTCACCTTAAAGGCTAAAAAAGTTTGTTAAATACAATAGAATTTAAGAGCTAAAAGTGCCACTACTATAGACAGAAAACCCGCCTAAGATAAAAACCATAGGCCACAAGCTCTAGCAAATATAACTATATAATACTTTTCCAGACCCATTCTCGTCTATTACCAACATAGAGATTAAGAATAATAAAGAAGACTCTGATTAGTATTAAGACTTTTTAGATATTTTACCTTACTAAATACCTATAAATATCTTATAGTTAATAGAACCTATTTCTATATCCTCCTTTAAGGACTTAGAAAACTTATCTCAACATTTCAGCATTATAACGCGATTTTAAATATAGCAGCTACCTTGCCAACCACTATAATTTAACTAGTATATTAATATTCCAATAATTAAAACAAACAACCCTTATAGATCAGACTATTAGTTAATTTTATAAATTCTTTACTTTTCTTCTATTTAACATTTACCTTCATCTCGTTATCCCAAAGGGGGGAGATACTCTTATCTATAATATACTAAAACTAGTGGTCTGCTGCAGACCAATTATTTTCTTTACATCTAAACATTTTTTTTTTTACTAGGCTTCTTTTCTTTTATTTATTGCCCTACAACATTTGTTTTACTCTAATCAAAGCCTAGTTTATATTCATTTTATTATTATATAATATATAAAATTTAAAATTAATTACTCATTACAAGAATAAAGAGTAATAGTTCTATAAACCTAATGTTTGTTATTTTATATAACCTTTTACCCTAATTCTTTTTCTAAATTACTCTTAAGACCTCTTTTCTTTAGGCTTTAGCTTCTTAGGTCTAGGCTAAAAACCCTTTACCTTTTTAATTATTTCCTCCCTTACTTTATTAAAGTTAAATTCCTTATTAACTTAGGTATATTTACCTAAGGTAAGTTTTAATTAAAAAGTACCCTTGAATTCATAATTAAGCAGAGTAGCGGTAGCCTTAATGGCAAGAATGTAGGAATCTTTGTTAAAAGTATAGTTACTACCTTTAACATAGTAAAGATAGTTAATACACGTACCCTTTTTAAAACCAAGGATACTTCGGTACTTAAAGAAAGAAACTATAATAGGGACCCTATAGTTAAAGTTCTAAAACATATACGTAAGACAGTACTTACAGGGAAAAGCATTTCGATAATTAAAAAAGGTAATAAAAAGGACAGGGGCGCGGCGCTTATTATCTAATTAATATAGATTAGATATATACTTTCTATATAGCTTGCTATTAACCTTCTTGATAAAAACCTTATTAACACCCGTCTATATTAGTATTTAAAGGTACTTATAAAAAAAATCGCGATCCTTATTTAGTAGGAAAAAGATAAAGAAGTTAATTATAATCTTTTTAATAGTAGGCTTAGATAGAAGCTACGCAACATACTAGTTTACGCCGTAACTAATTAAGGTATAGATAGAGATATTTTAGGCAAAAGAGGTATAGAGTTTAGACTTAAGAACAACATTTTATAGAAGTATACCTTAGTTTATAAAGGTAGTATAAATACTATAGTTGACGATTAGTTTAAAGTAATCAGCCTTGTATAGAAGATAAATAGGCTCCTACTTACTTTCCTCCTTTCCCTTTCCCTTCTTATTAAGATTTATAGAAGCATAGGAGGACATTTTAAATAATAAGAAAAGAGAAATTAGTAGTATAAGAGTAAGATTTAGTTTAGAAAGCTTGTTTAGTATCTAATTAAAGTAAAGAAATAATGCTCTAAGTAGTAGAAAGTTGGTATTACAAGAGAAGGTTAAACGAAATTAGTAAAAAAAAGGGGAGGTTTTTAAAGAACACGAGAAAATACCTAAGAGGCCTAATAATTTACTAACCTTAGCTACTTACCTAAATAAATGCTTAGACTACTCTAATACTTAAAGGAAAGTAGAAGAGATGGAAAGTAACTAATAGACATGAGTGATTTATAAAAAGCAGCGCTTCTGCTAGTCTATGAAAACCTTGTAGTACCTAATATAACCTTTCCTTGAAACCTTTCTAACTAATACCTACAAACCTCTTTTAGCTACTTTCTAGTTTCTAATTAACTATATTTAAAGCCTTTAGTAGTACTAAAAAACTAATTTAGGCAAGATATATTACTACTATATTTTGTCCTTTTTACAACCTTCAAGCAGCAGAGCTACTCTTTTTATAACATTAACCTCTTTATTTAATTATCTACACAGCATCCCCTAGGGGTATAAGCTTTCTTGCTACTTTCTCTATACTTTACTCCTCCTTTTTATCACCTACTTAATTTCCTTACACTTCTTACTATACTTGCAGGTAATTAGAAAGCTACTATAAGTAACAGGTAGTCAAGAAGGAGTAGGTCCAGCCATTGTTTTAGGTCTGATACCCGTATAACTAGGACTTTACAGGTAGCTCTCTCCTACTATAGATCTCCCAGACCCTCGCCTAGTATTTCCTTAGGTGAGGAAATTAACCTAGAGGAAATCAACCTAGATACTCTAATTCTATTAGTTAAGCCTATTTCTATTACTAATTAGGTCAACCCTACCATCTAACTATCGCGACTACCCTTTTATAACAACTTTAGTACATAGCTATCTAGCGTCTATTTCCCTAATCTAGTTAATATCTAAAACTGTTATAACTTTAGCCGTAAGGCTAGCATAGACCTTTCCTGCAACTTGTTTAAGACTCAAATCCTTATATATAGGCTTAAGATTAGATAAGTTTAGCTAATAGAATATAAAAATAGGCCTCTATTCTTTAACATTAATTATACTATTATAGGCAATTAGATATGAAAGATAGTTACTAACTACTTTCTAGATATTAATATATATCCTAAGCTCTAAACACTACCTAGGTTACAAAACTTCTTTAGTAAACATTAGGTATACCTAGCTTTAAACCTGGTAAATACTAAAGGACTCCTAGCTTAAAATGAGGAGCTTCAAAGCAACCATGTCTTGGCCCTAATTAAATAGTAGCTTTTTAACTTTACTAACATTATATTTGTTAGTTACTTTGTTATTTCTTATAATCAGCTAGCCTACCCTGACTTTAAATAGTTATAACTAATACCTAAGTACCAGTTTATCATCATGCTAGTATACACACCTAGGTACTTTACCCTTAGAATCTATAATTATACTACTAATCACCTCAGGTCTATTAATACCTACCTAAATGTAGGAGAGTAAAACCATAACTATAGGAGGATCGTAACTATCTACAAAAGCTTTATTAAGAAAGGATGTCCTAGGATAAAGGAGCCTAAAGCAATTAAAGTTACTATTTTACCCTAGACAAGCTTTACTAACTATAGCTAACAGGTAGCTAACTATATAGCTTTCTTCTTTTAAGAAAATAAGGAAAGGAACAACTAGGAGTTTAGTAACTAAAAAAGCTTAAACTTAACCTAAAACCCTCCTATAGGGCTCTCTTCTAAAAAAATAATAGTCTAGATATAGATGTTTACTATCTAATCAAAGCTAAATAGACTTGGGCATAGTCTTTAAGAGCTTATTAACTACCCTTTAATTAGCCTTGACGATTTCTAGAAAATAAAGAAAAAGTATAATCTAATCTCCTAGCCGAAACTCATTAAGAAGAGACTTTATAATACAGAGCTTTATATAAATCTACCTCTACTACTTATAAAGCAACTACCAACTAAGATAATTATAAAAAAAATAGAGAACCGGGTTAGACACGTCACTCTATACTACCTAATTAACTACAAAGTCTCTTATATACAATTAGAGCAGCCGCTTTCCTTAATAATAAAACAACTAAACATAGGAGATAAATAGTCTTTTATTTATACTAAAACAGTTAGATTATAACTACTCGTTACAAAGACAAGCATAAGGTTTTACTAAATTAACAAACATTAGAGTATAGAGCCTAACAATACTAAGATAGACAATAAACACAAAGCTTAGCGTAATTAGATCAGAGCTTACAATACTTAGGCTTACTATTACATAACTACAAGGAGGGCAACAAAATAAGTTCTAATACCTACCATATAGCCGGAGTTTCGCGAATAGACTTATATTATTCAAGTACATTATAAAGGCAACACTTAGAATACCATCAACTAGGTAACAGCCCGAGACTAGCAAGCTAAGCACCACAAAGACACAAGAGGGAACTGATCAGAATGGCAGATAAATAGTTTGGTCGACCCTTCTACTCTAGAGAGCAAAGGGCCGGAGAGGGGTGTATTACAGGGTACAGTGTTTCACGTAGCTAGTGCAATAAATTTTCTTTCTTGGCTGTCTATACTATAAGTACCGGACAAGCTTCTATCCCTCTTAAGGGCCGAAGCAACAATTCAACTCATTCTTCTATTATTATTATTTAATAACCTGTAACATTGTCTAATCAGAACCAACACACCTTGCTTTTGTCGCCTTCATAGCCCTTCCGGCCCTTTTTCATTATCTCTTCTTTCTTCACGTTGGAGCCCTCTAGCAGTTTCCTCTCTCTCTCGCTCAGAGGGGCCAGCAGAACGCGCACCTATACTCGGCTTGGTGTCCACGTTTTTAATACTTAAGGCACTTAGTTACTACTAATTAAGCTATAATATATAGCCTCTTATAGTTACTTAATTATAATTATACCTTGCCTCTTTAAATAAAGGTTAGGTAATAATATAGAACCTCTATTTATACCTTTAAGGCTTACGCTTAAGCTTATTACTAATAGATTTACCTTACTTAAGTTTAAAGGACTTACTAGTATTATATTATTATGCTTTTATTATTAGCTCTTTATTAAATAAGTCGCATTAAGATAAACTAATCCTTAAACTTAAGCTATTAGTAGTAAAAGCGCTTTAATAGGATCTTATTAATTTAGCCTCTAATAAGTATATAATATAAGAGTAATAGGTAAGGGAAGTAGTTATTCTTAAGGCCTACTTGTTATATATTATTATAATTAGAGGTTAATAATAGTAATCTTCTAAGGGTAAGCTGCTTACTTACTACTAGTTATTAGTATTTAACTATTTAACCTTTAATTAGAGTAAAAAAAATATTTAAACTATAAAAATTATATAAGAGTTCTTATTAACCTTATTAATATCTTACCTAAATAATTATTTAAAAAAGTAAGGTATTAAGTAAATATAGTTAACTTTATATTTTTAAAATTAAGCCTTTACTCCTTAAAATAATTTAGTTCTTATACTTATTCTTTTATAACTATTATAGTTTAGATTTTTTTTTAACTATATAAACTTTATATACATTAAGCATTTCATTAGAAATATATTATCCTATCTTAACTATAATAATAAAGGCATTATAGGTAAATGCTTAAGTTATAAAAAGTAGAAATAAGCTTAAAGCTTAAATTAAATATTCTTATTTATATAAACTTATATCTTAAAAGATATACTACTAACTTTAAAACCTAGTAGCGTTAAATATAATTATCCTTATTACTTAATAAACTTAAAGTTAAAGCTAATACTAGCAGCCTTTATTTTTTTAAATAGCTTTTTTATAAGGGGGTTTATTACTTTAAGTAGCGCTTATATTCTTATTAAGTCTTATATTTTAAATATAATAGTTATAGCTAATTTTTTTTTAAATTAGAAATTAGTATAAGAATTAAATATTATATTAATATAGTATTAGTTTAGTCTTATAAATATATAAGGTTAACTTATAATTTATTTAATATTTCTTTATTAATATTATATACTTAAAGTGCTTTTAAGGTATTTCTAAATTATATACTAGTTATAGTTAGTTAAGCTTTATAGTAAGACTTAGTATAATACTTTATACCTATTATTATGCATATTATATAGAGGCCTAGATATAGAATATTAGATTTATAGTTTGTTAGAAATTCGACTATATTATACACGAGGAATATAGGGTTACCTTTTATAAAGGTAATTTCTTATTATAGCTAATATATAATTAGGCATGGTCTTTTAAACTAATTACTTAAAATCCCTTAAATGCGCTAGTTTATAAGGATTGAATTAAGGGTTGCCTAGCCTTTTGATACCTAAAAAGTAGGGTATATTAATTATAACTAGAGTTTAATGCTTAAACTAATATGTTAGTCTTTCTAGTAGATAAATCCTTGCTTTTAAAGCTTGAATATGTCTTTAATAATTGCCTTTAAATGGTTTTAGTAAAAACACTCTATTAGAATACTAGGCATGGGAGTACTGCCTATGAAAATGTTATTTACTAGAAAATAATCCTTTATTTGGCCAATGCTAAAGTTTTGTTTTATGAAGATTGTGCTCTAACCTAAGTTCTCCTTTATGGTAGACGAGGTTGGGTTTATGGGATATATTAGCAAAGTTTGCACCATAGGATGGTTGATATGTAAGAGTGAAGATGGCTCTGGCTAAGGCGTGGGAGGCTGTGAGAGGTTTCTTGCATCGCAAATTGCTGGCGGATTAGTGGTAAGTGACGACCGCTCTTGCGCCCCTGAGATGAGTTTAACGTCTATGGTGTTTGCTATACCAGCCATATTGTTTGGCGCGATGCTCTGCTAGGTGGTAGTGGCAGAAATGGTAATGCCGGCACTAATAACTGTTGTTGAGTGCTCTGTCTTAAGACTTATCTGCGAGGATCGTGACGCTGTAATCGCGCCCCCTGATAGTGATGATGTTTGAGAAGTCAATGACCTAAAGAGGGAAGTAGTTGCCTTGGCTGCTGAAGCCGGAGAGCACCTCGTAGTGGAAGAAGTATTGCTAATAACGGTATAGGTCATGTCACTGTTTCTGTTATTCCGATCATCCGACAAAGCCTTCCACTGGTGAGGATAAGCTGGTGATACTAGGATAGGTGAGATGGGGCTGAGTAAGGCAGTGTTGGGTGAGATAAGGGAAAGGTGATCTGTGAAATGTTAGTATAAGAACGTGAGAGAGTTAGTTTACGTACTCTCTATACTCTTTAAATTTTTATAGATTATCTCGCCACGAAACTTTGCTTTTTGATATAGGTTTGTTTTTAAATAGAGGTTGATGAGGGCCATGCGGCGATGTTTAGGCTTAGCTTTATACCAGCTGAAAATTGATAAGCGAGATAGTGGGTAATAGATAGGTAATAAAGTGTTCTCCTTACTTATGAGTAACTAGTCTTAAGAAGGACTATGAGGCCATGTGGCTTAAATGGCTCGAAGGTAGGTTGTTGTTTGCCAAGGTCCTGAATGATAGAATCGAACATATAGAGCATTGAATCCCATGACCTCCCTACCCAGAGAGTATGTGTGATATTCTTCGCATTAATACCATTTTGTTGCCCCCGGATCTGCTGTAGAAAGGGACTAGTGTGTGTTCCCTTTTGGTGCAGCGTTGCGAGAGCAAGGGCTTGAATTTGCTTAATATATTCCTTCTTGTCAACAGGTAGGGTAATAGTGATCGGACTTTTATAAGTCTTTTCAAGCTTCGTAACTTCCTCAGGCTTGGTTGCGCTAATTGAACGACCGTTAGAGGGCAACAGGCCTCGGGAGGATTGGGAGCAATGGGAGATCGGCTGCTGAGACATGTGGCGCCGAGAGGACCCAGTCGCATAAAAGAGAGGCTGCTTGTTAGAAATCGAAATCGGGGTTTGGACGTTGTTTTGTTCTGCTGTCATATCTTTGTTCTGGCAAAGACAAGTTGGAAAGAGAGGGAGTAGAATATGATAGGGAGTCGGAGATGCACAACAGCCCACGCCTCTTTTAGCTCGCGGCCTCCACTTCTCGCCACCCAAGAGGTCCCTAAGGTGGATTAGATGACTTGGGGTTCTCCACTAGGTACCTACTTAAGTACACAAGGGTCCTAGCACCCTGTATTTCCCCCCTCCCATCAGGCTTGCCTTCTCACTAAATCTTATATACTATTAAACCATTAAACGAGTACTAATATTGTTGACGAACAGGTCTAATTTATATCAGACTTACCTGGCAAGAGCGCTACTCCCATTACAGCCTCATCATATTTGCCTTCATGTAGTCAACCAGGGCACACTATTATACAGACCACTACCAAATTGCTATTCTCACACGCTAAACATGGCGTCAATCAGCCAAACACAGCCCCAACCTCGCTCCCCGGCACTCTAACCAAGCAAGTAAGCACAGGACGAAGGAGCAGCTATACACATTTAAACAAGGTAGAAGAGGCAATGCCCATGAGAAAACAACTCGGGGCTGCCAGACGGACAAGCTCTAGGAGGTTAAGGAAGCGGCCTGCGATGGTCCTGGGCTCTTCGCAGAGTTAAGAAAAGGACGACTTAGGTACCAAGTCGGCCGAGCCGCCACCAAAGCGGAAGGATAAGGAAGGCCCGTCACCCAAAATATTAGCAGACAAGCTAACTGGCTCGGACACAGTCGAGCGAATTAGATACTACGTATTCACCCATAAGCGAGATGCTCCTATTTTTCCAACCGCCTGGGACGAGCATAGAGATTGGGCTAAGCAGACATACAGGTTATTAGATCTTGCTGACAAGTAGTATGAGACGTTAAAATTCAGCAGCCTAGTGGCTCTGATCTTAAAAATACATGGCATGGAACGCATAATTATCAAAGCAAGGTGTAAGTTTAAAATAAGCGAAGAGGCGGAAGATCCTTCGTTATTAGCAGATTTCATCAATCAATTCTCGCCTCATCTACAAGAGAAACGCTTAATAGCTGTGTTTAGAACATGGCTGAAAGGTACCAGAAACCTCTTAAAACTTAGTGGGTATCTATATTTTATTCTACCCGGTACTAAAGGCTCTGTTGCCTTTAGAAAGTATGAATGACTAATGAATAATGTTATCCGATGTTTCCGTAACCTTCTCGATGTTGACTTACACGCTTAACGCTTAGCAAAGATTAGACAAGTATTTCAAGACTGTATCTTAAAACGCCAAGCCTTTCTCTAGGAGGATGTCAGCTACGAGGATATTTCGAAGCTGCCTAACGAGCTTCTTCTCCACCTACTCACAATTCAGCGTGATCCTGTCAGCATCAAGCAGGGGTCTAGATGTGTCCATATGTGGCCTGCACACACGGATAACGTCGTGGACGGGTTTGCCAAAACTCCCTTGCTTGGAGCGGCTAACCCTAACGTCACGAAAGCATGAGACGTGGTATTGCAAGACGCGAGATGACTAATCTGTTACTTAATGAGACGAGTTTTGCCAGGTGCGTATCTGCCCTATCGGGGACATCGATCGCTGCAGGGTCTAGAGACTGGGCACCTGAGCCCCAGGGACTCACACGACCATTGAACCACAGAGTTTCAGCAGTATGACGACAACTAAACCACAACCCCCCGTATTTGCTCATTAATAAACTCTCACTGTTCAGTTGTGCCCTCGTGCTACAAGATGTAAGGACCGTCTTAAAAGGACTATTTGAATTGTACAAAGTTGTACATCGTACAATGGCCCCCTCTCGTCTGAACATCCCATAACAACATCCTGTACTAGGTGAGCACCCTTCTGACCAACCCCTATTTACAACAACCGGCAAGATCGCCACCACCCCCACGCTTCGTGACCACGCGTGATGTAGTCCGCACATTGCATGAGCTACGTGCGCTCCTTACTCAAGGTCCACCAGCCCTCCCGTTGTAATCCCAGTAGTTGTCACCCTGGTTCCGGCACGTGCCAATAACGTAGTAATACCCGCCGCCCGTGGTCCCCTGGTTGTGGTTGGGCGAGAACATGACATACGGGCCCCTGGAATTCTGTGTTCTAGTGCACGGGTTGTGTATACCATTCTGTATAGTATAAGCAGTGTGGGCGGTGTTATCTGGCAAGCATTAGTGGTAAGTCAATAATACATGTCCTCATGTGTTAATCGGAAGGTAGGAAGGGGACTGGATGTGAACCTATACCAGAGATATATGGTTTCCCCTCTGGTTGCTGTGCAGGAATAGGAATGGCCTGTCTCCCAGCTCATGCCGACATCGAAGCCACTGCTTAGCTACTGCCAGGCCTTAGTACTAGCAGACCAGCTGATGTTATAGGATCTAGAGCTAGCTTTGCCAACGCTATACTCCGATGCCGTGCTATAGTTGATGTTTTGCTTATCTAGCATGTTAGCTTAGAGCAAAGACAAGTCTAGTGGGGGAGTAAAGGGTTGCTTAATATGCTTAGCTGCTTTAAAAAGTAATTCTGGTGCGGGTTGCCATTGCTAATATGGCGGGTAATCTGAGACTAGAAGCTACAAGTACCCTGCCGCTTATCTAGTGTATCAACATCTCCGGCTGGCTCGGTCAGGTTTCCGTTAAATACTGGGGCAGGGTCTCCTCTATTCATCATTTTATCCAGGATTCCCGGCAGGAGAGCAGCGTTCTCGGTCTTACGGGCAACCGGGGCTCGAGCGGAGCGGGCTCGGATCTTCGACGAGACAGGAACATTAATGTCGCAGGAGACAAAGAACTCCTGGTTATTGTATAGCCTTGCACCTGTTATGGTATACATTAGTTCTTTACTTGCAGGATGAGAGATTATGATATCAGGGATTCATGGTGGCACATGCCAGGTGGGCAAGGCGAAGTCTCAGAGAATTACTTACATTTAATCCCACCAGAAACAGTTGGATCCTCGTGGATTAGGAAGGTCTTATCACCAATGACCAAGCTTCCAGCTCCCGTACTCTGGTCTACATCGGCCGAGATGGAAAAGTCCTCTATATCAAGGGTCGTGGACTCTGAAGTGGCCAGGAGCTCAGACGTTGCCTTGTCTCTGACCGTCATGTAGGTATTGGAGGAGCTCTTGATCGAGGAGATTCCCAGGGTGACTGTCTGCTCATTGGTCGAGGGAGCAGCCAGCGTACTCGCCACGAAGGCGAGAAAGAGAACGACAGAGGGGCCCTTCATGGTGACGAGTGTTGAAATTTAGAGTAAAAAAGGTAGAAATGCTTTCGGCGTCTGCTCCTGTCCTTCTCTTCTTCATTCATCGTCGGGACCAGGCTGGCTCTTATAGATTTTTTGTCAGGCTGTCAAACCTCGACATCATGTATTCCTCCTAGGCAGGACGACCCGCGTCGTCTCATTGCTCATCTGTGCTACCGAGGGACCTCCCTTGGTAGCGCCTTCCCCCAGCTGTGCCGCAAGCTAAAACCTCAAAGAAGACCCAAAGATCCTGCGGTTGTTGGTTGTCCATGTCTAGGCGACGACCTCATCTTCGCGTGGATCCGTAGTTTGCCCCTGTGGTGTCCAGATCTCGGAACCTCGTATTGTGTTCTCGTTGGAGTGCTTACTTAGATGGCCCATGTCGTCGACACGCTTCCGACACATCAGGACACCGCCGTTGCGGCTAGCCGTGTTGTGTTGGCCCACAACATTTCTTCGGCCGGCCTGTGGACTCCGCCGTCAAAGATGTGCGCCTCACCGTCCCGTCTCCCCGCCTTGAAATCCGCTCATCTAAGGTATACTACAAATGATTAGGCCGTGGTTCCTTGATTTTTGTGATCCGTCCGAGGAGATGATTAGGTCGTTGGCCGAGAGCGCTGTTGCCATGCCAGGTGCCCGTGTTTCCCAACCTTCTTGTCGCACAGTGCGAGAACCTCCACCGGCCGTGTGGTGTTTTCAAAATAGGGTGGGGATTATGGCTTATTGAGGACCTCGGGGTAGTACTCCGAGCGCTGGGCGGGCTGGAGCGCGTTCGCAGCTGCCAAGCAGTGTCCTGGCCCAAATTTGTGAGTTCTGATGGCTTTGAGCCGTTGCTGACTCGGGTGGTGCAGCACCGCATCTCGTTTCTTGGGCTCCGCGGGGCGCGGGTCGAAGACTGGTCGAATGTGGGCCCAGGCGGTCGGAACACTTCGGTAGTCGGGAGAATGGCTGTGTGCCTGCTGCCTTGTTCATTGCCCCAGTTTTGGCACTTCTCGTCCGTTATGTTTTTCCACGCGCCGGGCCGGATTGGAATCGGACTCAAAGATCAGGAACTCCGGCTATACCGTGCTCAGTAAAGAGTTGACCGAGTCCCGGGTGTGCTTGTCCGTCTATCCTCTGGATGCAGGTGGTTTGCACAGGACGGACGGGACCCTGTTCACCGCCTCCACTTCCTGCGGGATGAGTTGGGCCCTGTCTAGGTGTCGCGGAGCTTCATATCGACTGTGGAGGCCTTTCGGGATGCCTTCAACCACGGAGGTCACCCGTGTCTCGGTGGTTTCGATGAATATGCCACCGATGGGATTTGATCCCTCGGTCAGGGGTCCATTGAGACGCTGAGCAGTTGGTGGTTGTCCTTGGCGTCACCGGTCGAGGCCTTATTGGCGTGCGGCGTAGCCTTCTTGGCCTCTTTTCGAACCATCAGCCGCACAAAACTCGGGCAGCGTCCGTTGTAGAACATAGGATAGGATCATTGGTGACTAGCTGTTGGTAGTTAGCCAGGTGCCATTTGTCAATGGGAAGCGTTCCATACTGCAGCTGTTGGCAATGTGACTGGTTAGTAAACACAACCGCCAAGCAACCGTTGGTTGGGCGCAAAAACGAAGCATACACGATAATTGGGTTCAGTTAAATCTGAAGCTAAGGTGCAAGCGGTCTGTCCGAAGGGCATCAAGTGCCCATATAGAAGCCTTCCACTACTGACTAAGCGGACAACTGCAGGGACCCTCGGCGGCTAGTTGTGGCTGGCAGGTGGGTACTGCATTCCACGAGGCTATTACCCGGGTAGCCTCTACGCCCATTGGAAGCTTTCTTCCTTCCTTCTCTCTTTTCCCAGTTGGAAGACCTTTTATTCGAGTTGTCACAGTTGTGAAAAAGACTTCAGATTCCCTGTGCCCCTCCCGTGATACAAGTATCCAGCGTTGTCGAAGTCCCTCGCCTGTATCTCCCTCTACACAGCTACCCTTTTCACCAGACTACTCACGTCCGCCATCTAAAAAAAAAAAAAGCCACATATTCCACGATACCGCCATCATCATGTCAACCAACAACACCAGCCCCGCAAGCTGCCCAAAGAGGGCCACACCCGAGCCTGACGGCCTCGGCCTCGACAGGAAGTCGATTTTCGCCGTCGTCCCGCGCGAGAATTACACTGGTGACAGCCCGGACGACTGGATGGTCAGCTGCTGCGAGCCCAGCCCGGTGCAGCTTGTTGGCAACGAGGAGTTCGGTACCTGCTGGCAGTGGTGCGACCTGCCGTCCAACTATACCAACCTCACATCCGACACGTCAATTCTGTCGGCTGACTTCATGCGCTGTATGACGTCTACCGCCAGGGCGACCAATTCCTCTTACCCGCCCACTGCCCTGCTGCTGTCTGCTGCGCCCAGGGCTGGTGTGGCGGGCGATGGGGTGCTCGGACTAGCTTTGGTTCTGGCGGTTGCCGTGTGGGGGCTGTTCTTGTGAGGTGACTTGGAAGGTTGGGCCTGGTCTTGGGTTCTGCGAAGTTTGGAATGTTGGCAATGAGGGTCTCACGCTGCTAGAGATGCATATCAAGGAAGGCTCGGCATATCATGTGCCTTCGGCATCCTATTCGACGGCCATGCTCACAGGCTCGTGGATCAAGCTGTGGCAGAACAACGTCCTTAAGAGCGAGAAGAAAAATTACCTTTTCAGACAACCATTTTGTGTCTTGCATCAACTTGTTCGACCAATATTCTAGTACATCAGCAAATGAATCATTTGGATAAGACTAATTGTTCATAATACAACTTCCATACATAGACTGTTAATGCGAGTGTGCACACTGGTGCTGAGTGGGGCACAGTGTTCACTCTGTGGCCCATGTGCGTTGGGGGCTCAAATACCAGATCTCGCTGCAGGCCCTTTGGTACGACCTCGGTATATGCACAAGGACGCCTTTACCTACTGCAAACTGGCAATCCTCAGAGCAAGATGTTTACTGTCTCGTCTCAACCGGGAAACTGTATATTATCACCTGCAGCTGGAGGTCATGGAAGTTTCATCCCAGGCTGAGGTCATGCGTCCTACGATATTGCTTTGGTGGCAGGACCCACGACCCCTCTCCATTGCCGTCAAACCTGGGTGCTGGCCGGCCGGCTGCACTGGCGCACCGATCATGCAGGCTGAAGCGCGCTTACTTTCCCACAAAGCGAGAATGATGCAGCCGAGAGGGATTTACCGCACAGCTAAGCTAAGTATGGATGCTGGATAAGACTGACGCGAACGATCCTGGTCCAGGCAGATAACGGGGCTGCCATGTTCGGTTTGGAGTAAACGAAATGCGGCTCTTCCCTCTAGGGACATGCCAAAGACTAATGAAATAGCCCGAGACTAATATGTAGCATATATCACACCCCTCAGCTACTAGCGTATCCACCAGTAAACATACTTATAGATAGCTAAGATCTAAATATATACCTAAAATATATACCCCTAATAGACTTTAGCTGATAGCTAAAGTATACTATAAGTAAAGTTTTTTTTATATAGAATTATATATAGGGTTTTAATATACTAATTTTTACTTAAATATTAACTATTTCCTTTTCTTTTATTATAAATAAAATACTTATTAAAATAATTTATTTATTTACTTATCTATCTTAATAATAATAATTATAATTATAGAAAACCTATATTTAAAAAGAATAGTCTAAATATAATTATATTAAGTATATAATTATATTATAAAAAAGTATAAAAGGAATAATAATATTTTTTTTTAATATTTCTTTTTAACTTTTATTTTATTTTTCTATTATATATACTTTATATAATAATTTTATATATAAAATAAATATATAAAAGTTTAGCTTAAAAAGTATTATAAATATTATTATATTAAATTTTAAAATAATACTTTATTAGCTTATTAAAGTATATGTTGGTATGGCCCTGATGCCTTAGGTTAGGGGGTCTTTGTACGTGTAAATAGGGGCGAGCAAAAGGAACCACCGTACATGTCTGGGTACGGGTTCGATTCTTGCTACGGAAGGAAGAAGGAAGCTATCGCTATCGTGGGCGTCGAAGCACTTGGTGTAGTAGCCAGCCCTTCTGCTGACTAAGCAGACCGGCCCTTCTGATTGGCCACAGCCGGGCCGGGCGTGCGGTCCCTTCAACGGTCACCAAACCCACACTGGTAGTCTTTTAAACGTTTGAAAAGAAAGCATGCCCAAAAGAACACCATAACCAGCTAAAAAAGCCCACAAAGCCCCAAACACTCAAATAATTGTTGGGCCCTTCCGGGGTACCCTAACGATCCCGTAAGCACCCTCCTATTAGCTGTCCCGGCTAGCCAAGTAAGGGCGGTCCACAAACCCTTCGATATACACCGCCAGCTCATTTATTGACATAAAGCGTTCCAGTACCTTGTTTAGTGATGACTTCGTCAGGGCATCTGCCGGGTTATCATCACCGTGGATCCACCAGATCTCACTAATCTCCCTCCTTTCGTACGACTAGTAGAGGGCAAGAATATCTACTATCAGCCTCTTCTCTTTAGTGGTTCCAAGCTTAACCAGGCACTTGTATAGCAAGTACGAGTTAGTATAGACAACAAAGGGTACCTGGGGAAGCTCTAGTTAGTTAGTAATGTTACGGGGTGCAGTGTTTCACGTAGCTAGTGCGATGAATTTTCTTTCTTGGCCGTCCGTACTATAAGTACCGGACATGCTTCTGTCTCTCTCGAGGGCCGAAGTAACAATTCAACTCATTCTTCTATTATTATTATTTGATAACCTGTGACATCGTCTGATCAGAACCCAAACACTGCTTTTATTACCTTCGTGGCCCTTCCGGCCCTTTTTTATTATCTCTTCTTTCTTCACGTTGGAGCCCTCTAGTAGTTTCCTCTCTCTCGCTCAGAGGGGCCAGCAGAACTTAGGTACCTATTATGCTCGGCTTTGGTATCCACGTTTTTACTAGTGATCTGGCCCAGGCCGAGCTAACTATGTAACCTTTGAAGACTGAGGAGAGAGCTTAAGACTAACGAGTTAGTCTAAAGCTTGCCTGTTCTTTATGATTATATACAGAATTGTCTTACTTATACCTAATTAGAACTACCGAGGGAACGCCTTGCCAGGGAGAGAGTTATATAACTAAATTAACGATAGAGAAAGCATACCTAAAGTATATAGGAAGAACTCTGCTTTTAAACTTACTCTCTTACTAAGGTTCTAAAGGGTACTCTCTTGACTAAGCTTTGTGCCCAAGGTGTAAATATTAGCTATTATGCCAGGGATTGTTTTATGGTAATGGCTAAAGTCTTGGTAGAGTGATATATTTGCTTATAAAACGTTTAGTTAAGGAGGAAATTAGACTTTTACGGGATTTGTTAAGCTTAGATTAGAGAAAAACAGCCCTTAATTTAATTCTGTAGTTACTTTAGCAACTAAAGTCTGGTTAGAAAGTGGCGCTATTGTGATAATTGCCTCTATAATTGTTATAATAAGGTTTACAGCAAGGTACTTTTAGGTATAAGCATAAAGCCTGAGAAGTATACAGGGAGGTAAGGCTAAGGTATTATAGCTTTTAATTAAAGCTAATAGGAGACTTTGAGGAGAGACTATATATACTAGGAAGAGGAAAAGTACTTTAAAAAGGTATGATGTTTTAAGTATTATTATTGTACTAAGTACTAATCTAAGAATATTTAATTCTTTAGATAATATATAAACTTTTTTAATAACAAGCCTATAGTTTTAATTACTTTATTTTAACAATGTCTAGCACTAGAATATTTATAGTAGCTAGCCCTACTAAAGACACTACTTCTACTAGAATACCAGGCTTTTTAACTATATTATCTAAAAGCTTAAGCCCGCCATGTCTACCTTTATTTACTCTAAGCTTTACCTACTAGCAAGTAATTACTAGTTCTTTAATTTCTCCTAATCATTAAAGGTCTAGAAGGAAGTATAGGAGAGACTAGTTACTAAAGAAACCTAAGCCTAAGGGTAAAGGATCTTTCAGCAAAACCTCTTTACCTTTTACCTAGAACCCTCCTATTTAGCTATAACAACCCCTTTTAGCTAAGCCTAATACTATAAGCTAATACCTATTTAGTTTATTCTCCTATAATATTATAATACTACCTTAGATAGCACCGCTTATATTATATAATCTTAATGTATTAAGGTTTAATAAAATAAATATTATTAAGTTAATATCTACCTTAAAGGACATTTCTCGCTAATTCTTTTATCTAACAGACCAGATCCTTTCCTTATTAAAATAGCACTATACTAGCTTTAATCTAGTCTATTTAATTAAGAAGGTTACTACTAGACTAAATACCTAGGCTTTATAAAAGTTAAGAACTCTTAGCCTACTTTAAAACCAGCAATACTTCCTTTTAAGTAGATTCGGGCTTAGTAATAAAAGCAATCCTCTACCAGAATCCCTTAGACAACCTTAAGGAGTAGAAATAAAAAATTACTAATTATAACTAAGTACTAATTAAAGCTAGAGAAACGTTTAATTAGGAAAGTAGGACCTTTTATAAAACGCTTTTATCCTAAATTAAGAAATGGCTTCTTTTTAAACTAATCTATAAGGAGAAGGTTAAAGACATGCCCTAGATAGAATTTAAGAATAGGCTTCTATCTATCTTTAATAGAAAACTAGAATACTCTAAGTAGGACTATTATTTAGTTGTAAAAAGACTTTTTAATCGTTTCTAAACAAACCTATAGAATTAGCAGAATTAACAATATATAGAGAAGCAACAAAGTAATAATCTAAGATACTTGAAACCTATTGGTATATATCTGGAACCTATTGTTTAGCCTAATCAGTATAGAAATTAGGGCAATAGTTTTCTTAAATAGAGAATAAACAATTTTACAAACAAATTTACTGACTTAAAAATCGAGTAGCTGAAAATATAAGAGGAAAAGGAGATTAACAAATAACTTAGACACTATGTTAAAGCAACTTTTTATAATAGACGACAAACTAAACTTGGATTGATTAAAACAAAAATAATAGGGTCTGTTTAAAGACCTAGTGGCTAAAAAATCTACTTTCTAGCCTTAAGTAACAATAATGACAATACTTATAGCGTTTCTACTATTTAGCTTAAAAAAGATAGTTTTCTATGTATATATTATAGCTATATAGAAAAAGACTATATAGCCTATAAGTGTAACAAGATTAATAAGTTTGTTACTAATAGGCTCTTCTATATAGAGAAGTATAAGGGTTCTTTAATAATTCTCGGCACTATTATAGATACTTGAAACAGGTATTTTAAATTTCTAGATCCCGTTAGTATTTAACTTTATTATAATTAGAAAGGAATTAGAATTAAGAAGTATACTAGAGGCTAATTAGAGTTTCTATTATAGAAAGGCAAAACCAACTTGCTATATATCCTTTAATACCGAAAACTCGTTAAGGCAAATTTATTATTTAGAGGTAACCCGGCCTTAAAAGAGGTTAAACTAGTCTAGAATCTTAAACTACTAAGAAAACTACCAGCTATTAGATCTATATCGATAACCTCAAACCCATCTCTCTACACCATTACTATAGGCAAAGAGCAGATTTATTTAAAAGATCTATAAACCTTTGCTAATGTTGTAAAAAAGAAACAAGTAATAGAGGATGGTACAGATTAGGACAATAAGGCAATATACGAAGCTATACTAGATATCCCTCGCCCTAAAATATATATCTACTTTAAAAACAATTTGCCGAGTCTAAGCGGTCTAAGCAGAAAGAAACTAGATAACTTAGAAAGTTATGTAGTAAAAGAATTTGCTAAGTATATGGAATATAATTAAGTTAGTGCGGCGGCGGCGGCGGCGGCAGAAAAACCAACCCGCGCCAAGCTAAAAAGACAACTAACAGAAACCTTACCTTCAGAAAAAGCAGCAGCATAGATAATTCTTGGCGAAACTATTAAAATATATATTTCTGATCTCCTAGCTCTTAAAAAGACAAATACTGCTCTAATTAGGCACCTACAAGCCCTATAAGATAGGGCAAAGACTATTTTGCAAGTTCCTTTTAAACCTATCTATAAAATAAGGGAACAGAAAGACTAGTACCTAAGCATTAAAATTATTAGCACTCTAATAAGCAACTTACTAGGGGAAACTGCTCTAACCTTAATAATGATTAAATATTATATTAGCTTTCTAGCTATATTAACTTTAGATATAATTAATTAAAGATATTATGGTTTAGCTTTTCTTACCGTATATATAGAAAGCAACTAATACATACTTTTACCAGCTTTGCTTAATACCGGGGCAGAGATAAATTTGCTACTATTAAGCTATTACAGCTAAAACCAACTTGCTTATTCTTCTCTTAAAGATATAACCTCTATAGTCTACAATAGAGAAGCCTTGTCTCTAATCAGGGTAACTAAAGACTAGATTTACATTAGCCCTAATTAAATAAAGCAAGTTTTCTTTATTGTCGACAATATAACCTGCAATATTATATACTATATTCTTTTTAGAATACCGTTCTTTCTTAATACTAATCTAATCTTTAAAAAATTAAAGGGTTTCCTGTTTGCATATATTATACTAAAAGACTTCCGGATAAAGTATAGCTTGGGACAAAGAAACTAGAAGCCTTTTTATATAGCGCCTAGTAACGGTATACAAGTCTTAAAAAAATACATTTTATAGACTTTAGCTATTTAGATGTATTTAAAGCAATCTAATTAGAAACTAGTAGTAATTGGTACTTTAGTTAAGCCTTTTTTAACCTATTTTGGTATTAAAGAAGGTAATAAAATTCTAGGCATCCTTTAGGATAAAAATGTTTAGAAGTTATTAGTTTTTTTTGCAAAAGACCTTTAGTATAAAATATATTAGTTGTATATATTTAAAGGTATCGAAAAACCCAATCCTTAGTATATCTATAGATCTTATCTGAGAATAAGGACGGCCTATACTTGCAAATAAGTAAACTTAATTCTATTGCTTACTAATATTACTAAATCGGTTAGATATACTTGTTAACTTATAATTAGAACCCTCTATAAGAGGGCGGGAGTTAAGGTACATCTAATAAACGACTATCTATTTAACAGATTAGTTCCAAAGGAAATAGTTAACTGGAAGCCAAGCTATAAAGCAAGAATTAAAGATACTATAAACCGGAACTATAGATATAAATACAACCCCTGGATACGGCTAAAATTCTCTAAGACTAAGAGAAGATTTCGACTTACTTCTAATTGCTTAGAATAGATTATAAAGGACAACTGTAACGGCTTTTCAACTAAGGAAAAGAACATGTTTGCCTATTTCTTATTTAATAGAGAAAAGGCTCTAGCCTAGAATTAGTCTTATATATCTTAAATTAGCATAAATATTACTTTACCTCAAATAATTAAAACCATGCTACACAAGGCCTACTAAGTAAAGACAATTAAATTACCTAGAGCCCTTAAAACAACAGTTATTAAAATGCTAAAGGAAAGAGAAGCAAGTAGCGTTATTAAGAAATCTTATATAGTATATTAAAACAGCTGGTTTCTAGTTAAGAAAAAGGACTCAGGGTACCAGCTAATTAATAACATCTCTAAAGGAAATAGGGTTACAATTAGAAACACCTTTATACCTCCAGTAGTAGACAAATTTACAGAAGAATTTACAATATACAAGATTTTCTCTCTCCTAGATTTCTTCTCAGGCTATAATTAGGTTAAGCTTAATGAGAAGAGCCGCAACACAACAACCTTCGCAACACCAATTAGATTATTTCAACAATGTAGCTTATCTATAGGTACCACTAATTCTATAGCCTAGTTTATACAATACATAGTATAGCTATTATATAACTTAATTTCCTTAATCTACAGACCTTTTCTAGACAATATAGCTATTAGAGGTCCCAATATAGATTACTACAACAAGAAGATTCCTAATCTACTTAGAGTTAAAAGATATATAATAAAATATATTAAAAATCTTAACAACATTTTCTATAATACAAAACTAGCTAGCACGGCTATTAATACCCGCAAGTTAAAATAGTATAAGCATTAAACAGATATTATTAGATATATATACGGTATTCTTAGCCGAGTACCCACAGATAAGAAGATTATTAAGATTAGAGAATAGAAAAGCTGTAAGAACGTTTCTCAGGTTTGCTTCTTTATCGGCCTTGTTAACTATTACCAGGCATAGATACTATTCTATAGGATTATTACTAGGCTACTCTTTAACCTCCTTAAGAAAGGAGCGCCATTTTACTAGTTAGAAGAATACTAGAAAGCTATAAATATATTAAAAGCAACTATTACAACTAAACCGTATCTAATTAATATTAACTATAGCTAAGGAAACATTATCTTTATAGTTAACACGAGTCTCTAAAGATAGGGAGCTTGTCTTATACAGGAAAAAGATAGTATCCAACATCCTATAAGGTATAAGAGTAGAGCTTAGATAAATATAAAAAAACTATATAATACTACAAAGAGAGAATATAGGGTAGTTCTCTATATAATTAGACACCTACGGTTCTACATTTATAGTATATACTTCTTTTTAGAAATAGATTTAAATATTCTTATTTAGCAGCTAAAGGGAGCTATAATAGATATACCCGGCACTCTTGTAATAAGATGGCTAGCAGTAATTAGGACCTACAACTTTATAATTTAACATATAAAGGGGACGGAAAATACAATAGCCAACACCCTATCTTGCAAACCTCTAGGGCTATCTAATAATAACAACAGGTAAATTAAAGGAGATATTAAGAACTAGTACAAAATAACTCTTAAATATATAGCTATAGTTAAAGCTAATTAGAGCCCTGTACTTAATAATATTTGCTTTTAGTCCGAATAGTCTAAAAACATTATAGCATACCTTTAAGATAGTATTATACTGTAAGAACTTTTATTTTTATAATTACAGATCTTTAGGAAAATAACTTACTATTTTACCCTTTATAAAGAAATCTTCTAGCAGTTGCCTAAGAAAGGCCTTAAACGATAAAGAATTATTAATAATCTTAATCTAAAGTTATAGATTATTAGAAATATATATACTCCTTTAGGTCATTGAGGACAAGATATAATATATTCCCAAATCCACGCTATATACTACTAGAAGGGTATATATACTAACGTTAAAAACGCCATTGCCGAATACTTAAAGTATACAAGGTAGAGTGTTAGAGTTTATAATAATGGAATTATTTTAACTATTCCTAACCAGCCATTTATAAAAATTTATATTAATATCTAATACTTGCCTTCTAATTAAGGCTATAATAAGTTAGCAGAAGCCTACTATAATTTTACTAGCTAGGTTAAAGCTATACCTCTTAAAATTGTTAATACTAAGAATATAAAGAGGTTTTTCATCTAGTATATCCTGCTTAAGTAGGGGCTACCTTTTAAAACTATTGTTAATAGAGGTAGAGAGAATATAGGGGAATTTGTATAATACCTTTAACTAATTAGAGTTAGATAAATCCTTCTCTCGGTATACAACTTATAAGCAAACAGAATTATTAAATATAGATACTTTACTCTTGTAGCCGTGTTAACTAAAATGACGGAAGACGGCGTAAAAGAATAGAGATATATTCTTCTATATACCCTCTTTTCTAATCGTATATTATTAAGGCGTTTATATAGAAAAAGCCTGTTTTATCTTCTTTATAGATATAATTCTATTATTTCAATAGAAACTAATATTCTAATTTAAAGAATACAAGTATAGAAACCTTATATATTGCCTTAAGAGGCTTTACACTATTGCCTTAGATCCCTGCTTAATCTAGTAGAAGACGTGGAGCTGGCATAATAGTCTGTTGCTAAATTTAGGAAACAAGTTGTTGGTAGAAATATTTACCATAGATTTTCAAGACCGATACTTTTAAAGAAAAAAGACCTTGTTCTTATTATTAATAAGTAATGAAAAACTAATTACTCTTTGTTTAAAAAGCTAATATATTAATAGTTTGGTCTGTATATCATTAACTCTATTTCCCTAAATAATATATACAAGCTTTGAACGCTAGATAAAGCTAAAGTTGGTAGGATATATTTACCTTAAAGGCTGAAGAAGTTTGTTAAATACAATAGGATTTAGGAGCCGAAAGTATTATTACTATAAATAGAAAACCCGCCTAAGACAAAAACTATAGGCTACAAGCTCTAGTAAACACAACTATATAATACTTTTCTAGACCTATTCTTGTCTATTGCCGACATAGAGATTAAGGATAATAGAGAAGATTTTAATTAATATTAAGACTTTTTAGATATTTTATCTTAACAGATACCTACAGATATCTTATAGTTAATAGAACCTATTTCTGTGTTTTTCTCTAAAGACTTAGAAACCTTATATTCTGGCATTATAATGCAATCTTAAATATAGCAGCTATTTTGCTAACTACTGTAATTTAACTAATATATTAATATTTTAACAGTTAGGACAAGCAACCCTTGCTGATTAGATTATTAGCTTGTTTCTTAAATACTTTATTTTTATTTAAATATAATTTTGCCTTTATTTTATTATCCTAAAAAGGGGGGGGATACTTCTGTCTGCAATATACTAAGACTGGCAGTTTGCTATAGATCAATCGTTTTCTTTACATCTAAATATTTTTTTTTGCTAGGCTTCTTTTCTTTCGTTTATTACCCTACAATATTTGTTTACTCTAATTAAAGCCTAATTTACATTTATTTTATTATTATACGATATATAAAATTTAAAATTAATTATTTATTGCAAAAATAGAGAATAATAGTTCTATAAACCTAATATCTGTTATTTTATATAACCTTTTACCCTAATTCTTTTTCTAAATTACTCCCAAGACCTCTTTTCTTTAAGCTTTAACTTCTTAGGTCTAGGCCGAAAACCCTTTACCTTTCTAATTACTTTCTCTCTTGCTTTATTAAAGTTAAGTTTCTTGTTAACCTAGGTAAATTTGCCTAAGGTAAGTTTTAATTAGGGAGTGCCCTTGAGTTTATAATTAAGTAAAGTAGTGGCGGCTTTAATAGTAGGAATGTAGAAATCCTTATTAAAAGTATAGTTACTGCCTTTAATGTAGTAGAGATAGTTGGTATATACGCCCTTCTTAAAACTAGGAATACTTTGATACTTAAAGAAAGAAACTATAATAGAGACCCTATTGTTGAAGTTCTAGAATATATATGTAAGATAGTACTTATAGGAAGAAGTATTTTGATAACTAAAAAAGGTGATAAAAAAGGCAAGAGTATAATATCTATTGTCTAATTGGCATAAGTTAGATATATACTTTCTATACGGCTTACTGTTAATCTTTTTGATAAAAACCTTATTTATACCCATTTATATTAATGTTTAGAGGTGCTTGTAGAGAAACTTGTAATCTTTGTTTAGTAAGAAAAGAATAAAAAGGTTAATTAGAATCTTCTTAATGGTAGGCTTAGACAGGAGCTATATAATATATTGGTTTATATTGCGGCTAATTAGAGTATAGATAAAGATATTTTAGGTAAAGGAAGTATAGAGTTTGGACTTAAGGATAACATTCTATAGAAGTATACTTTGGTTTATAAAAGTAGTATAAATACTGTAGTTAATAATTAGTTTAAGGTGGTTAGACTTATACAAGGAATAAGTAGGCTTTTACTTGCTTTCTCTTTTTCCTTTCCTTTTTATTAGAATTCTAGAGAGTATAAGAAGATATTTAAGGGGTAAGAGAAGGAAAATAGTAGATAGAAGTAAGATTTGGTTTAGAAAGCTTGTTTAGTATCTAATTAAAGTAATAAAGTAATGCCCTAAGTAGTAGAAAGTTAGTATTATAAGAGAAGATTAAATAGAATAATAAAAGAGAGGAGAGGTTTTTAAGAATATAAGAGAGTACCTAAGAGGCCTAGTAATTTATTAATTTCAGCTACCTTATATAAACAAACACTTAGACCACCCTAATACCTAAAGGAAAGTAGAAGGGATGAAAAGTAACTAATAGACGTAA